>CAUYUJ010012602.1:0-15279 GCA_963575745.1 Prorocentrum cordatum | reverse complement strand
AGGTCTGTTTTTGGGCCCCCCACTCTGCAAAAACCTCGCCGGGACCCCCCACCGCGCCCCGGCGCCCCGCCGCCCCAACACGCCAAAGTCGTTGACCCCCATTGATTTTTCAATGTTTTTCACTTTCCAGTTCTCCGACGCTCCACGACCGCCCAAGAGGCCCCCAAGACCACTCCGCAAGCCTCTGCAGGTCTGTTTTTGGGTTCCCCCACTCTGCGAAAACCTCGCCGGGACCCCCCACCGCGCCCCGGCACCCCGCCGCCCCAACGCGCCAAAATCATTGATCCCGATTGATTTTTCAATGTTTTTCACTTTCCAGCTCTCCGACGCTCCACGACCGCCCAAGAAGCCCCCAAGACCACTCCAGCCCCTGGAGGTATGTTTTTTTGGGCCCCCCGGCTCTACCAAAACCTCCTCGCGCGACGCCCCTTACCGCGCCCCGGCACCCCGCCGCCCGAACAGGCCAAATCGAGATTCCATTTTTTGACTTTTTCACTGGTTTTCGCTTTCCAGCTTTCCGGGACGCTCCACGACCGCCCACGAGGCCCCCCAAGACCGTTCCCCAAGCCTCTGGAGCTCTGTTTTTGGGCGCTTCCCACTCTGCAAAAAGCCTCGCCGGGACCCCCCGCCGCGCCCCGGCACCCCGGCCGCCCAAACGCCAAAATCGCTGAAACCGCCGCCCGAACAGGCCAAAATCGTCGATTCCCATTGACTTTTTCAATGTTTTTCGCTTTCCAGCTTTCCGACGCTCCACGGCCGCCCACGAGGCCCCCAAGACCGCTCCCCAAGCCTCTGGAGCGCTGTTTTTGGGCGCTCCGACTCGGCAAAGACCTCGCCGGGACCCCCCGCCGCGCCCCAGCACTCCGCCGCCCCAACGCGCCAAAATCGCTGATCCCAATTGATTTTTCAATGTTTTTGATTTTCCAGTTCTCCGACGCTCCACGACCGCCCAAGATGCCCCCAAGACCACTCCCCAAGCCTCTGGAGGTCTGTTTTTGGGCCCCCCACTCTGCAAAAACCTCGCCGGGACCCCCCACCGCGCCCCGGCGCCCCGCCGCCCCAACACGCCAAATCGTTGATCCCCATTGATTTTTCAATGTTTTTCACTTTCCAGTTCTCCGACGCTCCACGACCGCCCAAGAGGCCCCCAAGACCACTCCCCAAGCCTCTGGAGGTCTGTTTTTGGGCCCCCCCACTCTGCGAAAACCTCGCCGGGACCCCCCACCGCGCCCCGGCACCCCGCCGCCCCAACGCGCCAAAATCATTGATCCCATTGATTTTTCAATGTTTTTCACTTTCCAGCTCTCCGACGCTCCACGACCGCCCAAGAAGGCCCAACCCCGCTCCCCAGCTCTGGAATTCTGTTTTTTTGGGCGCTCCGACTCTGCAAAAACCTCGCGGGACCCCCACCGCGCCCCGGCACCCCGCCGCCCCCAACACGCCAACATCGTTGATTCCCATTGATTTTCAATGTTTTTACTTTCCAGCTCTCCGACGCTCCACGACCGCCCAAGAGGCCCCCAAGACCACTCCCCAAGCCTCTGGAAGTCTGTTTTTGGGCCCCCCCACTCTGCAAAAACCTCGCCGGGACCCCCCACCGCGCCCCGGCACCCCGCCGCCCCAACACGCCAAAATCGCTGATCCCCATTGATTTTTCCATGTTTTTACTTTCCAGCTCTCCGACGCTCCACGACCGCCCAAGAGGCCCCCAAGACCACTCCCCAAGCCTCTGGAGGTCTGTTTTTGGGGCCCCCCACTCTGCAAAAACCTCGCCGGGGCCCCCCACCGCGCCCCGGCGCCCCGCCGCCCCAACACGCCAAAATCGCTGACCCCCATTGATTTTTCAATGTTTTTCACTTTCCGGCTCTCCGACGCTCCACGACCGCCCAAGAGGCCCCCAAGACCACTCCCCAAGCCTCTGGAGGTCTGTTTTTGGGCCCCCCCACTCTGCAAAAAACTCTGGATTCAGTCGAAACGGCTACTAGTATGAAGCGGCCACCCCCTGCAGCACTTCAACAATCCTGCATATGGGTACATGGTGACTCTGCTCAATGGTCGCGCAGTTCAATGCAATATTACGAAGAAATCATCCGTAAGCATGGCTCCTGGCACGTAGCTGAGAGAAATGATGCGAGGGAGACGCGGCTGGGATGGGGCGCTTCCAGGCAGGACCCATCGTCGACATCACAGTCATCATCATCAACCACCATCATCATCAACTTCCTCAGCATCAGCATCATCAGCAGCATCAGCATCATCATCATCGGCCGCAGCAGCATCAACAAACAGTAACACCATCCCCATCATCATTATCATCACCAGCATCATCATAGTCATCATTAACATCATTCCCATCATCATCACATCAGCATCCTCATCAGCAGCAGCAACATTCACAGCAACACAGACATCATCGTAATCATCATCAGCATCGTCATCAGCATCAGCATCATATGCATCATCATCAGCATCATCATCAGCGGCATCATCATCAGCCTCACAATCGTCATCACCAACGTCACCTTCACCATCCTCCTCGTCATCCATCCTCGTCATCATCATCACCATCATCATCAGCATCTCCATCCGCGTACATCGCATCAACATCCGCACCACATCATCAGCACACCATCATCACCAGTCTCATCATCATCATCAACACCATCAGCCTCATCATCCCCAGCAGCACCATCACCATCGCCACCGTCATCAGCATCAGCATCATCCTCAGAATCATCAGCATCATCATCATCGTCGTCAACAGCATCATCATCGTCGTCATCATTACCATCATCATCGTTGTCACCACCACCATGATTATCACTATCATCATCATCATCATCAGCAGCAGCAGCATGATCATCACCATCATTATAACCATCATCAGCATCATCATCATCGGCATTGTCATCATCAGCATGGTCAGGAGCATCGTCGTCCTTCTCATCATCCTCATCATCACCACCGTCAGCATCAACATCACCACCCATCACCATCGTCATCATAATCACAAGGATCGACATCGCCATCGTGGTGATTCTCAGCATCATCACCAGCATCAGCATTAGCATCAGCACCAGCATCATAAAACTCATATTCCTCTTCATACGTTCCATCATTGCCATCATTATGAGCATCATGATCATCCTCATCATCATGACCACCAGCATCATCATCATCATCTTCATCATCATCATCATCATCATCCTGATCATCGTCATGCTGCTGCTGCTGTTTTTCCCTCTGCCTTCTTCCTTCCAATGGGCAAGCCACCTGCTCAAGGCACACGTTGCACTCCACCCCGGCACGGACGCGGCGCCCAGGAGCCCGCCCAGCGGCAAGAGGCCGGCCGGGCTGGCGCCCGAACGCGGCACAAATCCTCCTCGCCCGCCTGGTGCTCGTCCTCCTGCTCCTCCTGTTCCTCCTCCTCCTCCTCCTCCTCCTCCTCCTCTTCCTCCTCCTCCTCCTCCTCCTCCTCCTCCGTCCTCCTGATCATGCTCCTGCTCCTGCTCCTGCTCCTCGTGTTCCCCGCCCGCATGTCATCCTCCTCCTCCTCCTCCTCGTCCTGCTCCTGGCATTCCTCCTGCTCATACGTATTACCCTTCTCCTCCCAGTCGTCCTCCCCCTCCTCCTCCTCTTCCTCCTCCTCACCCTCCTCCTGCTCTTTGCCATCTGTCTCGCCCTGCTGGTGCTGCTCCTTGTATTCGTCAGCTCCCTTCCATTGCGAGGTTTGGAAACCACGACTTGAGTGAATGAACTCCGCCCTGACCTGGATTATGAAGAGAGTTCTAGAAGAGGGCCAGTTGTCGCAATGGTCAGCTCGAAGGAAACGTCCGTGGAAACGTGTCCATGGTACATGTGTTTTGCAAGGGGGTCTGAACGCAGACTCCACACCTTGGCAGGCCACAGTGGGTCCAAAGTCCGTGGCAAGACGGGGGAAGAGAGGGAGGGGAGAAGGTGCAAGGGTAACAGAGGGAAGAATGGAGGGAGAGGAAACCGAGGGGGGGAAAAGAAAGGGAGGAGGAAGAAAAGGGTGAGGGGGGCTGGGAGAAAGAAAGGAAGGGGGAGAGGGAGGCAAAAAAGGGGATGAAAGAGAAAGGCGGGGGAAAGGAGAAAGAGGGGGATAGGGAGAGAGAGAGAGAGAGAGAGAGAGAGAAAGAGAGAAGAGAATGAGAGAGAGATATGGAGCAAAAGAGAGATAGAGAGAGTGAGAGAGAGAGAGAGGAGTCGATCTGTACGGTAGTACACACACGGACTGGAGACGACAGAAAGAAAAAGAGGAGAGACAGAAAGAGAGCGACAAAAGAGATACTGCTCTTGGCGAAGAAGACGGGAGCGGACACCGAACGATCCGCTGCCCCTCCAGAAGGCTACCATCACAACGGAATTGCTTTGCAGGGGCTGGAGAGAGCAGCGGAGGAGGAGGAGGGCAACGGAGGAGAAGGAGGAAAGCGGAGGAGGAGGAGGAGGAGCAGGAGGAGGAGGAGGAGGAGGAGGACAGGAGAGGGTACGAAAAGCAAAGAAGTAATCCAACATACCTAGAGCAGCGCAGGCCAATCTGCCATAGGCGAGCCAGTGCGCGCAACCGGGGACAGCAAGAGAAAGGAAGAGGGAAAACTAGATCATGCTAAACCAAATCAGGCATACAAATACATTATCATAGACAGAGGCATAAGCCCTAGGCACTATACTGAACATAACTGAAGAAAGAGAGGATGAGAGAAAGACAGAGAGAGAGAGAGGAAGCACGAACAGAGAAATCTGTACATATATCTGTATATACATTTATATATATATATATATATATATATACAGAGAGAAACAACAACAACATCAGGGGAGGGAGAAAGGGATGAAGGAGGTGAGGAGAAGAAGCTCCACCATCCGTTTCCTTCCATTCCTCTTCGATTCAACCGTACGCACACGTTGGATACCAAACCCTTCGTCTCTGGCCTTCTCGTCTCCTCCTCCTCCTCCTCCTCCTCCTCCTCCTCCTCCTCGTCCTCCTCCTCTACCTCCTCCTCCTCCTACTCCCCCTGCCTCCCCCCACTCAGCAAAATCATCGCCGGGACCCCCTTCACTCCCCCCCCGACCCCCCCTGACACATCCAGCCTTCTGAGGCCTCTGGGCATGGATTTTTCGTAGGTTTCAAGAACCCACCTATCGGCAAAATCCTCGCCGAGACCCCCCCGACCCCCGCTGACACTGCCAGCCACCTGAGGCCTGTGGGCATAAGGTTTTGCGCATGTTTCAAGGCCCCCCCCCCTCAGCAAAATCCTCACCGAGACCCCCCCGACCCCCCCTGACACAGCCAGCTCCTGAGAAGCTCTGGGCAGGGGTTTTTCGTAGATCTGAAGGCCCCCACTGAGCACACTCCTCGCCGGGACCCCCTTCGCCAGCCTCTTCGGAAAACGTAGAAGTACATCTCTCCGCCGACCCTTTTGGGGGTCACCGGCGTGTGCGGTGCTTCCCCCCCTCGGGCCATCTACAACCCCACCTTCGGCCCACCTTCCCGTTGCGCTGAAGCAGGCCTGACCATGCCGCGGCTTCCAAAAGCTATGAACAAGGGGTCTTCATCCATATGGTCATCACCATCATCACCGTGATCATCACCTTCTCAGCCAGGGAGCCCAAATAATGCAACAAGAAGCCGCCAGAGGAGCCAACAAGATGGCCCCAAAATGCTCCAGGAAGATCTCCGGGCGCCGCAGACGGCGTAAGAAAAACCCAACGATAATGAATCAACCGAGACACCGTCTACCCACTCTCCCCATGAGCCCCCTTTGGGGTCGGCGGCAGAGGCGGCAGCCTTAAGATAACAAAACACGGCAAAAGCATGTCGATTCTTGAAGTAGGAAGGCGCTTGAAGTAGAGTGGGATCTGGGAATCCAAAAATACCTACTTTCAACGACCGGCGTGTACGTCGTAAAACATTCAAACGCAAAACATGTTGGCATCGAAGAGCAGCAGGCCAGAACACAACGCCGCAGCGCATGTCATGGCATGGCGCTGGATTCCTTGGAGGGCAAGTAGATCGTCTGGGTGCGGTCTGGGCCTGCTAGAGCTGACCGCTCACCAGTGACCAGCGCGGGTCACAAGTGACCTCGAGAGCTCAATTCTTGGGGCCCCCTACACGACAATTTCTGGCCCGAAACCTACCGATACCCCCCACCATGCCCCCCACCACGCCCGTGCACCCCCGCCCCACGAGAGCTCAGGTCTTGGGGTCCCCTACCTGACAATTTCTGGCCCAAAACCTACCTACCCTCCACCATGCCACCACCACCCGCCCTTCGGGAGCTCAATTCTTTGGGCCCCCTACCCGACAATTTCTGGCCCGGAACCTACCGATGCCCCCCGCCATGCCCCCCACCACGCTCTGGCACCCCCGCCCCACGAGAGCTCAGATCTTGGGGTCCCCTACCTGACAATTCTGGCCCAAAACCTGCCGAGATCCCCTACCATGCTCCTCACCACGCCCCGGTACTCTCGCCCCACGAGAGCTCAGTTCGTGGTGCCCCCCACCCCAAAATCTATCGCTCGAAACCTACCGATGCCCCCCACCGTGCCCCCCGCCACGCCCCGGCACCCCCGCCCCACGAGAGCCCAATTTTTGTACTGGGGCCATCCACCCGACAGCTTCTGGCCCGAAACATACCGGTTTCTCCCGCCATGCCCCCCACCGACTACACGGAGATGAGAGGAGTATTCGTATTGTGTATGTTTAGAAGGCGGGGGTGGGAGCGACGAGGCAAGAGGGGGAAGAGCAAAGAGGCGAAGAAGAGGGAGGCGGGGGAAGGAGGAAGAGGAGGAAGAAGAGGACGACGACGACAGCGACGGCCACGGCGAGAGCGACAGCGATGACGACGAGGACGAGGACGGTGCCGAAGATGACGCCGGCGGCGGCGGCGGCGGCGGCAACGACGACGACGACGACGATGACGACGACGACGATGACGAGGACGACAACGACGACGACGATGAAGACGACGATGCAAAAGCTGACGCTAACGACGACGAGAAGAGAACGAGAGGGGTAACGACGAGGACGACGACGACGCTAAAGCTGACGCTGATGGCGACGACGAGGACGAGAACGAGAAAGACGGCGAGACCTACGACGACGACTCGAAGAGAAAAACGATAACCATGTCCTCGTAGTACCATGAGGCCTCTGGAGGTCCCCAGAGGTCTTCGGAGGTTTCTGGAGGCCTCCAGAGACCTCCAGAACTCTGGAGATCCAAGAGGGCAAATGACGCCCGAAGAAATACCACCCCTCTCAGGCAGGAGCAACCCTGCGGCCGGTTCCTGCCGCGCCGACGTGGACGTCGGCTTCCGACACCGCGCAGATCGTGCAAGGTTGAGCGGGCTCCGCCATCCGACGGAAGAGATCGCCAGAACAAGACACTGCACAAACCTACACTCTCGGAATCCCGCGCTGATTCTCCCTGGTTCTGCGCTGGAGCTCCAGGGGGCTCCCGCGCAGATCCAAGAAATCCCCGCGGGACTCCGAATGCGCATGTCCATGCAATGACTGTTCCGAACAGTGTGAAACCGACCCCTTATCCCTATGGGCGTGGCCCTGGCCCCACTGGCCGATGTTTCCACCGTGGTTGGGGTTATAGGATGTGTTCTTCGGGCCTCGAAAGATCTGTCCCCGACTGGGGTGCTGAGATCGTGGCGCTGGGGATCGAGATGGGGATGGGGGTCGGTTACACTCGGGCGGGTGGCAACGGGGGGTGGCCTACCAGGGGGGGTGGAGAGAAGGGCCCTACCTAAAGGAGCCCTTTCGGGACCCTGCTAAGCCAGCAGGGGCCCGAAAGGGGCCCTCCATGGCTTGTGGCTAGGGCCTCCTCTCCGCACCCCACGTAGGCCTATTACCACCCGCCCGATCAGCAAGGGCGCCCAGCTTCGCGCTGCGCGAAGCACGAGACGAAGCGCGAATGACTTCGCGCTCTCGCGTCGCCCCCCAAGAGGACGAGGAGGCATCGGGGCTGGACCGCGACGCGCAACGCGCGAATAACGCCGCGCCCTCGAGGGTGGCCTTGGACAAACCACACAGACAATACTTCCGCCTTTACGCCTGGCTCGGGCAGCCCGGATGGTCCCCTCCAGACTTTAAGTCGGGCCTGTCCCCCTAGAGGGGGGATTCTCGACGAAAAATCAAAAATACACTAGAAATAGTCAAAAAATAATACAGAAATAGTCTGGGGACTATTTCTTTTAGTATTTTTTACCTTTTTGGTGTATGTTTTAAGTATTTTTTGATTTTTCGTCGAAAATCCCCCTGCAGGGGGACACGCCCGACAGAACTCCAGACCCGGAGCGCCCGCGCCCGGCGCCCGCCGCCGGCGTCCAGGGGCGCGGCGGGAGCCCGCCGCACCCCGGGGCAGGGAGCGGCGCGCGGCCCCGCAGGAGCTGGCTCGCGGGCCGAGGCGCACCAGCGTGTCGACCTGAGGAGGCGGAGGAGGAGGAGGAGGAGGAGGGAGGAGGAGGAGGAGGAGGAGGGGAGGAGGAGGAGAGGAGGAGGAGGGAGGAGGAGGAGGGAGGAGGAGGAGGATGAGGAGGAGGAGGAGGAGGAGGAGGAGGAGGAGGAGGAGGAGGGGAGAGGAGGAGGAGGAGGAGGAGGAGGGGGGACGCTCCCGCGCGGCTCGAGGGGAGCGGCTCGGGGTGCGGCTGGAGGTGCCCCTGGCCCATGGGGGCCCCCAGGATGCATCGAAGGAGCCCCCCACGGCCTCCGGAGCACCCCACCACGAGGCCCAGATCGGGGATGGACAGACCCCCCTTTAGCAAAACGCCGTCGATGATGACCAGGAGCTTTGCTTCACCAGAGGCGATAGAATCTTAACGGCCTGAGGCCCAAACCTGGCGGGCGCAAGCCTGGAAAAAAAACGGCCACGGCCTCGAGAACCGAAAACGGACAATTCACTAATCGACGTGTCACTCCTGGGGGTTCTGTCCACCCCTGCCCAGAGGGCCCAAGGGGCTCCAAGATGGATCGAAGAGCTGGGGGCACCTTGGGCCAGGGGCACCGTGAGCCACCCCCGAAGAGAGGCGTGGCACGTCCTGCTCTCCCTGCCTCCGTGGGCGCTCTGCCCTCGCGTCGTGAATGAAGGGGCCCAAGGACAAACAAATAAATACACACAAATAAAACTATTCCCCATTTTTTCATATATATATATATATATATATATATATATATATATATTCTGGGTTTCTGTCTTCCCGCCCACTTCCAACATTTTCCCATATTTTTCTGGAGAATCGAGGATTAATTGTGTCTGTGTGTTTCTTTTCCTCCAGAGTGAAACAAAACACGACGGACGGTTTTCTGCTCTGTCTGGCCTCTTGGGGCCCTCGCCGGACCATGGAGGCACCGAGCAGGGAGGCATGGCACGTCCTGCTCTCCCTTCTGCTGCAACTCACGGGGGCATCTCGCAACATCTTGTTGGCTCTTGCGGATCGGCGCTAGATCCAGGCTAGATCGACGCCAAATCGGCGCCACCTGATCGCCTACCAGACGTCAATCGACGCTCCTGCACTCTGAAGACGGGATCACGGGTGCACTCAAGGCCCCCACAATTTGCTGCCGAGCTCTCCCTGCCTATCTCGGCGCTCTGCTTTAGGCGTTCGGGCCCAAGGGAACTCGAGGCACGTCGCCATCGAGTCGCCCTACTTCGAGCGCTTCAGCGCTTCAGCGAAAGCGAGGCACGCCGCCATCAAGTCGAAGGAAAGCCCCTTCCCGTTGATCCCTTCCCCGCCGAGGGGGTCGACCTGCCGCATGTTCGCACCCTCGCTGCCCCAGAAGCAGACCCCCCCCTCGCCGCAAGAATATGTCGCTGGAGTTCCCCAAAGAAGGATGTCACAGTGGGGCCTCAGTGGGCAGTGTGGCAGGGCCTCTGCGGGCGCGCTCGGGGCCTCAGGGCGCTGCGTCGGTGGCCTGTGGGCAATGTGGCAGGGCCTCCGTGGGCGCGCTCGGGGCCTCTGTGGGCTTCGTTCGGGGCCTCAGCGGGCAGCGTGATGGTGCCTCTGTGGGTGCGCTCGGGGCCCCTGTGGGCTGCAACGAGGGCCTCGATGGCGCTCTGGCGGGGCCTCCCTGGAGGAGCGGGAAAGGCACGAAACCGTGTAGATAATATGGTGTTCCGAAGCTCGTATCGCTGTGGCGGGGCTGCCCTGGAAAGGCAGGAGGGGCACACAACCGCGAAAATAATATGGTGTCACGATGCCCTCCTCGCTCTGGCGGTGCCCCCCTGGAAAGGTGGGAGGGGCACGAGACCGTGTAAATAGTACGGTGTTCCGATACCCTCCTCGCTCTGGCGAGGTCTCCCTGGAGCGCATGAGGGGCACGAAACCGTGCAGATGGCATGATGCTCCGATACCCTCCACGAGGTCCTCGCTCTGGAGGAGCCTCCCTGGAAGGGCAGGAAAACACGACACCGTGTACATACGATGGTGTTCCGATACCCTCGCTCTGGCGGGGTCTCCCTGAAGGGTGGGAAGAGCACGAAACCGTGCAAATGGTATGGTGTTCCGATGCCCTCCTCGCTCTGACAGGGCCTCCCTGGAAAGGCAAGAGGGGTACGACACCGTGCAAATAGTATGGTGTTCCGAACCCTCCTCGCTCTGGCGAAGCCTCCCTATAGTGGTGGGAGGGGCAGCACGAAGCTGTGAAAACACGATGCTGTTGCGATATCCTCCTCGCTCTGGCGGGGCCTCACTGGAGGGGTGAGGGGCCCCTAAAACATAAACAAGTATGGTGTTACGATACCATCCTCGCTCTGCCTCCCTGGAGGAGTGAGAGGGGCACGAACCGTGTATGTAAATAGTGTGATGTTCCGATACCCTTCTCGCTCTGGCGGGGCCTCCCTGGAGGAGTGGCAGGGACACGAAACCTGTTAATCCCACCAGCCCTCTGGGCGTAGGTGGTCTAGAGAGCTTCCTCTCCCAACCCCCTTCTTTCCCTTCGGGAAGGGGTTTATCATTGCTCCCTATTTGTAAACACCCCCTCCCCCACCTGGCCGGCAGCCAACCCGGAACCATGCGCCCCCCCATACCATCCCTGTCAAATAACATGAATGCACATTGCGGGGCCCACCCTGCCAACACCCTCCACAATCCCTGTCAAAAACAATACGAAGTGCACATTGCAGCAGAACCTGAACAGTGCGCTGGCGCTCTGTGCACGTTGTATTGCTTTTTGACAGGGATGGCGGGGCACCCTTAGTGAAGCCGTTTTGTGCAGGACCACCATCCGTGTCAGAAACAATGCAAAGCGCACATTGCGACAATGTCGTGGGTATTGTGCTGGCCACCCGCGATCGCTTTGCATTGTTTCTTGACAGGGACGGCGGTGGTGCCCGCATGATGATGCTTGCTGTGCGCAGGCCCAGAACAATGCTGACGCCCTCCACATCAGCATTTGGACCATGCGGACGGGGGTTCATCACGTTTTTTACAAGGATGGCATACCAACGGCATGTGGAGCCCGCGGCGAGCGTCGCGCACCTGGCGTCCGCTTTGGCTCCCAGTGGCTGTCCATCCAGTGGCGACCCCTGGCTATGCCGAGACTCGCATGCCACTTATGTGGTGGGAAGGCGGGTGGGAGTGAGCTAGTCGGCTTGCGTGCTAAGAGGGTGTCTTGACCCCTCCCCCCCTCTCCCCCATCGACCTGGAGAGGGGGGTTCGCGAAGCCTCAGAGGGTCCGTCTGGGCCCAAGATGGCCCCAAGAGCGCCTCAGAGAGCCCAAGATGACCTCCAAGATGGCTCAAGAAAGCCCACGATGGATCAATTTGGCTTCAAAAATGCCCCGATGGGCCCCAATACCGTTCCAAGACGGCTCCAAGTTGCCACGGAGCCTTCCACGGAGGCTCCGAGAGGCCAACATCCTACAAAAACCTAAGGAAAATCAGCCGACTCCCTGTGGGTCTGTCTCTAGGCGTGTGAGAGTGTTCCCCCCCTGATCCCCCCCCCCCCCGGACCCCACACTGGAAGTTTGACCCCCCCCATGGCCGCGCGCGACCCACCCTCGAACTCACTGGGGGGAGCCCGGCCCTTCCAGATTCCCTCTCCAGCTCCGAGCCGCCTCCCAAGAGGCCACCAAGACGGCACCCGAGGGCCCCCAGACGCCCAAAGATCGCTCAAAGACACTCCAGATGGACCCAAGAGGCCGCCAAGACGCCCCAAGAGGCGCCCAAGAAGCTGCCCAAGAGCGCACCAAGAGGCAAACATCAAAGTTGTTCCGTTGGCTTTTGAAGGTGTTTTGGCCACTCGCGTGTTCGTCTTCCCGACGTTCCAAGACGCCCCAACAAGGGCCCAACATCGCCCCAACACAACCCAAAAGGCTCCCAAGACTGCCCAGGAGTGCTCCAAGACAGCTCCAGAAGCTTCCAAGACGGCCCACCAGGCCCCAAAACGGTTCCAACAGGGGGCCCAGACGGGAGACCCGACCGGACAGTTCAGGCCCTCGGCCCCCAGACGCCCCCAAGACGCCCCAAGAGACGCCCAATGCGGCCCCGAGGGGCCCCAACAAACCTACAACAGACCCACACAAAGCGCCACCCACACAGGCCACAAGACGAACCAAGACGACCCCAACCTGCTTGGAACAGGCCCCCGACAAAAACCTACCACGAGAGCCCAACGAACAACCCAAAAGGCCTCTCACTCACAGCCCGGGGCATGGTGGCGGGACGGACCGCAGGCTGTACGCGGACCCCTTCCCAAGAGGCCCTCAAGACGCCCAAGATGGCCTGCAAGACGGCCCTGGAGCACCCCAAGAGGGATCCAAGTCGGCCCAGAGAGGCCCCAAGACGGCTTCCGACGGCGTCCGACGGGCCAGGAGCCCAACAGGACAGCCCAAGATGGCTCTGAG
Source organism: Prorocentrum cordatum (assembly GCA_963575745.1). Classification (NCBI taxonomy): domain Eukaryota; class Dinophyceae; order Prorocentrales; family Prorocentraceae; genus Prorocentrum; species Prorocentrum cordatum. The sequence continues at coordinate 2,408 of CAUYUJ010012602.1, read as the reverse complement.
GTGGCCTAAGACGGCCCAAGGGACCCCCAGGATCTCTTCAAGACGGAACAAGAGACCTCCAAGAGGGACTCCAGGAAGGCTGTTTGAAGGGTTTGGGCATTTGCTTCTTCTCGGCCTTCCGACGACCCGAGACGGCCCAAGAGCCCCCAAAGATCGCCCGAACGACCTCCAGGATGGCCCCAGAACGGCCCGAGAAGCCCCCAAGACGGCCCCCAAAGGGCCCTAAGACGGCCCAAGAGGCCTCCAAGACGCCCAAGATGGCCTCCTCCAAGACAGCCCTGGAGCACCCCAAGAGGGTTCCAAGTCGGCCCAGAGAGGCCCCCAAGACGGCTCCTGACGGCGTCAGATGGGTCAAGAGCGCCCTGAGACGGCCGAAAAGGCACCCGAGAAGAAGGGCCCAAAGGCCCCCAAGAGGCCCAAGGAGGCCCCCAGGATGCGTCAAAGAGGCTCCCTAGAAGCTCCCAGAAGGTCCCAAGAGTGCCCCGAGAGGCTCCCAAGATGCCCCCTCCTCCTCCTCCCCTCCTCGTCCTCCTCCTCCTTCTCCTCCTCCTCCTCTTCCTCCTCCTCATCCTCCTCATTCTCCTCCTCTCCTCATTCTCCTCCTCCTCCTCCTCCTCCTCCTCCTCCTCCTCCTCCTCCTGATCCTCCCCGCCATTCTCTCCCAAGTGTTCCCGAAGGGTTTCGACAACGGTTGGGGGAACACATGGTCCGATAGCTTGGCAGAGCTCTTGCCAAAACGCTCGGCCACATGGGCGATTTCAAAAGGCAGGGGGCGGCGGTGATTCGCCGTGGGCGTCTTCGGTACTAATACACAAAGAAACTTCAGTCTCGATCCTCGACTTTCTATCGTCGTCGTCAACGCCACCGCTGCACCGTTGTCGCCGCCGCCGTCGTCGTCGCTGTCGTCGCCGCCGCCGCCATCGTTGCCACCGCCGTCGTCGTCGTCGTCGCCGTCATCGCCATCGTCGTCGTCGTCTCCGTCGTCGTCGTCGTCAGCGGCGCCGTCGTCAGCGGCGCCGTCGTCGGCGCCGTCGTCGTCGGCGCCATCGTCGTCGTCGTCGTCGCCGCCAACGACGCCGTCTTCGACGTCGTCGCAGCCGCAACCGTTGCCGCGCTGGACCGCGAACGCCGCGCAGCTCGACGCTGGCCGCGGGTCGCTCCGATGCGGCACGCGGCTGCTGTCCTCGCCAGCGCCTCGCGGCGTCGCGGGCGCGTCGACGCCCTCTTCGTCACAAATCAGCCCGGCTAAGGACCCAACCATCTGCAGCTACGGATACCGCAAGACATGGGGAAACTAAGTGAGGGGGCGTGCAAACTACTCCTCCTTTTCCTCCTCCCACTCCCTCCTCCCTCCTCCCTCCTCCTCGCTCCCTCCTCCCTCATCCTCCTTTCTCCTCCTCCTCCTCCCTCCCTCCCTCCCTCCCCCCCCCTCCCCTCCCATCCCCTCCCCTCCCCTCCCTCCCACTCCCTCCCTCCCTCCCTCCCCTCCTCCTCCTCCTCCTCCTCCCTCCTCCTCCTCCTCCTCCTCCTCAACCTCCCTCCTCCTCTCCTCCTCCTCCTCCTCCTCCCCTCCTCCTCCCCTTCCTCCTCCTCCTCCTCCTCCTCCTCCTCCTCCTCCTCCTCCCCCTTGCGTGGGAGGGACGGAGCGACGCTGCTGATGGGGTCGCAGAGGTCGGCCGTCACGGGCTACATCTGGATGGAACCCGTCGGGGCTGACCTCTGCGTGTTTGTCGGCAAGGCCCCGGGGGCCAGCAGGCGGCGAGGCCTCGCGGTGTCGCGGGCGCGGCGCCGCCCTCGACGCCACGAAAAAAACGGCACGACGGCTGGCCAAGCCAGGTGGCCGCTGTTTGGGGGCCGCCTGCGGGGCCATGGGCCGCCCAAAAGATGTCGGCCCAGGGCAGAGAATGCCCCAGGAAGGAGTCTCCATAGAGATCAGGGGCACGCGTATTCTGGAGGAACCACGACGCTGGGGGTCTGGGGAAGGCGGCGGCGGCCCCACCTTCAGGCATGCGTGGCCCGTCTGGTGCCTCCCAGAGGTGCCTGGAAAGCTATGGGAACCTCCGAAGGCCTCTGGAGACCTCCAGACGGCAAGCTCGGCAACGACAACTGCGACGACGACGGCGACGTCCTCTGCCTCCTCCTCCTCCTCCCGCATGTTCTGTTCGTCCTCCTCTTCCTCCTTTTCCTCCTGCTCCTCCTCCTCCTCATCTTATGGTTCCTCTTCCTCTTGCAAAACCTGCTGCTGCTACTGCTACTGCTACTGCTACTGCTACTGCTACTACTACTACTACTACTACTACTACTACTACTACTACTACTACTACTACTACTACTACTACTACTACTACTACTACTACTACTACTAATACTACCACTACTACTACTACTACTACTACTACTACTACTAC
>CAUYUJ010012601.1:0-15282 GCA_963575745.1 Prorocentrum cordatum | reverse complement strand
AGTGGGGTCCTGGAGAATGAGAAGCGACAACGTGCGGGACCTGGATGGACACGTGCTTCCGACTGTCTGCAAGAAGAAAGACTGCGCTGCTGCAACTTCCCTTGCGCCCAACCCCACCACCTCGGCCCCATAATACCCGAAGGATTGGATACCTGCGAGGTACACCCTCTGCATGTTGGCACCTCCCTTCCTTATGGCTGCTAGTCTTCGCTTGCGACGGTTCAACTTCTTGATTCTTTCCCTCAAGAACCGGGTGGCACCTCTGCGACATCTGAGCTGGCCTCCCGTGGTGTCCACACCAAGATTTGCAGCTCAGATTTCTTTGGTCTTCATGTACTTCCCCATGGACCTGGCCAGATCATGCCTGATACTGTCCGAAGAGGCAACGACAGCAGACTTATCATAAGCAACTGCGCACTGCAAGTCATCCTGGATCAGCTGGATTACCTGGGTCGAGCTCTCGACAATTCTAGTGACAAGGGATCTGGGGTCCGAATCTTGATTCAGAATCACCCAGTCGTCGATGAAGAGGAAAAGATCAGACGTTCCCAAGACCTGCTGGAGCTGGCCCATAGGAATAAACCTGCACCAGGAAAGTAGCGAACGGACACCCAGCCAAACTGCCTTGCATAGGGAAGGAGGATTCCAACGCATAACCTTCCATCTGGAAAAACCTTTTCGCACGGTACATGTTGCGGATCACGGCAAGGACCTGCATGTCAAACCCCGTGTCTTCGGCCCTGGTCCAGAGAAGGTTAAGGTCGATATGGTCATAGAAACTACTCATTCCATACAACACAGCCGACGTGTGAATCTTCTTCTCAGACATGCTAGCCGCTTCGGCCTTGAAGTTTTGCACGAACACGAGCTCAAGAATGGAAACACCCTTCTGGTGACACAAGCAACGAAGCAACACACTGACGTAGCCTGCCATACACACGATACAGAGACACGCACAGACCAATACCACGACACTTGACCGCGCCTGGCTTGTGCTTGGGTATGAGACATGTGACAACCGCCTGCAAGACAGAGGGAAACTGCCCGTGCTGCTCGATACATCTAAGAAGCCTGGCGATGATTCCCAACTGCTGGTCAGAGCACATCAGATAGTGACGGGCGTGGAAACCGTCAAACGTCTGGGACGTCTTAGAGCTAAAGGCAGCACACACTTTCCTCAGCTCGTGTGGGGTGGCAAGGAGGACAGGCTTCCTATCTGCATGATTCACTTGCCACGGAGCAACAGGGGAGGCGTCCCCCTTCCAGAGCCGCTCCAGCCTATCCGCCTCCGCCCTGAGGATGCTGGTAGGCCGCCCAGACCACTGGCCCGAGCGCTGCAGCACCTCCCCAGGCTTCCAAACATCCTTCCACTTGGTCCACTTGTGCGTCCAGGAGACAGAGCTGGCTTGACTTCGAACCCATTCCTTCCAGGACTTGATGGAGCCGGGGGTGTCCCTGGAGCTTTCAGCCTTCAAAACAATTTCAAGATCCTTCAGGACATCTCCAAGTATGCCTTCAGCAACGGACCTGTTCAAAGACTGCTGATCAAGGTCCTGTCGGATTCCTTCTGCCAACAACTTGGCCCTATCCAAGTGGCAAATGAGCGAGGGGACCGACCTGTGCTCGGCAGGACAGCCTTCCAGGTTCTCGGGATGCATTCTAAGACCTGCCTCGCTTCCCAAGGAACAACATACATCCTGGGCCCATTTAACCATCCACCTCAAAGGTACAAGGTACGATTTCCAAGCCAACTTCAGATTTTTCCAATACTGAACAAGAGGAACGTGCACGATCCTAGCACTGCGGGCCCTCTGCGAAACAGTCTTGAGGGGGGTGTCCGTCATCCTACTGATGGTAAGCTCCAACTCCATGGCAACACTTGCGTACACAACATCAAGAGCAGCCTGCCGAGCATCAAAACTGGACATGCTGGGTGTGCCACTGCCCGCAGAAACCCCACGCAACTCTTCCAATCTGGACACATGACCCTCCAACTCGACCCAAGGCAGATTCTCCAGGGACGGACCGAAGGGCTTGACATGCGGGATCTTCTGGCACTTACACAAGACAGGGATAGTATGGTTGACATCAGACCAGATGTGCAACGTCACAGGGCAGTGAGGCGAGACAGGGTACGAAGAGAGCACCGAGGTCGACGTGACAATGTAAGCATGCACGTGAGAAGGCACAAAGAAATCAATTGTGGTCTGAGGCTTCTTCTTAATACATGTGTGCTTCGACGGGGCGACCGCCTCCATGCCAGCTCGAATCAGGAACTCCGAAGTCTCAAGCCTCCTAGCCTTCATGTTCCAATCTCCTGCAATCATGACAGGGGGCTGGACCTGCCCCTGAAGAGTTGCAATGTCTTCCAAGAGTTCAAGGTTAGTAGCGTTAAGCCCAACACTCGTCTGCATGCGCAAAGAGACGAGACAAACCTTGGGGAGCCCAGGGATGTCAATCTTCAAGGCACAGATACGGTGCGGCATAGAAAACCTAACGGGTACAGGACTAGCTCCAATATCCTGCCCAGCCCTTAATAGGATAGCCGCGCCCCCAGGGGCCACTCCCGATTCTAACACTGCAGCCACAGAGAAATACCCAAACCAACCACGAGCGGAACACCATTCCTTGGCAGACTGCATGGCTTCCTCGTCCTTTAACAAGGTTTCCTGCAGGAGAAGAATTGAAGCCTCAGGGAATTGAAAACAACCAGACTCATGGTCATAGTTCGCCTTAAAGGTAGCAAACGAATTCGTGTTCAGGTTTGTTATTTGCAAGGCCCACCCTTGGCCCTTGGTTTGTCACAGCTCGGCGCCCTCTGGACCTGCCGCCCCCCCCCCCCCCTCTGGATGCTGCTGCAGCCGGCTGGGCGGGGCGGCGGCAGTGGCTGGGGGCCTCCCCTTCCCCACCTTTCCTCTGCCCTGGGGTCCTGCTGAAGACGATGGCGCAGTTCCTGGAGGCTTCGGCCTGGGATTTTGCCCTCCTGAGCCTTGCTGGGCGCCCTTCCCTTTCTTGGCAGACTTCCCAGACTTATTCTTCACGAGGGTCCACACCTGGTCATGAATATCTGGGCACTCTTGACGAAGGGCTTCCATTTGCTCCTGGAGGCTGCTGAGGTCCTCACCAAGGCGCTTTTCACTTCAAAGTTCCATATCTTCATCAGATACCTCATACGGCTCCTCCTCCTCATCAACTGTTGGTAGCTGCTTCTCCTCCAAGGAATGTTGCATGTTCTTCTGTGTGATCTTATTCACCAGGCCTTCCAAGGGTTTCTGAATGGCTCCCTCCAACACCTTACTGGTCTGAGCGTCAAGATCCAACTGGTCCTTCATATGTGTCAACATGCCTTCCAAAGCCGAGAACCCATCCTCCAGCTGCTTTTTTTCCTTCAGGAGAGAGACAGGCAAACTCTTCGGTCAAAGCTCCCTTCAGACCCTGGACCCAGTGGACCACACTTTCAGGTTCAGACTCAGGAGGCTCGCACGAGGCGGACTCAGGACGCAGGCGAGCAAGCTGGGCGTTGAGACACTCCAAGTGGGCTTTCGATTCACGAATCTGCGCCGTCGCCTCCTCATACTTCCTGACCATACACGCTGCCTGGGATTCTAACTCAGCAAGAGATTCCGTGGCAGAGGTGATGCGGAACTTCTGATGCTGGATCTGAGCCGCGAGACTCTGAGCCTTCTGCACAGGGGACCGATTCTGGAACACCTTCTCCTTCGCAGCTTTGACAGCTTCATGGGCCGAGACCAGCCTGGGATCGGTGTGATCCACTCCCCAGCCCTTGTAAAACTTGACAAGATGCTGCGCCATCACAAGGTCATGGGAACACTGGTCGGTATTCGGGGGGGCGACGAGGGAATTGTGTCTTTATGCCACGGGGGCTGCTTGACACCACCTCCAGCTTCACCTCCTCCTGATGCTCCTCCTCCCCCTTTTTGCCCTTGCCCCTTGCCCTTGCCCTTCCCCTTGCCGCTGCTCCCTGGCGATGGCGAGGAACCTGGCTGCGGGGGCTGCGGGGTGCCGCAGAGCCCGCAGTAGGGCTTGCGGCGGCTGGCCCAGGTCCAACCTGGGCAAGCGGGGTTGGGGCAGCACACATATGCAAGGGGTTCTTGAAACTCCAAGACATGGCGCACGCACGTAGCAGCTCGATGCACGAAAACAGACGGCACGGCAGCGGGAGCTTGCCGTGGCGGAGCGAGAGCAGTGGCCTGCTGTGGGCGGCTCGCCTCGAGCCAGCCCCTCGGGTTGAGCCAAAATGGCTACGGGCCTGGACTGTGGGGGGTTCTCGTGGTCTCTTGCCGGGGGGGTGGTACTCGACCATCGTCCCTCTGATCCCACGCTCTTGCAGCTGCCCTTTGCGCCAGATTGCTGCGTTCTTCTCTGCAAGAAACTGCAAAGAGAGCTGTGTCTCACTCCAGTGCCGGCGAAGCGGCGCAGGAGGTGCGACGAGGAACGGGAAAGTGGAGAAGCCCCAGCTGAGCCCCATCTCCACCACCACTGCCATAGGTATAGGAGGGCGGGAGGAGGAGAAGGAGGAGGGGGATAATAGGGGAGGAGGAGAAAGCGGACCTCCCCACTTCAGGCGATCCTCAACATGGATTAAGGGGGCGTGGATTAGCGACTCCTCCTGCTCCTTTTCCTCCGCCTCCTCCCCCGCCTCCCTCTACTCCTGTTCCTTTTCCTCCTCCTCCTCCTCCTCCTCCTCCTCCTCCTCCTCCTCCTCCCCCTTCCTCCTCCCTCCTCCTCCTCCTCCTCCTCCTCCTACTCCTCCTCCCAAGCACAAGGGGGCCCTGGGCGCGCCGACCATTTTGGCTCCAACCGTGCCCATGGTTCCTGCCTCGGCGGCTCATCGCGCCGTGCTTGTGGCACCTGAGTGAGAACGTAAGCAATTCTACAGGGTGGCAAAGATCGAGGCAAATTTCTCCAATGGAAGCTACGGGACGCGCCCGCGAGGGGCGCAATACGGTGAAGGGGAGCACGACAGACCGGAAGATGCGCAGACAGCACGCAAGGATCTCAGCAGATAACCTCATTAGACGCTTGTATACAGAGATTGCGACATTGAAGTGGAAGATAGACAGTTATGACGCTTGGTACTGGTCTTGGGCGAAGGCGAAGCACGAACCCAATGCCATCAGCTACAACGACGAGGAGTCTTGTACGGTGGCAGTGGCGGAGGCGAAGCACGAGCCCAACGCCATCAGCTACAACGGCGACGATCCCGCGAAGTCTTGTACGGCGGTGGTTGGGGACGCAAAGCACGAGCCCAATGTCATCAGCTGCGACGACGTGAAGTCTTGCACGGTGGCAACGGCGGAGGCGAAGCACGAGCCCAATGCCATCAGCTACAACGACGACGTCGATCCCGCGCAGTCTTGTACGGCGCTAGTGGCGGAGGTGAAGCACGACCCCAATGTCATCAGCTGCAACGACGTGGAGTCTTGCACTTTGGCAGCGGTGGGGGCGACGCACGAGCCCAATGCCATCAGCTACAACGACGACGACTCCCCGCGAAGTCTTGTACGGCGCTTAGTGGCGGAGGCGAAGCACAAGCCCAATGTCATCAGCTACAACGACATGGAGTCTTGTACGTTGGCAAGGGCGGAGGCGAAGCACGAGCCCAACGCCATCAGCTACAGAGACGAGAGCGGGGGGAGTGCTGCGACGACCAAGTCTAACGTCGACAGCTGCAGACCCGAGAATGGAGCACAGGTGAAGATGGAGCCAGATGACTTCTACCCTAGCTACAGCTCAGGGATCAGCGCTTGTGAGAGAGGCGGGACGATTGAGCCATGTACGTCTCACACTAGTCGCTCTACCCCTAGTCTAGGCCCAGGGTGCAGTTCGTATGGCTACAGTGCCGCCATCGGGCCACGTAGAATGCAGCAGGTGAAGTTAGAGCCCAATATTGCTAGCTACCGTGATGCTATCTCTCAGGAGCTCAGAGAGATCAGTGGAACTCCAGGCGCCCCTTTTTTGCCCAGCGGTTCGGCGGTGATCGACTGGGGCGCCATCAAGAATACAGATCAAGACTGCAAGCAAATGTGAGGAGACTGTGAGAACAATTTCGTGCCGCGCGTGATAAATTCCGTGCCATTCGTGATGGATGTCCTGAACTGCGGCTTCAAGTTCAGGGAATTTTTATAGAGAGATTGCACATTGAGATTGGCATCGCCAGTGGTTCCTATTCCTATTCCTATTCCTATACTCCTACTCCTCCTCCTCCTCCTCCTCCTCCTCCGCCGCCTCCTCCTCCTCCTCCTCCTCCTCCTCCCTCCTCCCTCTTCTCCCCCTCCTCCTCCCCCTCCTTCTCCTCCTCCTCCTCCTCCTCCTCGGCGCCGGCGCCTCACAGAACATGTGCATGCGCAGCTACTTCTTAAGTCGACTGCACGTAAGAGTGGCACTTTGCCAGAGTGACCTTTGGTGCGCGCCCAGTGGGGCCCCCCGATCGCCGAGCGCGATCCGACAGTAGCGTCTTGCGCGCTTGTGTTTGGTCCCCCCCGCGGCCCAGCAAAAATCCGCGCACCAAAGGTCACTGTTACCCAGGGTCACTCTTGCGTGAAGCCGATTAAGTCGGGCACGTCCCTCTACAACGGGAAACAGTCAACCAAATAGTCGGGGGTTGATGTTTCGAGTATGTTCTGACTATGTTGGAGTATTTTTGGGGCAGTTTTAATTGGCCGTCCAAAATCAGCCTGTAGGGGGACATGCCCGACCTAAAGCTACTCGCCTATCGCACAGCATTGCAGTCAGTAGTGTGTCACATGTGCACTTGCGCAGACTTCACACCTCAGCCACTTATGTCAAGAGCTGTCCTGAAGAGGCCCCGGAGGCCGAAAGGCTAGACAGGCCTTTTGCGCCGCTGAGCGGTGGGCCTCACTTGCCTGGGCCTAAGCGGGATCCGGCCTCAAAAGCCGAAGCTGGATCCGTGTTTGTAAAGCCGGATCCGGTTTCTTAAGCCGGATCCGGCATCCAAAAAAACGCAATTCTCTCAGGCCGACTTGAGGACAGCGCCGAGGGAGGGTAGCAGCAGGCAAGGGAGCAGCTTGCACCCTCTTTTCTCCGCAGCCTTTTGGAACATGTTTTTGAGCCTGGCAGGGGCGACGGTTCCATCTGAACTAGGCCTAGCCCTCGAGAAAACATCCATCTCAGAGAGTCCCCGCCGCGGCGCCGCCTGAAAAGACAAGGGTGGCGCCGCGGCCAGCGAGGACGGCGGAAGGAGGGGCACTGGTACTAGATCTGCAGGCGTCGGTAAGGTTGTCCCCTCCCACCCCACAAGGCAACATACCCATGGCGTCCTCCTCCTCCTCCTCATCGTTTTCCTCCTCATCTTCTCTAGGCCTCCTAGATGGGGTCGGAGTAGATGGGGTCGGAGGATCGCGCCGCCTCGCTGATGCATCCGCGATGCGGCTCGATGCGGAGGCCGATTTCCTTCGCGTCGATGTCGCCGACGCATCGCCGACTTCGACGATGCGTCGCCGTTGCATCACCGATGCATCGACGATGCATCGCCGATGTATCGGCGATGCGGCAAGATCCTCCGACCCCATCTACTCTGACCCCAGCTAGGAGGCCTCTATCACCTTGACGTCCTCCCTGATGCTGCTGCTCCTCCTCATCCCCCTCATCTCGTGCTCGCACATGCCTCGCAGGGACAGCCAGGACCCGATCCTTCGCGCCGTGGCCGAGCTCATCAAACACCCGAAGGTCCCGCTGGCCAAGGTGGTCCTCAGCAACTGCAAGCTCAACAGCGAGGACGCGCTCGATGTACAGGCCATTGGAGGGCCACCAGAGATCCAGGGCTTCGACAAAAATTGAGCTGCCGACTGTTGGCTACATTCGGCCTCTGGGGGCCTTCAGCGGGCCCCGAGACCGTCAAACAAGTACAATGGTTCGGGCGATTCCCACCGAAACCTTCGGCGTGTGTTCCCGAGTTTGCTACTGGTTGTTAATGTGGCTAGCGTGGGCTCGGCGCGCATGTCGCTCGCGTTTGATAGGACGGCATTATTCGGTCGCTGCTTCATTCAACTCCATCGCGTTCTAGTCGAATATGTTTCTTTTCTATGCACATGTGTTTGTCTGTTCGGCTCCCGACGAGGCGGCGTGACGTCGTTAATCGGTCGTTGTTGCGCCTGTGTTTGTCTGGTGGCCAGCCTTACGTCGGCGTGGATACTGTATTTGACAGGACGCCATCAATAGGTCATTCCTGCATTTACAGTATCCAACGGTGTTCTACTCCATCAAGTTCAAGCATGGTATACTGTAGTATGTTGTGTTCTCGACGGGCCGCCGTTAGGTCGTGACGCCTCTCACGTTAAATACGCCGTCCAATCGGTCGTTGCTGCGCCTGCGTGTTCCGCCAGCCTGACCTCGGCGAGCACGTCGCGTTTGATTGTATGATGGTACGGTCGATTGTGATCTGATGTTCGCTTGATGGGACGCCGTGAACTGATGGCTGCTTGCTAATTCTGTGCTAGATCATTTTCGTTTGGATTCTGCCACAGTGAAGTACATGACATTATGTTCTGCTACGTTATGTTCTTGACTGGCCAGCGTGGACTCGGCGCATGTTTTTTTTTTTATGGAAGGACGGCATTACTCAACCCTTGCTGTGTTATATTATGTGATGCTCGTTTCTGGCCTGTGCTACGACACAATTTGGTGTGTTCGGTTCTGCTCTCGACGGGGCGGCGCGACGTCGTGGCGCCCGTCACGCTTGATATGTCGACTAACTGGTTGTTGGTGCGCATGCTGTTGTCCAATGGCCAGCCGTACGTCGGCGTGGATGATGCGGCTGTCAAGGCGCAAGTCATCGATCCCTACTGGATGTACTCAACCATGGAATTTTCCGTCATGTTCTAGTAGGTTAGGTTGCATCATGTGATGCTGTGTTCTCGACGGGCATGCGTGACGTCGTGACCCGTGTCACGTTCGACGGGTCGTCCAACCAGTCGTTGTTGCGCCTGCTTGCTCCTGTGGCAAGCCTGACCTCGGCGCGCACGTCGCGTGTGTGTGTGTGATTCACCTTATGGTGTGCAGGTAGACTGTGCCATGATCACCTTTGTCATATGATGAACTGGTATGTCATGTGGTATGTTATGCTGGCTACGCGACGCACTGTCCACTACAGCATGTTATGGTATCACCGGGATTTCCCATACAGTTGAAACACTATGTACGACCGATGATGTTACATCGTGTTCGTTGCCGTGGCGGTAGCAGTAGTACAGCAGGTATGGCATGGTCTGTCGGAATCGCTTTATCTTTTTTCCTAAAGATCATTGTGGCATGTGACGGAATGGTATCCCTCTTCAACACGGTAAAGCCTATGGTGTTCGCATATTGACGCTGTCGTCGTGGTAGCCATCGTGCAACGATTATAGTATGCTATGTTCGGATATGTGGTGCGAGACTGTTGCGTACCGCGATGTCATGCAGCATTGCGCTATGATTTGCAATACTCTAGTTTGTGTTCTGCGATGATATGTACAGTATTGATGTTTTCTTGTATGGTATTGCTTGGCACGTGAGGTCCTGGTGTACTGATATGTTATGTGCTGCGCGATACCACTGTATAGTTTGTCAACTTACGGTGTGAGATGCTATGTGACGATGTCTTGTGTTATGGTATGCTAGGCCATGGCATGCTACGTTATGCTATGGTATGCAATGGTATGCTACGCTGTCTCTGGTATGCCCGATCCGCTGTATCATAGCATGCATTGGTGTGATATGGTGTGCCCTGTTACGTGATGGTATGTTATGCTATCATATGCTATGCCATGATCTGGTCAGCTACGTTTAGATGTTTGACAATGCGATGTTCTCTTATACTACGTGCTGCTAGTCGTGCTTTGTCGTGCTAAGAGGGGGGGGGTCTCTGGGACTCTCGGTGGACCTGGGGATCTGGTGGCCGAGGTCTGCAGAGTGGGCGGGTCGGGCCTGGAGGGGCGGGGCTCTCGGGGGACCCGGTGGACCCGGGGACCTGGCGGCCGCAGTATGCAGGAGGGGCGGGTCGGGAGGTCTGCTCTTAGGACCTACCGACCCCCACCTGTCGGCTGGGGAGCAGCTCGGGACGAAGCATCGGCCATGGGGAAGTGGTCCAGACCTCCTGGGGCACACGCGTCGAAGAGATGAGAGCGCCGGATGTCTGAGGCGGCAAGAGCAAAGCTCAAATTCTCGCGGCCTGGATCTTTCGCACACCCGCAGCGGAGGAATCTGCGTCACACCGACATACTAATGCTATATTTTCGTCGCCCCCCCAGGGGCGACGCGCGCACCGAGAAATCTTATACTATACGCGCTGTGGCGGGTGTTTTCTGGCCACACCGCTCGGGAAACGATATACTACAAGCTAGTTATTATGCTAGATGTTCGGGTCGGACGCACGCCTCCAAGGCGGAAGTTCAGTACTAGTGTGCCTTTGCGCGTCCCAAGGAAGGGGATGAGGGGAGGGAGGGAGAGGGGCGAGGGGGGGGGAGGGGGGGCAGGACGCAGGCGCGCGGGCTCGGCGGCCGCGGCGCTCTGCCTCTGCCGCATTCCCTTTTGTGGGAGCGGATCGGTGGGCATGTCGAGGAGGATGCATGGAGGAAGGGAAGGAGGAGTCGAGCAGGGAGGAGGAAGGGCTGGAGAAAGGGAGGAGCAGGCATTCGGGAAGGATGCACGGGGGGAAGGAGGAGCCAGGTTCCGGGGTGAGCAGGTGCCAGGGCGACATCGGGGGCTCGTTGACAGTCTCAGGGGAGGGGGTCTCCCATCAGGTAGCGGGCCTCGGGTTCATGATCCGGGCCTTGCAGGAGAACTCGCGCCTGCCGGAGGGCTTCCAGCTGAAGGAGCTCGACCTCAGCGACAACGAGTTGGCCTGTGCCGTGAGGTACAGGGCCGAGAAGAGGAGGCAGGAGGACAAGCCCATCCAGGATTTGTTGATGATGGTGCAGACGATTTCGCTCCAGGGTAACGAGATTGGTTTCCAAGACCTCGGCGGGTTGCTTCCCTCACTCACGGCGGACGCAAAGGTCAGAGACATCAAGCTAGGGGACAACATCCTGGACGACACTGGCGCTGTCGAACTCGCCACCGAACTGAGCTACAACCGCGAGCTGCGCAAGCTGGACCTACGGAACGCCACCCTGTCGTCCAAGGGCATTTTCGCATTGACGAACTGCTTCACGCCGAACCACAAACTCACGCACCTCAACCTGAGCTTCAACAACGTCGGCGCCGACGGCGCCTCGGCCATCGCTCACATGGTGAGCATTTACCCCCAGCTGACCTCACTGGACGTGACCTCCGCGGAGATCCCGTCGAAGGGCGTGCAGGAGATCATGAAGGCCTTGATGACGTCGCCCTGCCAGCTGCATACGCTCAAGATCGGCGACAACGTGCTCGACAACAAGGCGGGGGAGGAGGTGGCACAGTTCCTGAGCTCGCGCTCCTCCAGCAGGGAGTGCCTCAGGGCGCTGGACCTCGGCTCCCGCTCTGCATTCACGCCCGGCTTCGAGGCCTGCGACCTGCTGAAGAACTGCAGGGCCCGGCTGCAGGACTCGAAGAAGAAACATTGGCATAAACGTAAATGTCCGGAGCTCCGCGCGGATTTCTCGGATCGGTGCTGGACCCCCTCCCTGGCGCGCAGCGCGTGGCAAGGGCGGCGCCGGAGGCGCCGCCAGCGGGGCCCAGCGCAGATCCAAAACATCCGCGCGGACTTCGAATGATTATGTTCATAGCACTATTGCTGTTCCAAGGAGCTGGTCTTCCGCGGGGAGAACCTGGAGCTCGAGGACCGCTGTAAGTTCATCTTCGTGGGGTGCAGGCAGTGTTCGGACTTGGCCAGCCTCGACGCGGGCCTGATCAAGATCGACATGAAAGAGGGCTCGAGGCCTGCTCTCGGCTACGCGTAAGAGTGAAGGGAGGAGGAGGAGGAGGAGGAGGAGGAGGAGGAGGAGGAGGAGGAGGAGGAGCAGGAGGAGGAGGAGGAGGGGGGAGGGGGAGGAGGGGGAGGAAGGGAGGAGGGAGGAGGGGAGGGAGGGGAAGGAGGAGGAGGAGGAGGAGGAGGAGGAGGAGGAGCTTGTTGGAGTGACCTGTGCTGCGCGGCTTCCTCGTGTCGCGGGGAGAGCCAGACCCCGGCACGCGGGCCGCCATCGCGGGAGAGCCAGACACGGGCGCATAGCGGTATAGGCAAGAGCGGCGCACCAAAGGCCAAGCCTGCCCGGGGTAAGCCCTTTGCGTGCCGCCGATGTTCCCGCGTCCCTGCTCCCACAGGCGAAGAGGAGGAGGGGAGGAGGAGCGAAGAGGAGGGAGGGGGAAGGAGGAGGGAGGGAGGGAGGGAGGGAAGAGGGCAGGGGGGGAAAGAAGGGGAAGAGGAGGGAAGAGGAGGGAAGAGGCTGCGGGCTGCGCACAGACAGCCCCCCCACCCCCCGGTGGCCTCGACAGGCCCCCCGGCAGCCCACCCCATGCAGTCCAGGGCGATCTCAGCCCCTCTACCCTGGGGCGGCGCCGGGGTGCTGAGACCGCCCCGGACTGCACGGGGGGGCCTGCTGAGGCCAGCGGGGACTGCCTGGGGGGCTGTCCGTGCGCAACCCGCAGCCTCTTCCCGCCTCTTCCCTCTCCTTCCCTCTTTCCTCCTCTTCCCGACAGGGATTCCACCCTTGGACTTCCCGCGGGGCGCAGTATCTGAAGGGAGGGCTCGCCCTGCGCTGCGCGAAGGCGCACAGGGTTGGGTCATTCGCAATTCTGCCATCCTGTCCTTCTCGTCTCCCTCCTCTTCCGTCCCTCCTGAGTGGTCAGACACCTAGATGGGATACTGAGGGTAAGGCGAATGGTGAAGGAGGGTATTCAAGACGCCTACGGCGAGTCACCGCCGCCCCCAGCCCTCTGGAAACGCCTGTGCGGTGCAATGTCGCGCGAAATTGCGGGCACGCTAGTGGGCTGCGCACTCCCCCGGCTGCCGGGGAAACCGCAGGGGGGGGGGGGGATTCTGGGGACGGGACCTTCTGGGGACGTCCTGGGGCTGCTTGGGTGTTCTCTTTTTTTTTTTTATTTTTATTTGTTTTGTTTATTTGTAGCTTTTCTGGGGACGTCCTGGGGCTGCTTGGGTGTTCTCTTTGCAGCCGTCGGGGCCTCTTCCTCCTCCTCCTCCTCCTCCTCCTCCTCCTCCTCCTCCTCCTCCTCCTCCTCCTCCTCCTCCTCCCCTTGGGCCATCTTTGGGCCCTGGGGCCTTCTGGGGGCGCGCTCGGCCCGTCTGGCGCCCCCTCGGGCGCCTTCGGAGGCCGTCTTCGGGGGCCTCCCTGGGCCCTCCTGGGGCCCTCCTGGGACCTGCAGAGCCGCCTTGGGGCTCTCGTGGGCAGTCTTGGGGTCCTCGTGAGGCCTGCTGGGCCGTCCTGGACACTCTCAGGGCCGACAAAGAGCGGCACTTCGACACTCGTTGAACAGGTATTTGTCTTGCAGCGATTCGGGCATCCCCCGCGACGGCACAAAAGACCTCCCAACCAGCAGCTTGGCCCCTCTTGTGGCCGTCGTGGGCCGGCTCCTGCTGGGCCGTCTTGGACACTCTCAAGGCTGCAATTACGCTACTTCGAAACTCGCTGAACACGCATTTCTCTTGCAGCGACTTGGGCCGACCTCGAGGGCCCCTTCGACGGTAAAGGAGGCCTCTCGAACAGCAGCTTGGACCCTCTTGTAGCCGTCGTGGGCCATCTTCTGGCCCTGTCGTGCCATCCTGGAGGCATCTGGCTGGGGCCATCTTAGAGGCCATCAGGGACCGTCTTTGGTTACGGTCGACCCGCACAGTGAGGATGAGCGACTTTCTCAAGGGCACCCTTGCAGCCTTACCTCCTCGGCCCATCCTTGGCCACTTTCGTTGGCCGCACCCCGCTCGAAAAGCTTCGAAGCGGGCGTCCAAGGCCCTTGCATCCTTATCGCGCATCCCTGTGGCACGGGCCGCTTGTACCTTGGGCACGAGCTGTGTTGTTCTGGGGCCGGCCCGTGTCGCATGCCAAGCAGCGCCAAACAGACGGGGGCTGCGGATCTACAGTGAGCGGCTTGAATGAGGAACGCTTACTTTTCCAAAGGGGCTCGGTCGTTTCTTAGGCTTGCATGAAAGGGGCTCGGCCGTTCCTTCTGGCTTAATGGGCTTACTTGGAAAAAAAGGGGCTTCGTTCCTTATTTATGGTTCCACAGGTCAAGACCATCACTGTAGGGGGCGCTCTCGGGGAAAACCGCGGCTGGAGCCTCAGATCCCATCCTTATGCGGCATGTGAGCGGCACAAGGAAACGGGGCCGGCTGCGCCGGCACTGGCGCGCAAGCTGCCCGCGCAGCGGCCTGCGGCTCATCCCGCCATCGCGCGTGGGTTACGAGCGCAAGGCACACTGGGAAGACGGTGGGGAGCACCGCGGCTTCCTGAGATGTGGGTCTCTTGGAACTCTTTGGGAGGATCTCTTGGGTGTCCCTCCCTCCGCTTCCCCATCCCTCCCTCCTCCTTTGCCCTCCTCCTCCTCCCTCCCACCTGGCTACTTCTCTCTCCCTCATCGCTCTCCCTCCTTGTCCTCCCTCTCTTCCCCCCATTCCTATCGTCGTCCTCCTCCTCCTCCCTCCTCCTCTTCCTCCTCTTCCTCCTCATCTCCTGCTTCTCTCTCTCTCTCTCTCTCTCCCCTTTCCCCATCACGTTCTCCTCAAGGCTCACGCCGACGCCGAGACAGCAGCGGCGACCTCTGTTGCAAGACGCAAACCGCCGAGGCTTCATATTCAGTTGTCGTTAAGCCTGCAGGTCCAATGCATTCCCGACGGCATCCCTGCGCTCACTCGACGCAGGATGGCCTCCTGGTATCCCGTCCCCCTCCTCCTCTCCCTGACCTCAACCTTCGCCGGAGGCGACTCCGTGCTGCCTTCGCCCGTGCTTCCCCCCCTCCCGAGCGTGGCCGCACGTGAAATCCCTTTGCGGGCGATCACGAGTGGCAGAGTGAAGATCCTCGCCCAAGCGAAGTGCAGGTTTGGCTGCGACTGCTCTGACGACACTGCACACTACAGTCGGGGCCCTGAAGAAGGAACCCTTTTCGTTGGGGAGGGGCTCCGCGTTCCTTAAGTGTTTCACAGCTTGCCTCAGGCTTTCCTTATGTTTTCGACAGGAAATCGAAGGTTAACTTACGGAAAAAAGGGGCCTCGTTCCTTATTTAGGGTTCCTTAGGTCAACGCCCCTACTGTATTGTGCCCACGTCTGTGGGCCGCGGCTGCGTTCCAACCGTCGTTCCTCCCCCCCGGTGCGTCCCTGGGTCCGCGGTCCGCTTAGG
>CAUYUJ010012600.1:0-7500 GCA_963575745.1 Prorocentrum cordatum | reverse complement strand
GGCATCCAAGCTCCTTGCCTTGGTGAGCCAATCGTGAGACGGCCCGGAGTGGCGAAGGATGTACGGCGTCAACTCCCAGCTCTCGAGCCCGACGAGCGCGGCTGCCTCCTTGAACATGGCATTGAAGGCCGCGCCCGACCACGGAAAGAGGAGCTCCATCGGCTGCGACTGGAAAGCGACCTGCTCCAGCAGGGGCCCGAGAAAAGACCTTGCGGGGCTGTCGAGCAGGATCGAGTCGTTGAAGCCCCTGGCCTTGGTGGACTGCAGCTCCTCCTCGGGCCTCAGCACCAGGGACGTGAAGCAGTAGTCCCCCCCGGCATGCGGCTGCGCCGGCACCACGTGGTCCGCCCTGAGGGTCAGCAGCTCCCCTGGGCGCAGGTAGGCGTCCGCCGCGAGCACCACGCCGAGGGCCGCGCGTCGCTGGCCGAGGTAGATCAGGGCCACCGCGATGGCTGCCACCGCCGCCCAAGGCGCGGGCGCCCGCGTCAGCGGCGGCACCAGCCTCCGCCAGCCCTGCAGCGCCCTCGCCACGCGGGGCAGCTTCAGCAGCCTGCCTGCGCGGTGCAGCCTTGGGTCGCGATGCCCTATCGCGGCCAGCAGCTTGGCCCCGCTGTTCGACGGCCCCCCCCGGCTGAACTGCAGCTCCATGTACTCCACCACGGCCTCCTCCAGCTCGACGTCGCTCGCCGTGGTGAGTCCGTGGGTCTTGCAGAAGACGTCGAACCGCTCCAGCCTCCTCGCGTAGTCCTGCCTCGTCTTCTGGGTGATGCTCTCCTGCTCCAGCGTCGTGAGTCCACCAGTCCCGACCGGCCGCGCCCTCGCCGCCTCGATCGCTCGCGCGAACGCTGGCGGGGGAGGGCGGCCGCGGCGGGGCACACGGGATCGGCGAGACCTCGTCGATGAAAGCAGCCGCCGCTCGGTCGAGGATGCCTGGCCCGCTGCCGCTCTGACCGCAGGGGCTGGGGCAGGCAGACGGCGGGGCGGCAGCCTGTGGCTCTCTGACAAGGCGCCGCTCCTCCGCAGCACCCTCTCGCGAGGGGGGCTGCCAAGCCCGCGCGCACCATCCCTCTCGGGAAGCGCTCGAGCAAGCCTCGGCGGCCTCTCCAGCGGGCCGGCGTCGCCAGGCGTCCAGCGCAGCAGCAGCCGCCTTCTCAGCAGGCGAGTCGAACCATCGGCTAGGCTCATCAGCTGGGTTGAGCTCGCTGGCCACCCAGCGCACGCTGGTGCGAGAGAAGGAGGCCAGCAACAAGGCGGCCCACTTTCTGAGCAGAACCAGCACCGGAAATGACACCGCTCGGCCCTTCTCGAGGCTCAGGACCATACCCATGTTGTCACACAGAAACAAGTGGCGATGACGATGGTATCTAGCTTGACGACACTTACGCCTCCACCCGAACAGCACGGCCCTGAGCTCCTTAAGATGGATGGCCTCCCTCCTATGATATCTTCTTGCCTGGATGGTCCTCCACGAGCCCTCGCTGATGAACCCCTTGGGGATCTCCGGGAACTCCCGATTGATGCTGATGTCCACGTCCCCGTCGATGAGGTCTCCTAGGAAACCTGCTGGATAACCTGACTCCTCGCCCAAGTAGCCCTCAGCAGCGGCCCCAGCGGCCCCAGGAGCCCCAGCCAGAGGTAGATCCCGAAGCACTTGACGACGAAGGGCGCCACTGAGGCCTCCAGGAACCCGTAGAGGCAGAGCTGGGTGTACATGATGTAAACCTTGGGGGCCCATGGGGTCAGCACCTGGGAGCCCCGGCGGAGGAGGAGGTAGAGGTCGCTCGTGTAGACTCTCACCCGGGCGCTCGAGCAGAGCTGCCTCGCGCGGGCGCAAGGCTGACTGGATGCGAAAGCGCCAGCGCTCACTCCAGCGCCCGACCTCCCGCACGGCTGGCGGCCCCATGTCGGCCTCCTGCACCGCATAGCCGCGCAGCGTGGCATCGGAGCAGGTGACGCGCCCGGACCACGGCAGATCGAACTGGACGGCCAGCAGCGGCATGAGGTGCAGCGCGTTGGCTAGCTCCTGCCGCACCGAGGGCCAGAGCGGCACGGGCACCCTGTAGTGCTTCCGGGCGAAGTCGTAGGCCGCCCGGAAGACGCACAAAGCGGGGCGATTCAGCAGCATGGCATGCGTGAAGTGGCCGATCATCTGCTCGACCTCCCGGCCAGCCACGCGCCGGCGCCGCAGGAGCGCCTGGGCGCCCAGCCCGAGCCTCCAGCGCTTGGCCCGCGCCAGCCGGGCCCGCAGCTTGAGGCCGTCCAGCTCCAGGCCCAGCGCCTCCACGACCGTCTTGCTCTCCTCGACTTCGTGCAGTGGCAGCCCGGCCTCGGTCATCACCTTGGCTGCCTGCCTCCTCGCACCCCGGGTGGCGCCCGGCCGCGACGAGACGAAGATCTCGTTGTCCACGTAGACGACCCTCGGCACCTGGGGAGAGTCCACGCTCGGAGCGATCTGCCTGTCCACCAGCTCGTTCTCGACGCCACCGAGACCTCCCCGCCGCAGCAGCTCGCGGTGCGCCTGCTGCGTCCAGCGCATGGCCCACGCGAAGCCCATGGGCAGCACCCGCAGGCACGGGTAGACCCACGACCCCTCTGAGACCGCGAGGCCGTCGACCACCTTCACGCCCAGCTGCCTCGCTCTGAGCGGGCGCATGCCGAACCACGGCACCATGTAGTCCGGCACGCGGAACTGGTAGAAGCAGTCCGCGATGTCCTGGATCGAGAACTCCAGCTGGGCGCCGCCCTCGACCTCCATGTTCACTAGCGCCGCGGTGGACGCCATGTGAATCGTCGGCGGCCGCTTCAGCGCCTGGTTGACAGCCCGAGCGTCCACAATATGAGCCTCAGGCGGCCCGACTTCTTCTTCACAAAGAAGACTCCCACTTCAAAATCGCGACGAGTCCGCAGCTCCACCATGTCGCGGGCCAGCAGGTCCTGCACGAACCGCTGGTACTCGTCTGCGTCGGATTGCAAGGTCTTATCCCAGTACACCTTGGTGGCGCCTGGGCGAACCTCTTCAGCGCGAAGCATCATCGAATTCCTACCGTCGATCACCTCCTGGCGGTCTGGCTCCGGCAGCACCTCCAGCAAGCTGACACAGCCCGCCGACTCAGGCCACGAAACCAAGCCGCGATCATACGGCGCAACCACAGTGGGGCCGTCGGGGCCATAGCCCAGACTACCCATGCCAAGCAACTCCACGAGGGCTGCCTCGGGGCTGGGGGCGTCGTCCGGCGGCTTGTCGTCCGACACGGCCTGCCAGAGCATGTCCACAGCAGAAAATTGTGCCTCCGAAGGACGGGCCTTCGAGCAAAAGTCGCCCTCCCCGTACAAGTTGTTCAGGGCGGCGATGCAGTCGTTCACACGGCGGCCCACAGCAGACCTGCGGCCGATCCTCTGGGCGGAGCGGCGCGGCAACGCCCGCGCGCCCCGAGCCGGCGGCACGGGCACCAAGGGCAAGGGCAGCAGATCCCTCGGCACCATGCGCTCCAGCGGCCTGGTCGCACCAGCTGGGCACGGCCAACTCCCAGCCTCGAAGCCCATCATGACTTCTTCGGAGGAGCGCGCGCCAGAGCACGCTCCTCCGCAGCTTTGCGCTCCTCCTTCAAGATGGCCGAGTCCCGGGCCGCGGACTCCGCGACCCACTTCAGCAGCTCCGGGCTGATGATAGCCCCGCCCGTCCTCCTGGTGCGTCCCAGGTAGTAGTCCTGGGAGTCGAAATCCTTGATCGTCTCCTTCTTCTTCTTGACCTTGTGCTCCAGGAACTGCAGGTGCCTCGCGAGCGCCTCCATGCTCGCCAGGTTGGCCACGTCGACCTGGTCGTAGGTGCAAGCCAACTCCAAAATCTCCGACAGCATCTCGTGGGCCACCACGCTATGCTCGTCATCGTGGAGCTTGTTCTCGTGCTTCCACGTGGTGTGACGCTGGACCGGGCCCCCGCTTTGCCTGGCAATCTCCTTCACCACGTACGAGGCAGTGCGGGGGCCCGACAGCGCCCAGTCCTCGAACTCACACTGCTCCGACGAGTCCGCCACGCTCTTCAGATCCCGAAAGCGGCGGCCGGCCGCGTCCCGCTTGATGGCCAGCGTGCGGGCGTCCTCGGCGGGTGGCGGCGCCCGCGCCCCCCCGACGGCGTCCGGCACCGCGGACGCCACGAAGGTCCGCAAGGCCTCGTCCGCGGTCTCGCCCGGCGCCAGCCTGACCAGGACCGCCGACCTGCCGCGACGGCCCAGGTCGTAGAGCCCGTGCTGCCCGAACGCCACGAAGTCCTCCGACGGCGTGTCGAGCGATTCGGGAGCGAGTACACCGCGCCCCGCCTGACGTCGCCCTCGGGGACCACGCAGACCCAGTCGGCCCGCTCGCCAGTCGAGCCGGAGCCCGCGGCGCCCGCCCCCGAGGGCGCGCCCCCGTCAGCCAAGGGCGGAGGCTCAGGCTCCTCGGCGAGCCCCCGCGCCGCGCGCAGCTCCACGGCCTGCTCCTCCGCCGCGTCGATCCACGACTGCAAGGCAGCGCCGCGCGGCCGCTCCGTGAAGCGGTAGACCGGCTGGCCCTTGGCTGCTCCAAGGCCGGCCGGCAAGCCGCCCCGCGGGCCCGCCTGCCGGAAGTCGGCCACGCTGCGCGTGTCGATCTCCTCCTCGTACATGTCCTCGTCGGGGGTCAGCACCAGGTACCTCGCCCCGCCCAAAGACGCGAGGATCAGCCTCTCATGCCACGGTTCCTTTGCCTCCCCGTAGTCGAGGAACACTACGCCCCCTGCCTTCAGGTTGAGCGCCCGACGCACCAGCGACTTGGCCGGCATGCTGAAGCGCTAGCTGCACTTGCACGGGCGCGTCCACGACGGGTGCCAGCTGCTCCTGCCGCTCGGCTCGCGAAGGCGCCGGCGCGGTCCTCCAGAGACCCCACAGGCCAATCCGCACCGACACCAGGCACGTGCAGACGGTCACCTGCGCCAGCAGCACCGCGAGGACGCCGAGCAGCACACCCAGGCCCCCGGCGACGACCGCCGCGCCCAGCGGCACTGGCGCCCCCCAGACGCCGGTCTCGGAGAGGCAGGCGTTGGCGCTGGTCGACAGCGCCAGGGCACAAGGGGAGACCTGCAATCCGCTGCTGGCAGCCTCGAAGGTGGAGGCTTTGGAGAAGGTGGCCCAGCCGAAATCTCCCATACGCCGCCCTGAGAAAAACCGCTTGGGCCGAAGTGATGCGGCCAGGCGGGAACCATTAGCATTGCACGCTCTGTGACACTCCGCGGGCTCTGTTTCACAACGCTGCTACATCCTCAGAAGCTTCTGCCGAATACGCTGAAGCATGTACTACGACTGCTTCTAGTACGACTTCTACTACGACTGCTAGTACGTGTACCACTACTACTGCAAGTACTGCTACTTCTACCAACGGCGACTGCGACTGCGACTACGACTACGACTACTACTACTACTACTACTACTACTACTACTACTACTACTACTACTACTACTACTACTACTACTACTACTACTACTACTACTACTACTACTACTACTACTACTACTACTACTACTACTACTACTACTACTACTACTACTACTACTACTACTACTACTACTACTACTACTACTACTACTACTACTACTACTACTACAACTACAACTACTACTACTACTACTACTACAACTACTACTACTACTACTACTACCACTACTTCTTCTAGTACTGCTACTACTACTTCTACTACTACTACTACTACTACTACTAATAATAATACAACTACTACTACCACTACTACTACAAATACTCCTATTACTACCACCGCCACTACTATTACTACTACCACCACTACGACTACCATGACGACCAGTACAATAACTACTACCACAACTACTACGACTACTACTACTACTACTACTACTACTACTACTACTACTACTACTACTACTACTACTACAACTGCTACTACTTACTACCGCTCTCCTAGTACTACTTCTAATACTAACTGACGACACTACTACTACAACACTAACTACTTACACTACAACTAAATACAAAACTACTACTACTACTACTACTACTACTACCTACTCCTACTACGACGGCTACTACTACTTCTACTACTACTACTACTACTACTACTAACTTCTACTCTACTACCCTAACTGTTACTACTACATACACAACTACTACTACACACTACAACTACTACTACTACTACCTACTACTACTACTACCACTACCACAACTAAACTACCACAACTACTACTACTACTACTACTACTAATAAAACTACTACTACTACTACTACTCTACTACTTCTACTACTACTACTGACTACTACTACTACTACTACGACTACTACACTACTACTACTACTAAGACAAAAACTAAAAAAATAAGTACTACTACCACTTACTACGGGTGCAGCGCCTACGACTACGACGACGAATTAACAACTACTACCTACTACGATTACTACCACGACCCCCCTGCTACCACTACTAATACTAACTACTACTACGAACTACTACTCACTACTACTACTCACTACTACTACACTACTACTACTACTAGCACTACTACGACTACAATATTACTAGTACCAACTACTACGAAAAAAATATAAGAAAGGACTAAACTACTACTACTACTACTACTACAACTACTACTGACCACTAACTTACTACTACACTTCTATACTACTACTACTACTACTAACTACTACTACACTATACTTCTGCTACTCCAATATCTAAACTACCACCCCACCTGCTACTACTACGGCAAGCTACTACTACTAAATCCTACTACTACTACTACTAACTACTACTACCCCCACTACCCACAACACTACTACTTACTACACTCCTCTACTATACTACTTACTACTACTACAAATACTGCTGCTGCTGCTGCTGCTGCTGCTACTACTACTACTACTACGACGACTACTACGGCTACCACTACTACTACCACTGCTACTACTACTACTGCTACCATTACTACGACAACTACTGTTACATCTACTACTACGACTACTGTTACGATAAATGGAAATATAGTGCTACTACGACTACTACTACTACTACTACTACTACTTCTACTACTACGACCACGCCTACGACGACTATTACTAATACTACTACGACGACTACTACTACTACTACTACTACTACTACTACTACTACTACTACTACTACTACTACTACGACTGCGACTACTACTAATACTACACCTACTACTACTACTACCACTGCTACTACTACTACTACTACTACTACTACTACTACTACTACTACTACTACTACTACTACTACTAGTGCTACGACGACTACGACTACTAGTACGTTTACGAGTAGGACTACAACGACTACTACTACTAGTACGACTACTACTACTACGACTACTACTACTACTACTACTACAAGTGCTACGACGACTACGACTACTAGTACGTTTACGAGTAGTAGTAGTACTACTACTACTACTACTACTACTACTACTACTACTACTACTACGACTACTACTACTACT
>CAUYUJ010012599.1:0-15299 GCA_963575745.1 Prorocentrum cordatum | reverse complement strand
GAGGAGCCACAGCGGCCGCAAAACATGCCTGCCACGGGCAGCGAGATTCGCAGCTGTTTTCTGCCGGAGGGCCAGCCCCGCCGCCCCGCCGCACGTTCGACCCCTGCGGCGTACGGACCCCCAAATGAACAGTGAGGGTGCGGCAGTGGAGAGCTCGAGTGGACAAAATTGTTCGAACCCACATCGGTCCCTGCGATGCCGCCCTGGACCCCCCCAATTTAAAACCGAGGGTGCAGTGGTGGAGAGAGCTCGAGCGAACAAAATTGTTCGATCACCTAGAATCATCACCCATGCTGAAATCAGCCTTGATTCCGAGGGGCCAGGGAGTGACCAGAAGCCCTTTCAAACGTCTGATGGGTTCGAATAGGTTGTCCATCTGCGGGGACGCCCAGGTCACCAGCGCGCGGCGCGAAGATAATCACGCCTCGCGCGCCGCGGCATGGGCCAGAAAGAGAAATACGTGTATATATATGTTTATATGTATATATGTATATGTATTTTATATATACGTACATACATACATATATACATACATACATACATACATACATACATACATACACACACATACATACATACATACATACATACATACATACATACATACATACATACATACATACATACATACATATATACATATATACATACATGCATACATACATACATACTAATACATACATACATACATAAATACATAGAATATCATACATACATAATCTGGTCAGAAGGATTGCTTGCAATGCGTGTTAAAGGCGCAAGTAGTGACTTTGTTGTCACTGCATAAATACATGACATACATACATACATGAATGCATGCATGCATGCATGCATGCATGCATGCATGCATGCATGCATGCATACACACACATACATACATACATACATACATACATACATACATACATACATACATACATACATACATACATATCGGAGTAGGGCCCCGGGGCGGTGCCTGTAATCTCCATGGGGGGTGCAGGGCGCCCCCGGGAGCGTCCGAAGCGTCCCGGAGGGCCTTTGGGACCGCCAGGAACAGTTCGAGACCGCCCAAGACGGCCCGCGAGCGCTCCAAGACGCGCATAGATAGCCTCAGGAATGGCCAGGAAGGCCCGAAGACATTCCAAGAGAGCTCCATGAGGCCCCGAAGGCATCCCAAGAGGCCTCCCAAGAGAGCCCCGACAAGCCAAAATCGTTGATTGTTATTGTTTTTTTCAAGGTTTTTGGCCTTCTCGCTTTTTCAGAGTTCCGACGCTCCAAGACCGTCCAAGAGTCTCCCAAAACCGCTCCAAGACGGCCGAAGAGGCCCCCAAGACCGCCCCAAGACGGCCCAAGAGACCCCCAAAATCGTCCCAAGACGGCCCAGGAGAGCCCCAAGATGGCCCAGGAGCCGCCCAAGACGGTTCCAGGAGAGCCCCGACAGGGCTTCAAGACTGCCTAAGCGAGCACAGCGGTCCCCAAGAGGGCCCCGCGAGGCCCCAAGAGGCCCCAAGAGGCCCCCAAGAGCCTCCCCGGAGGCCCCCAGAGGCCCCCAAGATGCCCAAAAATTGCCCTGAGCGCGCCCCAAGGGAGAGCCCAACAGGCCTCCGAGAGGCCCCCAAGAGGCCCACTGGAGGCCCTCAGGAGGTCGTCCCCATCATGTTCCCGGAAGGCGGTCGGGGAACATGATTCCGCGCCTTGGAGGAGTATTCTGCGCTTTCCGAGGCGCCTTGGACGACGTACGTATGTTTCTATAGATTGTCCTTTCTCTTGTGTACACAATCCTGTCATAGTCTCTACGTATGCTTTCCTATCATGTATATATAATCTTCTAGTATATATATATCGATATATATATATATATATATGTATATGTGTGTATTTATGTATGTATGTATATATATATATATATATATATATATATATGGTTGCCCCCCTCCAAGATCATACATCTCGTCTTGAACCGCATTCATCCTCATCTCCTGCCTATTCATCTTTACCACGTTTATCTTCATTATGTCTGCGCATCGGTTCCAGGGTCTCCTTCCATCGTGCCTTGATGCGGCAGAAGGGGGCATCCATTTATGGATGCCCCTTCGACGATGTGCTCCTTCGACGATGTGGCCGACACGGAAAGGCTCCCTGGCCAGTGGCGGGAGGGGAAACCTGAAAAGATTCCCTGGCCCGTTTGTTGCGCTGGAGAGGGAACCTGAAAAGGCTCCTTGGCCAGAGGCGGGAGGGGAAACCTGAAAAGGTTTCCTGGCCCGTCTGTTGTGCTGGAGAGGGAACCTGAAAAGGCTCCCTGGCCAGAGGCGGGAGGGGAAACCTGAAAAGGCTTCCTGGCCCGTTTGATGTGCTGGAGAGGGAAGCTGAAAAGGCTCCCTGGCCAGTGGCGGGAGGGGAAATCTGAAAAGGTTCCCCTTCCTGTTGATTTGCTGGAAAGGGAACCTGAAAAGGCTCCCTGGCCAGTGGCGGGAGAGGAAACCTGAAAAGGCTTCCTGGCCCGTTTGATGTGCTGGAGAGGGAACCTGAAGAGGCTCCCTGGCCAGTGGCGGGAGGGGAAACCTGAAAAGGCTTCCTTGCCCGTTTGATGTGCTGGAGAGGGAACCTGAAAAGGCTCCCTGGCCAGGGTCCCCACCTCCGCGCCCGAAAACAACGCAATGTTTTCACCGGGGCAGTTTCTGTGAAGATCTGGAATATCTGGAATATCCTTTTGTGAGGCATTCCAATAGAATCCCTTTGTGGCGCTTTCCAAACGATTCCTGCTCTGAGGCTTTCCAATAGCACCCCTTTGGAAAGCACCACAAAGGGATTCTATTGGAAAACCGCACAAAAGGAATCCTTTGGAAAGCACCACAAAGGAATTCTATTGGAAAGCCTCACAAAAGGAATCCTTTGGAAATCGCAACAAAGGGATTCGATTGGAAAACCTCACAGCAGGAACCGTTTGGAAAGCAGCACAAAGGGATTTTATTGGAAAGCCTCACAAAAGGAATCATTAGGAAAGACCACAAAGGGATTCGATTGGAAAGCCTCGCAAAAGGATATTCCAGATATTCCAGATCTTCACAGAAACTACCCTGGTGAAAAACGTTGTGTTCTCGAGATTTTCGAGATATTCCAGATCCTCCCAGAGATTGCCCTGGTGAAAATGGTTGTGGTTTCCAGATTTTCCAAATATTCCAGATCCTCTCAGAGACTGCCCTGGTGAGAAGCGCCGTGTTTTCCAGTTTTTCAAATATTCCAGATCCTCCCAGAGACTGTCCAAGTGAAAAACGCTGTGTTTTCCAGATGTCCCAAATATTCTAGATCCTTCCAGAGATTGCCCTTTGTGAAAAACGTTGTATTTCCAGATATTCCAGATATTCCAAATCTTCCCAGAGACAGTCCAGGTGAAAAACGTTGTGTTTCGAGGTTTTCCAGATATTCCAGATCCTCCCAGAGACTGCACAAGTGAAAAACGTTGTGTTTTCCAGATATTCCAGATATTCCAGATCCTCCCAGAGATTGCCCAAGTGAAAAACGGCTTATTTTCTATATTTTCCAGATATTCCAGATCCTCCCAGAAACAATGCTGCAAGCTCAGAGTAATCTCTGCGAAGATTTGGAATATTTGGAATATCTGGATTCACACACCGTTTTTACCTAACAGCGAAGACTGATAGGTTTCTAATTGAGTTAAAAGAGAGCATCTGATGACTCCCCAGGGGGGTCTGGACGGGAGCCGGACAGGCGAGAGCCGGGCTCGTTTTAAGCAAGCAATCGCACACTTCGTGCTCTTCGACCTCCCAGAACTCCATTCCCGGGCCACATTTTGAATGCCCGGAGCCAACTGTAGGCCACTTCGGGCTTCGACTTCCCAGAACTCCACTCCCGGGCCACATTTTGGATGCCCGGAGCCAACTGTAGGCCACTTCGTGTTCTTCGACTTCCCAGAACTCCATTCCCGGGCCACATTTTGGATGCCCGGAGCCAACTGTTGGCCACTTCGTGCTCTTGGAGTTCCCAGACCTCCATTCCCAGGCCACATCTTGAATGCCCGGAGCCAACTGCAGGCCACTTCGTGGTCTTCGAGTTCGCAGAATTCCATTCCTGGGCATGATTTTGAATGCCCGGAGCCAACTGTAGGCCACTTCGTGTTCTTCGAGTTCCCAGAACTCCACTCCCGAGCTATATTGTGAATGCTGAGGCTGGCTGATGCTGAGGCTGAGGCAGGCTGAGGCTGTGGCAGGCTGAGGCTGAGGCCGAGGCTGAAGGCAGACTGAGGCTGAGGCTGAAGCAGGCTGAGGCTGAGGCTGGGGCAGGCTGAGGCTGAGGCTGAGGCAGGCTGATGCTGAGGCAGGCTGAGGCTGAGGCTGAGGCTGATGCAGGCTGAGGCTGAGGCAGGCTGGGGCTGAGGCCGAGGCTGAAGGCAGACTGAGGCTGAGGCTGAAGCAGGCTGAGGCTGAGGCTGAGGCAGGCTGAGGCTGAGGCTGAGGCAGGCTGAGGCTGAGGCAGGCTGAGGCTGAGGCTGAGGCTGGTTGATGCTGAGGCTGAAGCAGGCTGAGGCTGAGGCTGAGGCTGATGCAGGCTGAGGCTGAGGCCGAGGCTGAAGGCATATTGAGGCTGAGGCTGAAGCAGGCTGAGGTTGAGGCAGAGGCAGGCTGAGGCTGAGGCTGAGGCAGGCTGATGCTGAGGCAGGCTGAGGCTGAGGCTGAGGCTGATGCAGGCTGAGGCTGGGGCAGCCTGAGGCTGAGGCTGAGGCTGAAGGCAGACTGAGGCTGAGGCTGAAGCAGGCTGATGTTGAGGCTGAGGCAGGCTGAGGCTGAGGCTGAGGCAGCCTGAGGCTGAGGCAGGATGAGGCTGAGGCTGAGGCTCATGCAGGCTGAGGCTGAGGCAGGCGGAGGCTGAGGCCGAGGCTGAAGGCAGACTGAGGATGAGGCTTAAGCAGGCTGAGGCTGAGGCTGAGGCAGGCTGAGGCTGAGGCTGAGGCAGGCTGATGCTGAGGCGGAGGCAGGCTGAGGCTGAGGCTGATGCAGGCTGAGGCTGAGGCAGGCTGAGGCAGGCTGAGGCTGAGGCCGAGGCTGAAGGCAGGCTGATGCTGAGGCTGAAGCAGGCTGAGGCTGAGGCTGAGGCTGAGGCAGGCTGAGGCTGTGACTGCGACTGTCGTTGCCGCTGCGACTGTCATCGCGAATTCGACTACGACTGCGAGAACAGCAGAATTCTACAACTGGATTCTCATCTGAATCTTAAGGGGAATGCTTCCAGATATGCTCCTACACATCGCTGTTAGGTTGCTTTGCGGGGATAATTCACTTGTGCAGTCTCTGGGAGGATCTGGGATATTTGGAAAATCTGGAAAACACAACGTTTTTCACATGGTCAGTGTCTGGGAAAACCTGGAAAACCTGGGAAACACAGGTTTTCTCAACGGTCAGTGTCTGGGAAAACATGGAAAACCTGGAAAACACAGCGCTTCTCAATGGTCAGTGTCTCGGAAAACCTGGAAAATCTGGAAAACCTTGAAAGCACAGCGGTTCTCAACGGTCAGAGTCCCGAGAGAGCCCAGAGACAGAGAAAGGAGAGAGAGAGAGAGAGAGAGAGAGGGAGAGAGAAAGGAAAAGAAGCAATCGAGGATGAGGAGACGAAAAGGTATGATCTTGGAGGGGGGGCGACCATATATGTATTCCCCTCCCCCAAGCCCTCCCGAGTCGTGCCATTTCCTTCCACGTATTTCAATTTCTTCTTTATACATATATATATATATATATACACGCCCCAAGACGCCTCCAGGAGAGCCCAACAGGCCTCCGAGAGGCCCCCAAGAGGCCCACTGGAGGCCCTCAGGAGGTCGTCCCCATCATGTTCCTGGAAGGCGGTCCGGGAACATGATTCCGCGCCTTGGAGGAGTATTCTGCGCCTTCCGAGGCGCCTTCCGAGGCGCCTTGGACGACGTACGTATGTTTCTATAGATTGTCCTTCTCCTGTGTACACAATCCTACATGTCTCACGTATGTGTCCATATATATATATATATATATATGTGTCTATGTATATGTATATGTGTATGTATATGTATATGTATATGTATATGTATATGTATGTGTATATGTACATGTATATGACTATGTATATGTATATGTATATGTATATATTTATATATATGTATGTGTATTATTTTATTATGTATATATATTATATATGTATGTTTCACATATATTATATATATATATACCCCTCCCCAAGCCCTCCCGAGTCGTGCCACTTCCTTCCACGTATGTTCATTTCTTCCGTGTGTATATATATATATATATATATGTATGCATGTATGTATGTATGTGTATATGTATATATTATATATATATACATGTAGTGGAAGTATATATATTACACCATCTATTACAGATAGGCGTCAAAGTCTCCCAAAAACACGCTCCAGACGGCGAAAATGGCCCCCATGGACCGCCCCAAGACGGCCCAAAAGACTCCCAAAATTCGTCCCTGGAGGCCCCCGAGAGGCCCCCAAGATGCCCAAAAATTGCCCTGAGCGCGCCCCAAGACGTTTCCAGGAGAGCCCCACAGGCCTCCGAGAGGCCCCCAAGAGGCCCACTGGAGGCCCTCAGGAGTTCGTCCCCATCATGTTCCCGGAAGGCGGTCCGGGAACATGATTCCG
The DNA here is from genome assembly GCA_963575745.1 of Prorocentrum cordatum. Classification (NCBI taxonomy): domain Eukaryota; class Dinophyceae; order Prorocentrales; family Prorocentraceae; genus Prorocentrum; species Prorocentrum cordatum. The sequence goes on along the minus strand of CAUYUJ010012599.1, from coordinate 8,668 downwards.
CGCCTTGGAGGAGTATTCTGCGCCTTCCGAGGCGCCTTCCGAGGCGCCTTGGACGACGTACGTATGTTTCTATAGCTTGTCCCTGTCCTGTGTACACAATCCTACATGTCTTACGTATGCTTCCATATATATATATATATGTATTTGTGTGTATATATATGTATACATATATATGTATATGTATGTGCATGTATGTATGTATGTATGTATGTATGTATGTTTGTATGTGTATGTATATATATACACATATATTTATATTTCTATTTAGATACATACATACACACATATATATATATATATGTATATATATGTGTATATATGTGTATATATATATATATATATATATATATATATACACATCGGAGTCGGGCCCGGGGGCGGCCCGGGGCGGTGCCTGTAATCTCCATGGGGGGTGCAGGGCGCCCCCGGGAGCGTCCGAAGCGTCCCGGAGGGCCCCTGGGACCGCCAGGAACAGTTCGAGACCGCCGAAGACGGCCCGCGAGCGCTCCAAGACGCGTATAGATAGCCTCAGGAATGGCCAGGAAGCCCCGAAGACGTTCCAAGAGAGCTCCATGAGGCCCCGAAGGCATCCCAAGAGGCCTCCCAAGAGAGCCGCGACAAGCCAAAATCGTTGATTTTTATTGTTTTTTTTCGAGGCTTTGGGCCTTCTCGCTTTTTCAGGGTTCCGACGCTCCAAGACCGTCCAAGAGTCTCCCAAAACCGCTCCAAGACGGCCGAAGAGGCCCCCAAGACCGCCCCAAGACGGCCCAAGAGACCCCAAAATCGTCCCAAGACGGCCCAGGAGAGCCCCAAGATGGCCCAGGAGTCGCCCAAGACGGTTCCAGGAGAGCCCCGACAGGGCTTCAAGATTGCCTAAGCGAGCCCAGCGGGCCCCAAGAGGGCCCTGCGAGGCCCCAAAAGGCCCCAAAGAGGCCCCCAAGAGCCTCCCCGGAGGCCCCCAAGAGGCCCCCAAGATGCCCAAAAATGGCCCTGAGCGCGCCCCAAGACGCCTCCAGGAGAGCCCAACAGGCCTCCGAGAGGCCCCCAAGAGGCCCACTGGGGGCCCTCAGGAGGTCGTCCCCATCATGTTCCCGGAAGGCGGTCCGGGAACATGATTCCGCGCCTTGGAGGAGTATTCTGCGCCTTCCGAGGCGCCTTGGACGAAGTACGATTCATATTCTTCAACGCTTTCCGGGAACATGATTTCTCACCGTTTCGGAACGCTTTCCTACTGCTGCGGTGCTCTGGGGGGAAGGGACGGGGGTCCGGGAACATGATCGGGAGGTTAGGGAACGAGGGTTTGGAGAGGAGCAGCAGGACAGACGGACGGGGCCCGGGGGCGGGGGTGGGGTGGTGCCACCGGTTGGCATGGCCGCCCCGGGCGTCCTGTGGGGTCCACGAACCCGCCCAAGACGGCCCATGAGGCCCCAAAGACAGCCCAAGAGACCCACAAGACAGCCTCAGCGAGGCCCAAGAGGGCCCCCCAAGATGCTCAAGAGCGCCCCAACAGGGCCCGAGATGGCTTGAAGATGGCCGAAGAGGGCCCCAAGAGGGTCTTCAAGAGGCAAACACCAGCCCATTCCCATTCGTAAAGCATGCATTTTCAGCATATTCGTTTGCTTGGTCCTCACAGTGCCCCAGACGCCCCCGAGCCCCAAGACAGCCCAAGAGAGACCCAAGAGGGCCGACGACGGCCCAAACGGGTCGTCCTGTGAGGCTCACGGAACCCCCCAAAGACGGCCCAAGAGGCCCCAAAGCCGGCCCAGGAGGCCCCCAAGACGGCCTCAGGAAGGCCCAAGAGGGCCTCGTTCGAAGTCATGTTCCCGGAAGCCTCTCCGGGAACATCATTTCCGGGCTTCTAGGACGCCCAAGAGGGCCCCAGGACGGCCCCAAAAGGGCCCTAAAAGGACCTTCAAAAAGGCCCGGATGGCCACAGTTCGTTGATTTGCGTGAGATGTTGTTGGATTTCTTCCGCGCGGAGGAGACGGAGAGGGCGAAGGAGGAGGAGGAGGAGGACGAGGAAGAGGACGTAGAGGAGAAAGAGGAGGAGGCAGGGAGGAGGAGTGGAGGGGAGGAGGGGGGGAGAGAGAGGAGGAGGCTCGAGGGCGATCGACTACGGCGACAACGACCGGCGACGGTGATTGACGACGACGACGACGACGACGACGACGACGACGACGACGACGACGACGACGACGACGACGACGACGGTCGACGACCGACGACGACGACGATAGACGACGATGACAACAGGCGACGTCGCCGATCGACGAACGAAGGCGACGACGACGACGACGGCCACGCCGACGGCGGCGACGCTGTCCGCGTGCTCAGAGCCACCCTGGACCCAGTCTTTTCTGCATCGTTCGAAATCCTGTTCCCGGAAGCGTCTCCGGGAACATGATTTCAGGAGGAGGAGGAGGAGGAGGAAGAGGAAGAGGAGGCAGATTAGGAGGAGGAGGAGGAGGAGGAGGAGGAGGAGGAGGAGGAGGAGGAGTGGGCGGGAGGGCTCGGGGCCGATCGACGATCGGCGACGGTGATCGGCGACGGTGATTGACGATGACGACGACGGTCGTCGACGGTGACCACCGACGACGACGACGACGACGACGACGACGACGACGACGATGGACGACGATGACAACAGTTGACGCCGCCGATCGGCGAACGGCGACGACGACGACGACGTCTTCACAGTGCCACCCCGAGGAGCCCCAAGACGGCCCAAGAGGGACCCAAGATGACCCATTATAGCTACAAGCCAGCCCAAAAGAGCCCCAAAAGGCACCCAACAGAGCCACAACGGGGGCAAGCAGAGCCGTCTATAGAGATTCTTGGGAGGCCTCTTCCGCAGCGTCCGAAATCATGTTCCCCGAAGCCTCTATCGGAACATGATTTCCGGGTTCCCAGGACGCCCAAGGGGGCCCTAAGACGGCCCCGAGAAGTCCTAAAATGACGTTCGAAAAAACCTGGAGGGGCACAGTTCGTTGATTTCCGCGACATGTTGTTGGATTTCTTGCACGCGGAGGAGGTTGAGGAGGAGGAGGAGGAAGAGGAAAGGAGGAAGAGGAGATGGGCGAGGAGGAGGAGGAGGAGGAGGAAGAGGAGGACGAGGGGGGGAGGAGGGGGGGAGAGAGGGGGACGGGGGTGAGAGGGAGGAGAGGGATGATGATTGATGATGTTGATGATGATTTGATGATGATGATGATGATATGATGATGATGAGGCTGAGACAATGATGCTGATGATGATGATGATGACGATGATGATGATGCTGTTGCTGATTGATGATGACGATGATGATTGATGATCGATGGGAGGAGGAGGAGTGAGGAGAAGAGAGGAGGAGGAGGGGAGGAAGAGAGAGGAGGAAGAGGAGGAGGAGGAGGAGGAGGAAGGGGAGGGGAGGGAGGATCGTGGAGAAGAGGAGGAGGAGGTGGAGGAGGAGAAGACGGGAGGAGGAGGAGGAGGAGAGGAGGAGGGGCAGGAGGTGGGAGGCGGGCGGAGGAGGAGGAGCAGGAGGAGGGGAGGAGGATGTGGAGGAAGAGGAGAAAACGAGGAGGAAAAGGAAGAGGGAGGCCTCCCCCGAGTGCTCCCTTTATCCGATGTGGCCCAATGTTTGCGAGGCGTCGCAGTGCCGTTTGGCGAGCCATGTAGTCTGAACAGGAGGAGGAGAAGGAGCAGGAGAAGGAGGAGGTTGAGGAGAAGGAGGAGGAGGAGGAGGAGGAGGAGGAGGAGGAGGAGGAGGACGAGGAGGAGGCGGAGGAGGAGGGAAGGAGGAGGGGAGTGGAGGAGGAGGAGGAGGAGGAACATGATGAATAAGCGTGATGGTGGTTGGTGAATGGTGATGATGATGTTGGATGATGATGGTGATGATGATGAAGATGATTGATGATATGATGATGACGATGATGATGACAATGTGGCGAGAGGCAAAAGAGGGACGATGAGGAGGAGGAGGGGAGGAGGTTGTGGAGGGGGAAGGCGGAGGAGGAAGAGGAGCGCGAGAGGAGGAAGTGAGTAGGAGGAGAAGGTGGAGGAGGCGGAGGAGGAGGCAGAGGAAAAGATGGGAAGGGAGGATCGGAGGAGGAGGGAGAGGAAGGGGCGAAAGAGGAGGAAGGGGGAAAAGGAGGCGGACGATGGGGGGAGGTGCAGAGTATGAGGAGAGGAGGAAGAGCAGGGGAAAGAGGGAGGGACGAGGAAGAGGTGTCGTTTTCTGCCGCCTCGGGCCGGCCGGGGGTGAGGAACGCCCAAAAACTTTTCGAACCACGACCGCGAAACTCGACGAATAACCGAAGTGCATTCAGCCTTCAACCTCCTCGTCCGTTGTTTGGCCGTTGCCCCGGGCGAAGCTAGAACCTAAGCCCGCGCGTAGCGCGCGCGTGGTTCTAGTATATGTATGTGTACATATGTGAATATATATTATATATATATAAAATATATATATATATAATTTATTATTACATTATTATATATATATATAGAGAGAGAGAGAGAGAGAGAGAGAGAGAAAGAGAGAGCTGCGTTTCTCCAGAGTGGCCCCGCGAGGGCGCAGATGTAATAGCAGGCCGCGGCCCGCGAATTTGGGCGACAGGGGCAACGCCGACTTTCCCCAGAACTGCTTTGCTGCGGACAGACGACGACTGGCGTTTCCACTTTGCGGCCTCTGGAGGCCCGCCTCCCGGGGCCACCAGAAAGAAAAACGATCAGGATGGCACACCGGTCCCAGGTGTGGGATCGTGAACTGCGGGGGCCCACGCCGCAAAACACATGACGTCGAAGGTTTGGTGCACACACACACACACCGGTCTGGGCAAGGCCGATTCCCGACCCAAGTTCAGCGTGCACGCTGTCCTGGCGAGGCCGAGGGGAGAGGGCGTTTACAGCGATCCTTGGCCCAAGATCGGCCTCGCCAGGGTCACTGTGCAGTTGATGTCCTCCCAGGAGACGTCCTGGCCGAGTCGGGCCCAGTGCTCGTTGTGGGCTTCGCTGGGCAGCGCAGCAATTTGCCCTGGTGTCGCGCAGGCGTCATCGCCGTGGCGGCGAAGAAAAAGAATATTGTGGACCCGGAGAGGGAGGCCAAGCGGGCGGAGGCCCTGAGGATACGTCAGGAGGCGCTGCGCCAGGCGGGCCACTCCGCGGCCACCATCGCGCAGCAGGCTCCCGCTTCCTCGCGGCCGCCCCCTGCCCGCGCGTCCGCCGCGCGGGGGAAGGGGCGCGTGGACTCGGAGAGGGAGGTCAAGCGGGCGGAGGCCTTGAGGATACGCGAGGAGGCGCTGCGCCAGGCGGGCCACTCCGCGGCCACCGTCGCGCAGCAGGCCCCCACTTCCTCGCGGCCGCCCCCTGCCCGCCCGTCCGCCGCGCGGGGGAGACGGCGCGTGGACCCGGAGAAGGAGGCCAAGCGGGCGGAGGCCTTGAGGATACGTCAGGAGGCGCTGCGCCAGGCGGGCCACTCCGCGGCCACCGTCGCGCAGCAGGCTCCCGCTTCCTCGCGGCCGCCCCTTGCCCGCCCGGCCGCCGCGCGGGGGAAGGGGCGCGTGGACTCGGAGAGGGAGGCCAAGCGGGCGGAAGCCCTGAGGATACGCGAGGAGGCGCTGCGCCAGGCGGGCCACTCCGCGGCCACCGTCGCGCAGCAGGCCCCCGCTTCCTCGCGGCCGCCCCCTGCCCGCCCGTCCGCCGCGCGGGGGAGACGGCGCGTGGACCCGGAGAGGGAGGCCAAGCGGGCGGAGGCCTTGAGGATACGTCAGGAGGCGCTGCGCCAGGCGGGCCACTCCGCGGCCACCGTCGCGCAGCAGGCTCCCGCTTCCTCGCGGCCGCCCCTTGCCCGCCCGGCCGCCGCGCGGGGGAAGGGGCGCGTGGACTCGGAGAGGGAGGCCAAGCGGGCGGAGGCCCTGAGGATACGCGAGGAGGCGCTGCGCCAGGCGGGCCACTCCGCGGCCACCGTCGCGCAGCAGTCCCTTGTGCCGCAGCGCCCAGGTTCCCAAGCCCGCCCAGCTGCCGCGAAAACAGCGGGCCGCCGAGCTACCCCGAGCATAGCTGCGGCGCGGCGCGACGAGCTGACGGCCGTGTTGCAGAGCTTCGCCAGCGGCCCCGAGTCTGAGCTGGCGATGCCGGCCACCATGTCCAGCGTCGAAAGGTATTTTGTCCACTGTCTCGCCGAGACCCTCGGGCTCACCCACGAGTCTGTCGGCACAGGCAACGAGCGCCACCTCCGCATATCCAAGCCATCCGAGCCGCGCTACGGGATGACTCGCCAGGCGGCGCTGCCCAAGGCGGGCAAGGCGCGAGCCACCGCCGCGCAGCAGGCCCGCGCCCGCCCGGCTGCCGTGCAGGAGAGGGCGCGCGAGGGCGCAGCGCGCAGGGCACCCGAGGAGGCGCCGCGCACTGCGCAGCGGGCGGCCGCCTCCGAGCAGCCCCTGGCGCGCGCCTCGACGCCCGCTCTGCCCCGCGCCCCGCCTCCGCCTCCGCGCGGGCGGGCGCCGGCGAGGGCGCCTGCGCCGGCGGCCGCCCCCGTGCAGACGCCGCTGCCCCGCGCGCGCGCCACGCCCAGGGGGGCCCCGGCGCCGTCGAGGGCTCCGGTGCCAGCCAGGGCACCGCCGCAGGCGGAGGCGGGGGCGGCGGCGGCGCGGGCGAGGGCCTTGGGGAGTCAGCTGCCGCCGCCGCCGAAGCCGCAGAAAAGCCCTCACGCGCGTGCCCCGTGCCAGCAGAGGTTCGTCTGTCTCCTCCTCCTCCTCCTCCTCCTCCTCCTCCTCCTCCTCCTGCTCCTCCTCCTCCTCCTCCTCCTCCTGCTCCTCCTGCTCCTCCTGCTCCTCCTCCTCATTCTCCTCCCTTGTCCTCGGCGGCCCGCACGTGGGGTGGGGTGGCCTTCCAAGGCTGCAGGGTGCCTATTCAGAAGGGCCAGATGCGTCAGAGAAGGCTTCTTGGACGGCAGGAGAGCTTCAAAGAAGCCCCCTGTCTTCTTCTTAGATTGCCACCCGCCCCTCGCCCCACCCCCTTGTGCGCGCTTCCAACCTTCCCCTTTTCCAAGCGGCTCTGAAATCGAAGGGCTCCGAACTTCAAGATTAATTTAGTTCTGATGCCAAGTGGTCTCGAGATCCAGAAACCCAGACGGCTGGGGAGTTGCACGGTACATTGATGAGATAAGCAGCTGGACAAATCTCCGATTGCGTGGCATGATGCTTTGCTCTGATTTCGGTGGCGACCGTGATGGCGAAGAAGCTCCTCCACCATCCTCCTCCTGCTTCGTCTTCCACCTTCCTCTTACTAATTAGCTAGTCGGTGCGAAGCCCATGAGCACCTGTCAAAGATCGGAGGTGAGGGGGTGAGATCGAAGTGGAACGGAGAGCCCCCCTAACGGGAAATCGATTTCGGTTTCGTGTTCGTGCGTGCCGTGCGTGCGGGCGAGGCGAAGCTGCGTGGGCGGGCGAGAGAAAGTCTCCTGTGGCTGAGGCGCGGCCGGACCAAATGATTCTCCACCGGGCGGCCGGTGGCGCGCGGTGTCCCGCCGGTGTCCCGCTGGTGTCCCGTCGGTGTCCCTGTGGCTGAGGCGCGGCCGGACCAAATGGTCTTCTCTCCTTCATTTTTCTTTTTTCATTTTTTTTTTTTATTTTCTTGTCTTCTTCCGGGCGGCCGGTGGCTTTTCGCGCGGTGTCCGCCGGTGTCCCGCCGGTTGTTCCCGTGGGCTGTTCCCGTCGGTTTATGTCCCGATGATGCTGTTGATGTTGATGATGATGATGATGATGATGATGATGATGATGATGATGATGATGATGATGATGATGATGATGATGATGATGATGATGATATATGATGATGATGATGATGATGATGATGATGATGATGATGATGATGATGATGATGATGATGATGATGATGATGATGCTGATGATGATGATGACGTCGTTTGTGAGATCGATTGTGATATCGATCGACAGTTAGACTGAATGTGAGACCGAATGTGAGATCGATTGTGAGATCGATTGTGAGATCGATAGTGAGATCGATAGCGAGATCGATAGTGAGATCGAATGTGAGATCGAATGTGAGATCGAATGTGAGATCGATTGTGAGATCGATTGAGTAAGACGTTGGTTCCCCCTCCCCTCTCACCTCCTTATCACCCGCAGGGTGGTCGTATAGGTAATTGGGCGACTGGGCACTGGACTGCACCGTTCCCAGAGGGAAATATGGTCCCCGATAAGAGATACGTCGTCTGGACCCCACCAAAGATACGTAGCCATGAAATCGTCAATGGGGGCGACGATGGCTGCAACAACGGCGACGAACGCGATGCTTGTAGACAGTGGTGACAGCGACGATGATCAAGATAGTGGCCAGGGGCGTTTGCGTGTTCTTGCTGGAGCTCGAGGTGTGCAACGTGCGGTGTGCGATTGGCCGTAGCGGAAGTACCAGGAAGCTGGACATTCAATGACGTGGCCAGCCTGGGCGTGAGCCGGAGACGCTGGTCGCCTCACGCTCCAGCCTCCTGCCCTCGCACGGCAGCGCACGGTGGCCCTCTCCATGTGCAACCCCGCACGTGGCTTCTGCGCGCTCCGCGCGCGAGCCTCGCCGTGTGTGTGTGTGTGTGTGTGTGTGTGCGTGTGTGTGCGCGCGTGCGTGCGTGCGTGCGTGCGTGCGTGCGTGCGTGCGTGCGTGCGTGCGCGTGCGC
>CAUYUJ010012598.1:2500-15301 GCA_963575745.1 Prorocentrum cordatum | reverse complement strand
CATACGGAGCTCCACCGGAGGTCCCAATGGCAGGGTTCGCATGCGTCCCCTCGCCCATTTCGGCACACCCCTCACGCATTTCGGCACCTTAGGGAGCTCCACCGAACGGCCCCAGTGGCAGGGCTCGCATGCGTCCCCCCGCCCATTTCGGCACACCGCTCACACGTTTCGCTCGGAGGTTGATAGACCTCCTACCCTGACACGTCGATCAGTGAATGGGCCGTTTTCGGTTCGCGAGAGGGCGTCGCGGCCGTCATTTTTGCGGGTCCAGGTCCGTCGGTTTCGGTCCCAGACCGTTTTCACTAAGGGGAGGTTTGCTAGAGGGAGGTTAGTCCACCGCCGAGCAAGGGGGGGGAAACAAGCGTCAGGCCGAGCACGCCCCTCGACAGGAGGCATGTTCAAGCGGAGTGAAAAACTAACTAGCCTGGGGACGACTGCACGACTGTGTTTTCACTATTGTTGGATCTTTTTTTGGCTATGTTCAAGGTTCGTTCAAAACCCGCCTGTAGCAGGACGTGCCCGATCCAAAGCAAGCGCCAGGAGCGTACACTCGCGCAGGTCCGCGCGGGGGGGTGTTCGAGGTGGTTTTTGTTAAAGTGTTCGGCCTCCCCTGAGATCCTGGCGTTGCAGTTTTTTCCCAGCCATCCTGTCGTGTTGGGTCCTCGTTTTGAAGAGACAGCGCCCCGCGTCTCCTCTCCTCTTCTCCTCTCCTCCTCCCCCTCCTCCCTCCTCCCATCCGCCTCGTCACCTCCCTGCGTTTTACTCACCTAGGACAGCGTTTTGTTGCCCCATCGGGAGCTCCACCGAAGGCCCCAGTGGCAGGGTTCGCATGCCCCCCGACCATTTCGGCACACCCATCACACGGTACGTGGCCCCATAGGGAGCTCCACCCCAGCGGCAGGGTTCGCATGCGTCCCCCCGCCCATTTCGGCACCCCCCTCACACCGATAAGGAGGGCCCCAGTGGCAGAGTTCGCATACGTCCCCCCGCCCGTTTCGGCACACCCCTCACACGTTCCGTGGCCCCATAGGGAGCTCCGCCACCGAAATGCCGCAGTTGCAGGGTTCGCATGCGTCCCCCCACCAATTTCGGCACTCCCCTCACACGCTTCGTGGCCCCCTAGGGAGCTCCACCGAAGGCCCGCACGGCAGGATTCGCATGCGTCCCCCCTCCCGTTTCGGCACACCCCTCACACATTTCGTTGCCGCATAGCGAGCTCCACCGAAGGCCCCAGTGGCAGGGTTCGCATGCGTCCCCACACCAATTTCGGCACACCCCTCACACGCTTCGTGGCCCCATACGGAGCTCCACCGGAGGCCCCAATGGCAGGGTTCGCATGCGTCCCCCCGCCCATTTCGGCACACCCCTCACGCATTTTGGCACCTTAGGGAGCTCCACCGAACGGCCCCAGTGGCAGGGCTCGCATGCGCCCCCCCGCCCATTTCGGCACACCCCTCACGTTTCGTTCGGAGGCTCCTACCCTGACACGTCGATCAGTGAATTGGCCGTTTTCGGTGCGCGAGAGGGCGTCGCGGCCGTCATTTTTGCGGGTCCAGGTCCGTCGGTTTCGGTCCCAGGCCGTTGTCATTAAGGGGAGGTTTACTAAAGGGAGGTTTGTCCACCGCCGATTCGTGGCTCCACAGGGCGCTCCACCGAAGGCCCCAGTGGCAGGGTTCGCATGCGTCCCCCCGCCCGTTTCGGCACACCCCTCACACGCTCCATGGCCTCCAATAGGGAGCTCCACCGAAGGCCCCCGCGGCAGGGTTCGCATGCGTCCCCCCGCCCATTTCGGCACACCCCTCACACGTCTCGTGGCCCCTATAGGGGGCTCCACCGAAGGCCCAATTCGGCACACCCCTCACACGGTTCGTGGCCCCATAAGGAGTTCCACCGAAAGCGGCACCCACAATGCGGTACTCGCACCTGCATATGGCTGGGTCCTTCGTCAGGCTAATCGCCCTGGGCGTTTTCGCTCCATTTCGGACCCCGGGACCCTCACAGATCGATCAGACGCAGACAGATGAGGTCTGGGGCTCTGGGCGTGATTGCGAAGGCCTTACGGCCGGGGCCGCCGACCCTGAATGGCGACGATGACGACGACGACGACGGCGAGCGCTCTTGGGGGCCTCTTGGGGGTAGTTTGTCGCCTCGGAATTCTGGTCAGAACGCACCCTGGGAGAGGTCCGGGGAGTGGCTTTACTGTACCTTCTGATTCCCCCATACTTTTTAGTCAGCGGCCGCAGGCGAGAGCGTCAGCAGCGAGTCCAGTCAGAGCGGGCCGCGCACAGAAGAATTAACCTAAAGCGGTGGGCCGGAGCCTCACGCGGCACCTCGGCGGCCAGGCCGGCGAGTGGCAAGGGGGGGCTGGATGCAACTGCCAGGGAAGCTGCACTGCCAGGGGGGCACGCATGCAACGAGCTGCAAAGATGGGCTGGCTGCCAGGGTGGCCGACTGCCAGGGTCTGCAAACTGCGAGTGAACTTTGGGCAGAGGCATATATACCCAAAGAACTGCAAGAGTACCAGGGTGGCCAGAGCCAGGTGGACCGTCTGCCACGAAACGAATTGAGTGCGAAATGCAGAGGCGTGTTCACCCACGGGATGGGCGGAGTACCAGGGTGGCCAAAGCCAGGTGGACCGACAACCACGAACCGGAATGAGTGCGAACGAATTAGGCAGCGAGGCTGCGTCGCGGCCAAAATCGCGCGTGGAGGCACTTCGATGTGGACAGGCTGGCACCTCAGAGTGCCCAAGATGCCTGCCCGGGCCAAGCGGGTGCGAATGCCGGCGCCAGCAGAGTTGCACGCCCAGGCCCCGAAAGAAGGGGCGCGCAGTCCGCTGTGGGCAAACCATTGACTCCCGACGCCGACGACGACGACGACGACGACGACGACGGCTAGCGCGAGGACGAGGAAACAGGCGACCACGATGGTCGGGCCGGGCGAAAGGGGGGGATTGGGAAAGGGGGGGTTACGAAATTTGCTGCATGCAGCTGGTTTCGGCCTCACCGAGGGGCCCATTCCTCGATACATCGCCGCCTCCGGCGCCGGGAGGCGCCGGGAAAATCAGCTACGCGAGCTGATTCTCAAACCCCCCTTTTAACCCCCCTTTTGCTATCCCCCCCTTTCGCCCGACCCGAGACGAGGGCAGGGGGGAAGAGGGCGACGAGGCGAGGGCGGGAGGGCCGCCGGCAGGGCAGGCAGTGCGGCCGTGCCAAATCGGGCCTCCGCGCCCCGGCCCCCCCCCCGCGCGATCCCCCGACGCCCAGACACTCTTCCCAGGGCCGGTTCTCCATCCCTCCTCCTCCTGCTCCTCCTCCTCCTCCTCCCTCTCTCCTCCTCCCCCTCCTCCTCCTCCTCCTCCTCCTCCTCCTCCTCCTCCTCCTCCTCCTCCTCCTCCTCCTCCTCCTCCTCCTCCTCCTCCCCTCCTCCCCCTCCTCCTCCTCCTCCTCCTCCTCCTCCTCGCAGACCCCCTCGAATCATGAACAAAAACACGACGGGGGGTTTTCTATTCTCGGCCTCTGGGAGCCCTCACTGGGCATTGGGGCCGTCCGAGAACGACTCATCATGAAGCATCGAGTCCTGCTCCGACGGCCCCGAGGCCCGACGAGGGCCCCAGGAGGCCGAGCGTGGCCGGAGCCCGCCCGTCCCTCGGGAGTCGGGAGCCTTGAGACGGGGGTCAATGCAAACGGGGGTCAGCCAGAGCGCCAGATCTTGCAGGATCCTGCAGAGCCAGGCTCCCATTGACCCGGGTTTGGGTGCAGGATCCTGCAGGATCTTGCAGGATCCTTCGCATTGACCCGGGTTTGGGTGCAGGGTCTTGCAGGATCTTGCAGGACTCTGCAAGGCCTGGCTGACCCGGGTCTGGATTGACCCGGGTCAGAAGATCCCCGAGGGAGGGGGAAGAGGGGCCCGGCGCCGGTTTCCGGGAGTCCGCACGGAGCTCCGCGGGTCTGTGTGCTTTTTGCCGCTTGCTTCGAGTCGGGCGCATCCCTCGGCGGGAGGAAGATCCCCAAAATACAGTCACAACAGAGTCAGGGCTCGTTTCGAATCCTCCGATTCGATTCGATTCGACTCCGATGGATTCCGATTCCGATTCGATTCGATTTCGGATTCCGATTTGGGCTCCGATATCTTATTGGACGCATACTAGCCTGCCGATTTCCGCCGATTCGACTTTTCCCGACTCGGCTGCCGATTTCTGCCGATCCGACTTATTTCGATCGCCGATCCGACTTATCGATTCGATTTTGGGCTCCCCTGAGAGTCCTGGGATTTTTGTTTTGACCATTTTTGAGTATTCTTTGTTTTTCTTCCAGAGCCCGCTCGAATTGGGGGGCATGCCCGACCTACCGCTTGCTCCTCCTCTGAGGAGGGAGTCGTGCCTGGCGCTCATGCAGGTGTTCTTCGCCACGGGCACGCTCCTGGCGCTGGCGCTGGCGCGTTGGCTGCTGGGAGCGGGAGGCGCTGGGAGGAGGAGGAGGATGAGGAGGAGGAGCAGGAGGAGGAGGAGGAAGATGCTGATGATGCTGATGATGATGCTGATGATGCTGATGATGATGCTGCTGCTGATGATGATGATGGTGATGATGATGAGGAGGAGGCAGGAGACAGGATGGTGATGCTGCTGCTGATGCTGATGCTGATGCTGATGATGATGACGATGACGATGACGATGATGATGCTGATGATGGTGCTGATGCTGATGCTGCTGCTGATGATATTGATGGTGATGGGGAGGAGGCAGGAGGCAGCAGCATGATGATGCTGCTGATGATGATTATGATGATGATGATGATGCTGATGATGATGATGATGATGATGATGATGATCATGATCATGATGATGATGATGCTGATGATGATGCTGCTGATGATGATGATGATGATGCTGATGATGATGATGATGCTGCTGATGATGATGCGGATGCGGATGCGGATGCGGATGCGGATGCGGATGCTGATGCTGCTGATCATGATGGTGATGCTGATGGTGATGCTGATGATGATGCTGCTGCTGATGATGATGATGATGCTGATGATGATGATGATGATGCTGCTGCTGCTGCTGATGATGATGATGAGGAGGAGGAGGAGGAGGAGGAGGATGAGAAGGCAGGAGGAGGAGGAGGAGGAGGAGGAGGAGGAGGACGGGAAAGGCGGAGGAGGAGGAGGGCGGAGGAGGCGCTGGCGGCTGGCAGCGGTACGTGCTGGCCCTGGCCGCCCCCCCCGCGGCGCTGCTGGTCTTCGGCGGGCTCCAGGCGCGCGACGCCGCAAGAATCGGGTCCTCCTCCTCCTCCCTCCTCCTCCTCCTCCTTCTCCTCCTCATTCTGCTCCTCCACCTCCACCTCCTCCTCCTCCTCCTTCTCCTTCCTCCTCCTCCTCCTCCTCCTCTTCCATTTCTTCTCGTTATAGAAACTTCTCCCTGTCGCACCCCGAGGCCAGTCTTTAGGGCGGGCCGGGCGTTTCGCCTGATAATTTCTCACCGTTTGTGATTCTGAAACTTAAAAAGTGACGGCAGGTTCGCAGATGGATGGCGGGCCGTTTTCAAAATGTGGCTCTCGCCTTCGCGCCGCGCGCATTTGTCTTAAACAATTGCAAGAGCTTCACAGATGGAGGGCGGAATGTTGACAAACTGTGGCTCTCGCGTTAGCGCCGCGCACATTCGTCTTCAAACTTTCCAAGAGCTTCACGGATTGAGGGCAGGTCGTTTTCAAAATGTGGTTCTCGCCTTGGCGCCGCGCACATTCTGCCTCAAACTTTGTAAGAGTTTGACGGGTTGAGGACGGGTGGTTTCCAACATGTGGCCCTCGCATTGGCGCCGCGCACATTCGTCTTCAAAATTTACAAGAGCTTCACGGATTGAGGGCGATTTCTTTTTCAATATGTGTTTCTCGCGCAAGCGCCGCGCACATTCGTCTTCAACATTTGCAAGAGCTTCACGGATTGAGTGCGTGCGGGTGGTTTTCAACATGTGGCTCTCGCATTGGCGCCGCGCACATTCGTTTTCAAACATTTGCAAGAGCTTCACGGATTGAGGGCGGGTCGTTTTCAAAATGTGGCTCTCGCGTTAGCGCCGCGCACATTCGTTTTCAACATTTGCAAGAGCTTCACGGACTGGGGGCGGTTTCTTTTTCAACATGTGGCTCTCGCGTTAGCGCCGCGCACATTCGTCTTCAAACTTTGCAAGAGTTAGCAAGAGTTTCACGGATTAAGGGCGGGTGGTTTTCAACATGTGGCTCTCGCCTGAGCGCTGTGCACATTCGTTTTCAAACATTTGCAATAGTTTTGCGGATTGAGGGTGGGTCGTTTTCAACATGTGGTTCTCGCCTTAGCGCCGCGCACATTCGTCAAGAGCTTCACGGATTGAGTGCGGGTGTTTTTCAACATGTGGCTCTCGCATTGGCGCCGCGCACATTCTTTTTCAAACATTTGCAAGCGTTTCACGGATTCCCACGACCATCTCATGAGACATGGTGTTTTGGAAGGGTTCAGGATTATGCGGGCGTAACAGTCATGTTGATTCGTTGTGTTGAAGTCCCCCAAAAGGCGTTCTGGCACGCTTGTGGATCATCAAGACGCAGCAGTTAGGTTGATACGTTGCGTTGAAATCCCGAGAACAATGTTTTGGCACGCTTCCGCATCTTCAAACTGTTGTCTTCCGACGAGACAGTTCCCTCAATGGAGATGAGCCGTTGTAGGGGCCTATGAAGAGGGAGCTTGGAGGGAGGGTTACTTCCAACATCGTTGATGACTCTTCGGTTTCCACTGGTCCTCCTCCTCCTCCTCCTCCTCCTCATCCTTCCTCCCAACCTCCATCCCGCCCAACCAGGGGAGTCGCCGCCTCATCCTCTTCCTTCTGCTTCTCCTCCTCCTTCTCCTCCTCCTCCTCCTCCCCCTTTCCTCCTCCTCCTCTCTCTCCTCCTCTCCCCTCCCCCTCCTCCTCCTCCTCCTCCTCCCCCCCCCTCCTCCTCCTCCCACCTCCTTCCTCCTCCTCCTCCTCTCCTCCTCCTCCCCTCCTCCTCCTCCTCCCCTCCTCCCCCTCCCCTCCTCCTCCCTCCTCCTCCTCTCCTCCTCCTCCTCCTCCTCCTCCTCCCTCCGGCAAAATCCTCCTCCTCTGGCAAATCCTCCTCCAGTTCCTCCTGCTCCTCTACTCCTCTCCTCCTCCTCCTCCTCCTCCTCCTCCTCCTCCTCCTCCTCCTCCTCCTCCTCCCCCTCCCCTCCCCCTCCCCCTCCTCTCCTCTCCTCCTCCTCCTCCTCCTCCTCCTCCTCCTCCTCCTCCTCCTCCTCCTCATCCTTCTCCGGCAAATCCTCCTCCAGTAAATCATCCTGCTCCGGAACGCTCATGAGAGTCGCCACGCCACCGCCGCATTTGGGTATCACAGGGCGGGTTGCGATGGCACAGTTCAACCTTGGCAGTACTAGCTTGGCGATTTTCCCCATATACATCCCTCCGAAGGGGCTGGCAGTTACAATGTTGAGTGCAACCACAAAATGTATCTTAGAGTGGATTGAGAGAGAAATTGATAAACTTGGATGTTCTTGCATGCCGATTATTGCAGGCGACTGCAACTGTGGTTTTGGATGGCAAACAGATCGCACTGGGCCAAGATTCAAGACCGAGTCGGAGAATGTCGGAACAAAAGAGCCCGCAATCGAGAGCAAGACTAGCACGCAGGTACGGGACTTCCTTCAAGGCAGCTACTTGGCCATGGCAGACACATTTTGGCTCACGGGGCCCACCTTTTACAAGGGCACGCACAAGAGCAAGATAGATCACATCGCGGTGCCTATCGAGAGCCTCGGGCGTATTCGGCAACTACACCGATTGCTGGGACTCGCGCGACGACTACAAAGGCATGTCAGCACACATGTGCATGACCACGTACCAGTATACGTGAACATGGACATCCGTGTCACGCGCGCCCACATCCCCAAGCTGACGCCGCCTGCGAACAGAGACAGCATGATGGGAGCATACAGCGATGGTGTACGATGGGTGGAATTCCTACAGAAAGTCGAGCAGCACGCCAACGACGTCAGTGAAGAAGAGTGGCGCAGCAAGTGGGGCCAGGGTGACGTGCAGGGATGCTGGCATAGGTTATCGTCATGTATTCGGCAGGCCATGGCAGACAGTTTCCCCAAAGTAGCGTACGACACGGCAGAGTACGAACAAATAAGACAGGGACGGATTCTGCGGTTGAAAGAAAGAGGGCGCCTAAGAGAAACAGTACACCAGACGGGCCCCAAGGCGTTCGATGGCGAGGGGTCAACAGAGTTCGACCGCATCGAGGCCAGACTGCGCCAGATATCAAGACAGCTATAACATGTCAGAAGAGAGCAAAGGCTGAAGAAAACAACGGGCATAGTGCAGGATATCAACACGGCGTGGAAGAAAAGGAGGCTGGCCGAAGCTCATCGATTGCGAGTGCGATTGTCCAACGCAGGCCGAGGACCGAAGAAGAGATTCATCTTCGCCCCCCGCGAAGGCATGCCGTTGCAGCAGTGGGAGGAGGGGCTCGCGCAGGCAGCAGGAGACGGCGGCATGCAGTGTGAGCGAGTACAATGGGACGCATGGCTAGCAGACCGAGCGTTCCTCCCTCACCTCTACGGCTCGCCCGACATCATCGATCGGATTAAGCAGGATAGAGCAGGCCAAGTGAGGTACCTAGAAAGAGCCCTAAAACGACGTGCAGGATCATCGTGGGGAGTACTCGCAGAGGCCCTGTGCATGTGCATCGACCCGAAGAGATGCCGAAACGACAGCGACCGAAAGTTCGTGCCCGAAACGTTTTCAAGAAGATGCAGCGACATGCTGGCCCTTATTAGACTCGTAGGCTCGCCCCCCCCCCCCCCCCCCCTCAGCAGTGTACGTAGTCAGGCATTCTCTCAGAGCAAGAACAACCAGAATCAGGGCATCAAGGGACAAATGATCATCCACTGCTTCGATGCGTTTGGAATGAGTTACCTTGGGTACCTCCAGAGGACTTCCAGGAGGCCATGCCCACCAGATTTAGCGCACGGAGGGTTGAGGGGACGTAGACGAGAAGGATGCATTCTTAGCCTAGCAGCAGCAAGTTGGAGATGCAGGCAAGCAAAGCTCGGGCGCATCATCAGCAACTGCGGCGGCACGGTTGCATTCGCATGCGCGCATAAGAGCAGCATCGCATACCTACACAGCAGCTCATGCAGAGCATACGACGTTCATCTAGCAGGCCAAGCAGTATTGCAAGCAACCACACATGTTGAGGCCATTGATGGCGCAGCAGATTTTCATCCAGAGCGCGGAACGACCATGGGCCACTCACTGGCGGCAGGCGGTTTTGTGGACATGTATTCGCCCACGGTGAAGGACTGGAATGACAGCCTCGCCGCCGCGGGTGTTAGCTATGCGTGGGCCCGAGGTCAGTGCCCTATTACTCGAGCCGAAGTCGACGTTGGCATAGGACTTTTTCTGTGTAGATGACGTATCACGGCTACACATTCATGCTTATGCACAACAAGCACGCTACATCACAGCAGCCCAATCACGCCACCCAGGGGCTTCAGGAGCACATCGCCAAGAACGGTCACGTCCTCAACAGGGGCAAGACAAACCATCTTATCAGTTTTTTATGGCCACGGCGCGTTTGAAGCGGCACGAGAACTATCCAGACAGAAAAACATCCAGGGAGAGGTTCTTCGAGAAGCCAGACTCCTGGGGCCTATCATGAGCTTCGGCGGAGTTTTGAGGACCGAGCTGAAGGCGCGCATCAAAGGAGCCAAGGACGCATGGAGATCGCTTGGAGACGTTTGGCGCCAGCCTCTCCATCACCGACTGCTGCGCGCCCTCTTCCTGCGCTTTGTTTGCAGGGCCGCCGTCGCTGGTCTGACGGCGTTCGTGCTGCCTGCGTCCTTTACCAGCCAGCTGGGCACAGTGCCGGTGAAGATGCTGCGTTGCCTGATGCACGGAAAAGCAAAGAGAGAGTTCGACGGGCGCATTAGGACATTGAGCAACAGCGAAGTATTCGAGCATTGGAACATTAGCCGTGCAGCCACAGAGCCCCGAGTGCAGCGATTCCGTTGGGGGCAGCAAGTAGCAAAGGAGCCTAGCAACCACAGGCAAACCCTTACGGCTATCTTTGGGAGCTCGGAAATTGATGGGCTACTCGAGGTCTCCAGATGCACTCCAGGGGGGCACCTTACGAGGCGCTCTACACCGTGGGCATGCCAGGTTCGGCGATCCAGGGGCCTTAGCGAGCGCCGACCCCCGTTTCGACATGATTTGGGCCGACAGGACAAATGTGCTGCAGGTGTTCAAGGGCCCTGTCCTCGGAGCTAGCTTCGCCAAGATCTCAGTGGGCACCAGGAGGGACTTCCTGAGCATAGAGGGCTCAAATCAGTTGGCCAGTTTTTGACTGAAGCTTGGAATCACAACGCTCGACGAGGCGATGCCCCCGCACATCGCAGAGCACCAGCACGAGGGGGGCAACAGCAGCAGCAACAGCAGCATCGTAGACGTGTGCGTGTGCACGCGCGATCTGGGAGAGGAGGGCGACGGGCGAGGATGCGGCATGTCGTTCACCACGATGAAGGCGCTCACGGCGCACATCGCACGCGCGCACAACATGCGCAACTTGCACTCGATGATAGTGAGCACGAACGTGTGCCCGTGGTGCAGAACGTGCTTCGCGAGCAGAGCGTCTTGTCTACGGCGCGTGATCGCCGCGTCCCGCTCCGACCCCCCTCGCTGCCCCACCAGAGCCACCT
The DNA here is from genome assembly GCA_963575745.1 of Prorocentrum cordatum. Classification (NCBI taxonomy): domain Eukaryota; class Dinophyceae; order Prorocentrales; family Prorocentraceae; genus Prorocentrum; species Prorocentrum cordatum. Next base: position 4,556 of record CAUYUJ010012598.1, on the reverse strand, counting down.
CTTTCGATTTCAAGCCAGAGGAGAAGATCTCTTACACGTGCGGAGTTTGCGGTCAAGAGGACCCCGAGATTAACGAACACCTACTACACGTAGCCACACGCGCGCTCGGCCCACCAGAGAGTCATGGCGTGGAGAGCAGGCAGCGGCGCGAGATCAAGGCAACAATCGGGCACGGTGGAGGCAGCAGCGGAAGAAACAGCTCCATCACGAAAGAAAGAAGCACGTGGAAGCCCGAAGAAAAGTGCTGGCAGCAAGCCTGGCTCAGGCGAGGGTGCCACACACGAGGAAACCATGTTACTGCAGAAAATGTCGCTCAACAACGCCCAGATGCTACGACTGGTATCAGGCGGCCTATGGGACTTCTTCCTGGCAGAGGGCGACAACAAACCAGTGGAGGCCGCGGCAGAAGGAGGGATCAACTACGCAGAGGAGGTCAACACCAAGGGCAGCAAGGAGATGGGATCCCCACACCTCCAAACGGGGGCAGAGTTCTTCCTGGGGCTTGCCAAGAGCGCCCAAATTGGCGGCGAGACGAAGGACATACTCACGCAGTTCGCGGAGCTGATCGAGGTGATGAACAGGGATGATTTCGCTGACATACTATCATACTTTCGCGTGAAGAAAGCATGCACGGAGCCAGGTCAAACGCAGCAATGGAAGATCCACATTGTGCTCAATTCCCTGAGCCCGTCGCCACGGACACAGAAGCTGAAGGGCGAGGCGAACGCGCTGAGAGCCGGCAGCGAGAAGGCGGATATCGTGTTCGGCACCTTCGGAGTGCAGGATCTTCGGCAGGCCACATGTCGCGCTCTCAAGGCGATACAGGCCCAGCAGATCTTCGGAGCGCCACCGCCGTTAGCGCTCGAGAGACAGCGGCAAGCAGCGCTCCGTGCGCGCCAGCAGCAAACACAGTAGATACCGAGGGACTCCGAGCCATGGCACAGAGGGGCAGCGAGAGAGCCCAAACACTGCTTGCACAACTGGGTCGCCAACAGCGAGCAGTGCATGGGCCGCAGATTGCATATTCATGAACGTGCAATCGTGATCAGCAGTTTTTCTTCTCGTTTTTCTTTATAGTGTCGTCTACCTTGTACGAGGACAAGAGGCCAGGCGGACAGATTACAGCGGTGACGAATACGAGGCAGCAGGCTCTCGTCTCAGGCCGTTGCCCGAGCTCTACCTGCCCGTGCCTTAGAGCGTCACCGTGGGGAGGGGGGTGGAGTGGAGGAGTGGGGGGGATGGAGGAGTCTTCTCAGCTGCACACACAGTAGACGGGTTTCTCTTGGCAAAGACAGGCACAAGTTTGAAAACCCGTTTTCCCGAGACGGAGGGGGTGGGCCAGAAGGTCATAAACCTCCACCGCAGCGTTCCAGGTTTGCGAAATTCAGAGGGGCTCGGCATCGAGCTGCAGCGGGCCCAATGGGCCTAACAAGGCCTGGGGTCCCGTAGGCTGACCCCCTGCCATGCCGATAATGCCGCCAGCAGCTACCGAGCTCGCACACATGCGAGACACGTCCCAGCAATGTAGCAGTGGACTCACCAGCTGCCAAGGCTTCCGACTCCTCCTCCTCCTCCTCCTCCTCCTCTTCCTCCTCCTCCTCCTCAGGCAAATCCTCCTCCAGTAAATCCTCCTCCTCCTCCTCCTCCTCCTCCTCCTCCTCCTCCTCCTCCTCCTCCCGCCGCGCGCCGTGCCCGACTCGGCCGCGTGCGTCCCGCCCGGGGGCGGCAAAGAGGAGAGTGAGGACTAGGGTTGCGTCGGGCATGTCCCTCTACAGGAGGAGTAGTCAAAAGTTGTCAAACAATAGTCCGGGGACGATGTTTTGTTACTAGCTTGTCTACCTTGGAGCATTTGTTGACCATGTTATTGATTCGTCGTCCCACATCCGCCTGGAGGAGGACATGCCCGACCTGAGACTAGGGGTGGGTGTGGATAGCAAGGCGGGGGGCATGATGCTTCTCCAGGTTCCATGGCGCCTCTTCTTATTTCAATACGTCCCTGGCCCGACCCTGCGCCGCGCACGTGCCGCTGGCCATGATTTGCGCCGCCCTGCGTGGG
>CAUYUJ010012597.1:12500-15303 GCA_963575745.1 Prorocentrum cordatum | reverse complement strand
AGGAGGAGGAGGAGGATGAGGAGGAGGAGGAGGAGCAGTAGGGAGAGGGAGGATGAGGAGGAAGGGGAGGAGGAGGAGGAGGAGGAGGATGAGGAGGTGGAGGAGGAGGAGGAGGATGAGGAGGAGGAGGAGGGGGAGGAGGAGGAGGAGGAGGAGGAGGAGGAGGAGATTAGATTAGACTCTGCGCTGCGCGCTCACTCCAATCTATCTCAGGACATTGATCTGCTTGGCCAACTTAGTGTGGCCTGGAGCTCGTCCTTTCTCGAGCGCCCTGATATATCCCGAGCCCGTACGTGTGGGGGCCTGGCATTCAGACATGAGTTTGCCCGTGGTGCGATAGTGGTCGGTTCCGAGCCCACCGCACCTCGAGCAAGCGAACAACCGCTCCTTCAACGTCCCCGCCCCAACCTCCCACCATCGCATAGTGTGAGAAGGATGCACAGAAAGGCCTCTCCTACACGGCCCCACTTCCCGCGGGGCACTCGATGCGGGGCCAACAATGAGCGAGGGGTTGCAAGGGGAGCGAAGCCACTTAATTACAGCACCCTTACCCCTAGCGGGAGGCTCCGAGGAACATTTACGACAACGCCACTGCCTTCGCAGACGACCATTGACCCTGGATCTCTCCAAGAGGTGGGCTGTGCGGGGCAACTCCGCAGACAAATCAAACTTCTTGCTGATTGGTCCCTGGGCGGCAGCTCTGGATGATTCTCCCTCTGGGCGGTACGACGGCATCGTAGCCAAGATACCAGTCAAACGGGCGCGGATGGCCTTGGCCTCCGTCTCGAGCTCCAAGAGGACATCTGCTGCCGCACTCGGGACCTGCGCGGCTGGTGAGAACCTATCTGCTAGCCCGTCAGCCAGCTCATTGAATTGATGCAAGGCCTTCAAATCGTCTGACGTTCGATCGAACTCGGACCTGGTCGCGTGGCTAGCGACCTTTACGATGAGGACGTCACGGGACCCCCAGAGCTCTCGGACGAGGTGCCAGAGGTCCCGATTCGTCTTCGGCCTCCATCGGGCCTTCGAGCACAGACGGAACGCGCCTCGCTGGACATAGGCGCTGTCGGTGACATATGTCAAATCTCTGCCTGGGGTTGCCAAAAGGGCCTCTTCGAGGGGAAACAGCTCGCCTCTGTTGATTCCCTGACGAGGGCCAGGGAGGGCCCCACCAAAAGCTCCAGAAACACTTAAAGGCCGAGGCGCCTCCCTGGGATCGGCCCCACAAGCAACAGCGACAACCGACCAGGTGAGACGACGCAGCTTAGCGTGGCTAGAGTGCTTTCCCCCCGACGCATCCCCGCTCAGCCAAACCCTCCCGTCCTCACGAAGGGCACCTAGCAGGTTGGGGGGGACCGCGCCTGGCACAGGGAAGCTCGGCGCGTCGATCCGCGGGTCTAGCTGAATCTTCTTCTTCTTCTTCGGAGGAGGAGGAGGCGGAGGAGGAGGAGGCGGAGGAGGAGGAGGAGGAGGAGGAGGAGGTAGGAGCAGAGGGAGAGGGAAGGGAGGAGGAGGAAGGGGAGGAGGAGGAGGAGGAGGTTGAGGAGGAGGAGGAGGAGGAGGAGGAGGAGGGGAGAAGGAGGAGTGAGGAGGAGGAGGAGGAGGAGGAGGCGGAGGGGAGGCCGGAGGCGGAGGAGGAGGGGGGAGGGAGGGGGAGACGGGAGGGGGAGGGAGGGAGGGAGGGGGAGGGGAGCGAGGGAGGCGGAGGGAGGCAGGAGGAGGATGGGAGGAAGGAGGAGGAGGAGGTGAGGAGGAGGAGGAGAGGAGGGAGGAGGAGGAGTGAGGAGAAAGCAGGAGGAGGAGGAGGAGGAGAGGAGGAGGAGTGAGGAGGAGGAGGAGCAGGAGGAGGAGAGGAGGAGGACGGGACCAGGGAATAGGAGGAGGAGGAGGAGGTGAGGAGGAGGAGGAGGAGGAGGAGGAAAAAGGGGGAGGAGGAGGAGGAGGAGGAGGAGGAGGAGGAGGCGGAAGCGAAGGAGGAGGCGGAGGAGGAGGAGGAGGAGGTGGAGGAGGAGGGAGGGAGGAAGGGAGGGAGCAAGGGAGGGAGGGGGGAGGAGGAGGGAGAGGAGGAGGAGGAGGACAAGCTAGGTGCGCTCGCGTCATATCTGACATCCTACCCCTCCCTCCCATCCCTTACCATGGCGCAGATCCCCTCTCTACTCGCACAGTCGGATGTCGAGCAGGGCAATGATCCCGAAAGGGTACGCGATGCATTGTAGAGCACGGCATGGCATGGCGTAGAAAAGCACCGCAAAGCGCAGTATCAACCTAGCATTGCAGTGCATGCCGTGGCATGGCACGGGAAATGACGCCAGCGCTGCAGCGGGAGGACGAGTCGAAACTAGTGGAAGCGCGGAAATAAGGCCAGCGCTGCAGCGGGAACACGATTCGGAACGAGCGGAAGCACGGAAATGAGGCCAGCGCTGCAGCGGGAACACGATTCGGAACGAGCGGGGCCCGAAAATGAGGCCGGCGCCTCAGCGAGAGCAGCATTTTGAAAAACAATGCAGTCGAAAACCCAACTCCGGGGAAACCTGTATGTAAACAAACAGTACGCGGGGGGGGTCGGACACTCCCAGGCCGTCATCAGGGGAAGAGGGAGAGTAGTATTCATATTGAGTAATTGTTGAGGAGGAGGTGGAGGAGGATGAGGAGGAGAAGAAAGAGGAGGAGGAGAAATCTGGTGATGCTGATGATGATGATGCTTTTGCTGCTGATGATGATGCTGCTGATGATGATGATGATGACGATGATCATGATGATGATGAGGATGATGAGGATGAGGATGAGGATGAGGATGATGATG
>CAUYUJ010012597.1:0-10000 GCA_963575745.1 Prorocentrum cordatum | reverse complement strand
TGGACTCTGGTCACCAGCAATGTGACGGGGATCGCGGGGTTGGAGGCGCTGCTCCAGCATCCCAAAGTCCTCAGCAGAGCAACGGCGTGGTGGTGCAGGAACATCACCTTCTACCGCATCAAGCTATTGAATGGGAGAGCAAGTTGTCGAAGCGCGGATGGCGCACTAGCATGGCAGCTGCCGTGGGCACCCAGCGTGGCGGTTCCAGCGGTGGTCTGGCGCAGATGGTTCCCAAGTTTGTTGGCCTCGCTGACATTGAGCATATTCCCAGCTCTCTCATTCCTGGCAGAGTTTCGATCAAACATGTTGCAGGAATCACAGACATTGGCTTCCGGTGGGTGGCCGTGTATCTACACTGTAGCGAAGGGTTGTCAGGTGAGCATTTGCGCATTCTCACCCAGATCGGTGATGCAGTCAAATTATCAGGACTGCCATTCATCGTGTCTGGTGATTTCAATATGGATCCGCACGAGCTGGAAGCATCAGGATGGCCCGCCGCACTCGACGCTACCATCTTGGCTCCAGCGGTGCCTACATGTACGAATTCCTCAGATTCTAAGGCCAGGGTAATCGATTTCTTCGTGGTGGCCGACTCCATTGCTCATGGTTGTTGCCTTGAGGTCTTAACCGATGCTGCAAATACGCCACATTATCCTGTGCGGCTCACCATTCCAACGCAAGCAAGGTGCGATCTCTGTCATGCAGCCGTTCGAGTACCACGTCGGTTTCCTCTCGATTTACCTGTGGACTGTGTTCGTGCTGATCCTGCACCACGTTGGGAGCAGTACCGAGACACCGTTGAGCGTGCTGGCCTGGACGTGGACATGCGCTGGCAGCTGTGGGTCCAGACCGCCGAGGCCGACTTCGCGGGCGCCCACGACCTGCTGCCGCACGTCGACTCCGAGTACTTCGGCCGTGCTGAGGGCCACAAGTTTTTTGTGAAGGCACCGCCGAAGCCGCTGCCTGTGCGTTTTCCCACGATCTCGCCTGTTGCCACGTGGTGGCGTCTCCTGGCCAGGTGCCTCTCTGGATTGGGGTCTGCTCAGCCCGTCCCCTTACGCGCTTGCTCTTTGCGCCTCGCGAGGCGCCTCGGGCCCATGTCCCAGGTCAGCAAAGTTCCTCAGTCAGAGGCGGAACCCTGGCTCGCGCTGTTGTCTCTGGCGCGCGAACTTCCGCATGAACTCGCTGAGCTGGCTTCGAAGGCTGCCGCCCTCCAAGCCAGCAGGGCCTTGAAGCAAGCTGAAACTGATAAGCTCCGCGGTTGGAGAGAATGGTGCTCCACTCGCAGCCGTGACGGTGGAGCCGCCCTTTTTTTCATATACCAAGCCTGCCCAGTCTTGGTTTCCCAGTTCCCTGGTGCAGGTGCAGGATGCCTCGCGTCCCGCTACTATGGCCGAGGAGATGGCTTTGCTTGAGGCTGAGTGGGCTGGGTGGTGGAAGGTGGGGTCTCTGTCGGATTCCATCGCCTGGCCTGCGGACCTTGGCCCCGTACTTTCGCCACCTAGTCTCGATGAGTTTAGAGCGTGCATTCGCACGTTCCCCAAGAGGTCAGGATGCGGTTTCGATGCGATTTCCCCCCGGCAGCTTTTGCGCCTCTCCGACGGGGCCTTGGTGGCCTTGATCGATCTTTTAGGAGAGGTCGAATCTTCCTGCTCCTGGCCGCGTCTCTGGACCAAAGTGTTTTTTCTCAGCAAGCGTGAGGGTGGATTTCGGCCCATTGCGCTCATTCACATTCTAGCCCGTATTCAGGGGCGCCTGCGGCGCCCGCTGATCAAGCAATGGCGAGCTCGCAATCATCGTCCATATTTTTGGCCCACGTCTGGACGCAGCAGTGACGAGCTCGTTTGGGTCCAGGCCGCCAGCTCAGAGTGGGCGGCCTCGCGAGGTTTCTCTAGTGGGCTTCTCCTGCTAGACTTGCAGAAGGCTTTCGAATGCGTTCGCCATAGCGAGCTAGTGCTCGCTGCGGGTAGGTCAGGGTTTCCGCTCCGCCAGCTGAAGCTCCCAGTCGGGCTTTACAGGGCCCCGCGGATCTTGTCGCTGGGGGACGTGGTTTCTCGGCCTCTAGAGGCCAACCAGGCCGTTTTGCCTGGCTGTCACTTCGCCACTTTGATGTTGCAACTCATCCTCCTCGGCCCCGCTGATAAGGTTGTGGCGGCCTATCGGCACGTCAGTCTGGGGGTCGTGGTGGACGGTTTTGGAGCCCATAGGGTAGGGCGTGCGCAGGACGTGGTGGAAGACCTTGCAGGGGCCACCACCATGCTGCACGCTGAGCTTGAGAAGGTTCACTTGGTCGTGCACCGTCGTAAGAGTCGGGTCGTTGCGTCGTCGGCTCATATCAGGGCTCAGCTCGTCCGAAGGCTCCGTAGGTTTAATGTTCAGGGCGCTCAAACAGATCGCAACCTAGGTATCGATTTTGCCGCTGCAGTCTGCCGCTTTCGCGCCGCGCGAGCCGCTCGCAGGGCACCGGCGCACGCTCGGGCCCGCAAGATCGTCTCGCTCGGACCGCATGTTAAAAAGCGCTGGCTGCACAACATGGTGCAAGCTGCCCCCCTGGCCTCCTGTAAGTATGGGGGCGCTGTATACGGCGCGAATTGCACAGAGTTGCGTCTCGCCAGAGCTATGCAGGCACATGTGCAGGTCGCCAAGCTGTCGGGTCGCAGTCTCACGTTGCTTCTTATGATGTCCGAAGCACACCGATGCGACCCTGCGTACAAGTTAAATATTGAGCCTCTGCAGATGTTTGCGGTGGCCGTCTGGGATGGTTTGCTTCCTGTGCGCATGCTCGAGCAAGGAATAAACGATGCTGTCCATCGCTTCTCCGACCACGGGAACCCCTGGGCTGGCATCAAGGGTCCTTTCACGGCCTGAGCGGCCACTGCCATCCGTCTGGGGCTCCAGGTTGACGGTTTTTGTTTTCGCTCACTCGGTCTTGGGGGGCATCTCGGTCAGGGACGTCGGCCCCGGGACTTTTGTGATCTGGCTCCAGAGGGTGGTCGATTTTTGGCTTTGGGGTAAGGTCGCCAATAGATTGGATGTGCCTGAGCTGCAACATGGGTGCGGCCTTACTCCGCTCAGAAGCCTTCGCCCCCTCTTGCCTGTTGAGCGCGGGTATCTCAAGAGTGTGATTTCAGGAGGCCAGTGGCCGCAGCATCGTCGATGGGAGGCTGGGCCCTCGACCAATGCCTTCTGTCTAGGTTGCGGGTCAGCCCCAGGAACCCTGCTGCACAGGCATGCAGCGTGCGGCTTGCACGAGGAGATCATGGAAGGAGTTCATATTCCGTCCTTTCTCACCACCCTCGTGCGAGCTGCCACTCAACCTCTCCACCTCCTCTTTGCTGAGAGGCTGCTGCTGCCGCTTGCTCCCCTCCCCGCCACCCGTCCCGTCCCAGATAGGTGGTTCGCAGGAGGGCCCGAGGCCCTATCAGGACATGTGTTCCTCGACGGGTCGTGGATCGACCAGAAGCTCCCCCCCCGCGCGCAGGCGGTGGGGTGGGCCGCCGTCGCTTTGTGTCCCGACACATTCCGTGCGCTCTCTGTTGTGTGTGGTACGTTGCACGAGTTGTGTCAGGACATCGACTATGCTGAGCTTTTTGCGTTTTATCGCGCGCTGCAGCACGCGTCACCAGGATCCATATTGTACACAGACTCAGCCTTCGTGCATGACGGTGTGCACAAGCGTGGAGAGCGAGAGTGTTGTGGCTCCCGCGGTGCATGGTCCGAGCTGTGGCGCGCGGTGTGGACAAATATTCACGACGGGGGTGGTCCCTCTCAGATTCGTCTCGTCAAGGTGAAGGGACACTGTACGCATGCACGTGTGCAGCTCGGTCTCAGCAGTGCGTTTGAAAAGGCTGGCAATGATGAGGCCGACTCGTGGGCCCAGTGGTCTGCTTCGCGTGTCCAGATTGATCAGAGTTTGCGTGAGCAGGTCACTGCCAGGGCTAAGGTGTTGGCTCACTACGCCAGATGGGTGGCCCAAGTTGGGGCGAGTTTCGCCGATTTTGACTGTGGGCATGTTAAGCCTGAACAGAAGCGGTCTTGTCAGTCTTCCTGTCAGCCCATGCTCGTGGTTGAACCGCCCCCGCCTGTCGCCACCCCTCGCCCCCTCCTGCGTGCTGATGCTGCGCACGCGCGTGTTGTTGCAACAAATGGGCGCAGGCACCTCGTGCATCCCCTTCAGCTTCAGGAGGGCACCTGGTGCGTCGTGTGTGCAGTCTGTGGGCTCGGAGGTCACAAAGTCTCTGCCAAGCTGTCTGAGCAGTGCAATGGACCCCCTGCGACTTCCTCCCGCGGCGCGCGCGTGTTGGCGAACATCGCGCGCGCGCGCCAGCACGATACAGTCTCAATAAGAAGTGGCACCTGCTCCGCCAGCCGTTCAAGACTGGCGATCAGGTCCGTGCGGGTGAGATTGATTCTCTCCATATCGCCTAACTCGTTTGACTTTACCTTTTCCTGTGTGTTCACCCGTGGGGTGAACGTGAGCGGGTGGTGGCGCAAGTGGTAACGGCCCCGCATCAAAGGGGAAGCGCCACCCATCCAGCTCAAAGGTGCGCGGCGAGACCCATCGTCGCGCAGGGCTGTGTCGAGGAGGGGGAGGAGGAGGAGGAGGAGGAGGAGGAGGAGGAGGAGGAGGAGGAGGAGGAGGAGGAGGAGGAGGAAGAGGAGGAGGAGGGAGGAGGCGATGGACAAGCAGGAGAACATGTTGTCCCCTCCTTCTGGCAGGCCGCCCCCCCATCGCGCCGCTCCCTGGTGGGCGCCGCCACTATCGCTGGCACGCCACCGTTTTGGGAGCGCGTCGGCGTGTCGCTCCAGTGTTCTTGTCCGAAGGCCTTGGGCTTCTTCGGCACTGACATGCTGATGCAGTCGGACCGAGGTCTGAGACCGAGGTCGGTTTGGGGAGGTTCGGGGTTCGTCGGTTCTCGGTCCTCGGCTGTCTTCCAGCCTCGGGATGCTTGCCAGCAGCCGCGCTTCGCCGAGAGCGTTCCCGGGGTGCCGTGATCGTCCCGAACGAACGCCGGAGACCCGAGTGCTGACCCAGAAGCCATATTCGGCGGCGGACCGAGGTCGATGTGGGTTCGGGGAGTGTGCCCTCGTGTTCTTCGCGTCTGTTGGATATTCTCGCGCATGCTGGGGAGGGAGCGCCTGGATGTCCTGCGTGTTTTGGCCGGCGGCGGGCCTTGTGTTCCCGAAGGATGCTCTTCTGGCCCGGGTCCGACTGTAGGTTCCCCACGGCGGCGTGTCGCTGATGCTGTCGTAAGCTCCCCCAGCAGGGATATCAAGCCAGAGAATCTGATGCTGGCTGGCTGCGGCAATCGGGTGAAGATCGTGGACTTTGGATTGGCCTGCTTCTCGTGGGACATGGACGCTGCCAAGTCCAAGGTGGGCAGCGTTGGATACCTCCCCCCCGAGATGTTCCCCCCAGGCTCGCCAGCGCTGACGACCAAGGCCGACTGCTTCTGCGCAGGGGCGCTCCTGTACATGTGCCTGGCAGGCCACGGGCCTTTCCACGGGCCTGACCAGAAGGAGACCCTGGCCAAGAACGCTCTCAACTCTGTGTGTCAGCAGGGCATGGCCGGTCTTCCGAGAGGGGCGCGGGACTTGGTCCTCCAGCTGCTGTCCACGAGGCCAGAAGACCGCCCGACGGCGCGGCAGTGCTTGCAGCACCCATGGCTCGCCTGCGCCGCCAAGGAGGCCCCTCCGCACGCCGCCGCGCCGGCCCCTGGTTGCCTCCCGCGCTCCGTGCCCGCCCGGGGCGGCTGCTTCCTGGAAACCTGCAGCACGGCCGGGCCGGCCCGCACGGACAAGTGCAGGGCGCACTCCCCGAGCCGCGAGGACTTCTCCTCGCGGGAGTCTACGACCTCCAGCTGCAGCGCGTCCACGACCTCCCTGACAGCATTCACGGCAGTGGGGCGACGAAGTCTGTTCCTTGATTCCTATCCGTTGCTGGATCGACCAGGCCCGCCCTGAACCTTGCAGCGGTGCATGCGGGCAGTATCTCTGTCCACATCGAGTGCGTCTTGGAGTTTCTCGGAAGGGGCGCTGCAGGGCCGAGGCGCACAGGATGTGGATCGAAAGTCGAGCCTCCAGGGGCCAGAATTTCATGCACAGCCAGTGTGCCTCGGCCCTGCGGCTGCAGTGGATATGGACACAGGTCAGGCGATCGCAAACATGGGTCAAGGGGGCGTGGATTAGCGACGGGTCTCGCTTCCGTGGGAGATCGCGGACTTCCGCCGCCGAGCGAGGCGGCACTGGCCGCATTTTGGGGAGGACACCTCCCCCGATCCATGGGTTTGGCGACCGCGCGCCAAATCCATGGATCGCTAATCAATCTATGTTTGCGCGCCCTCGAGCTAGTCTTGCCGCAGTGTATACGCCACGCCTTCCTGGCTTGGCAAGGAGGGCGTCTACACAGCTTCCGGGACCAGGGCGCGCCTGGCCAGAGCTGTGGGTATGCACAGACTTCGTCGCCCGAGGTGGGGAGGCTCAGCTCCAACAGGAGTGATGGGCCGATTTTCCACCGCCAATAACACAGGTAGGAGAGAGGGAGGAGGAAGAGGAGGAGGAGGAGGAGTCTCTGGAGTCTCTGCCTGATCGCGTAGCGATGAGGATGAGGATGATGAGGAGGAGGAGGAGAAGGAGGGGGAGGAATCAGAGGAGGAGGAATCATTGGAGGAGGAGGAGGAGGAGGAGGAGGAGCAGCAGAATCAGAGGAGGAGGAGGTGGAGGAGGAGGAGGAGGACCTTCCCATCCTCCATCCACCCCCGTCCTACCTGTGTTCGTGGTGGTGGAGAATTGGCCCGCCAAGGAGCACCAGCCTCGAGAGCGTCGGAGCCGGCGCGCACCGCGCCCCGGCGGCCGCGCTGCTGCAGGTGCCCGCGCGCAGGCGTTGGGCGTCCGCGAGCGGCTCCGGCACCCTCGCGGCCCGGACGCTGCGACCGCAGGTGGGCGGCAAGGTTCGAAGGATACGAGTCTGGGGACGACTTTCTTTTGTTCGTCTTGTTTGACTTTTTTGTCTGACTTGAACTGGATGTTTTTGAATCTGCGTGATTTGTCGTTCCAAGTCCGCCCCGTGAGGAGCAACTTGCTCTGGCCAGCGTTGAGTCTAGGCCTCCCAGATGTCGGGAGCGGCCAAGAGGGGGGTGATGATTCGGGGGGGTGGATACCATGGCGGGGGCCAAGAGATCTGCCCAGGCTGGTTTCCTGGCGCCTCTTCTTATTTCCATGCGAGTCCCGGCCCCCCCCCCCCCTGGCCGCGCACATGCCGCCGGCCACGATTGGCGCATCCCCCCTCTTGGACGCCCCCTTCTTGGACACCCCCGAACAAGGCTGCACAGCATACAAACCTTCGGATGTAGTCGTTCTCTGACTTATTTTTTTTGCCGATCGGCGCGGGCCCTTGCCCCCCCCTAGAGACCATTGTTCGTCCACCCAAGGGGTAACACAAAGTTACCCCCCCTACCCCGCCCCTCCCCGGAACGGGATCGCCCCGGCCCGGTCCAGTGCGCGATCCTGGGCAGCCTAGGGCTTGTGGTGCACGCCGGACGTTGCGACCGAAGGGGGGGGCAAGGTTCGAAGGATACAAGGCTGCGTGAAATACAGACTTTCGGAGGTAATCTTCGGTAGCAAATCATGGGAGCCTGGTATGCTATTTTACTTCCGTCTTTGGCGTCGAGTAGTGTCGATTAGCGTCTGGGAGTCGATGAGATAGCGCCGATTCAGCGTCGGCTAGGGTCGAGTAGCGTCGATTTAGCGTCGATCTACCGTCGACTGGCGTCGATGAGCGTGGATTCGCAAGAGCCGACAAGGGAGGCTCCCATGAGTTGCCACCGAAACCATACGATGCTGCATAAAATCGGCGCCACCCCAACAGAAATACTAATACTATGTGTGCGTGCCCCCCCCCCCCAGGGGAGGCGCGCACCGAGAAATCTTATAGCGTATGCGTCGTGGCGGGCGCTTTCTTGTCACACCGTTCGGAAAACGATGCACTACAAGATGGGTATACTCTGTGTTCGGGTTGGATGCGCGCCTCCAAGAAGGACATACAATACTGGTGTGTCTCTGTCCGTCCCATACACTTCACCGGTCGCGTTCCGCTGCTCGCAGAGTGCCCACTCGCAAACGTCCGGACAAACACCATGCGTCTGCCTTGGTGTAATATATCGTAAAGCCGCCTGCGGTGGATCCAGGTCGTTTGCGAGTAGCCACTCTGTGAGTAGTGGAGCGCGCTCGTCCAACAGCACAACCTTTCGGAGGTCATCGTTCTCTGGCTCACTATTTGGCGCGGGCCCCTGCCCCTGCTCCTCCTCCTCCTCCTCCTCCTCATCCTCGCCTGCCCCCTGCTCCTCCTCCTCCTCCTCCTCCTCCTCCTCCTCCTCCTCCTCCTCCTCCTCCTCCCCTGCCCCTCCTCCTCCTCCTCCTCCTCCTCCTCCTCGCCTGCTTGAAGCAGGTGGAGCAGAAGCAGGGGGGGGCCCGCCTCCCGCCCCCGCCCCCCTGGGGGGCGACGCGGAGCTGCGCGCTGCGTTTTTTTGGGGGAGTGGCCCCGAGGGAAACTGCGAGGGGGGCGTCCTCCCCCCCATCCTTCCAGTCACAGTCATGGACAAATCATGACGGGAGGTTTCTCATTCTTTTCGACCTCTGGAGGCCATCACTGGGCCTCGGGACCGTCAAACAACGACTCAAGACGAGAAACCGGTCCGGGGGAAGGGGTCCAGACCTTTGGGGGTCGACGTCATCCAAAAATATGATTTCGGGAGCCTGGGTCAGGCGATCGCAAACATGGATCAAGGGGGTATGGATTATCGACGGGTCTCGTTTCCATAGGAAATCGCGGACTTCCGCCGTCGAGCGAGGCGGCACTGGCCGCATTTTGGGGAGGGTACCTCCCCCGATCCATGGGTTTGGCGACCGCGCGCCAAATCCATGGATCGCTAATCCATGTTTGCGCGCCCCCGAATTGCGCGAGATTCGTGAATACAAGATGAATGCCCCTGGGGATAGCTAATTTGTTTTGCTGAACTCTTCCTAATTTTGCTTGATTGACGTTCCTTCAGTCACAGTTTGACTCCGTCTGCTGACCTTATGCATGCATGCTAACCTCATGATCCTTTGTGTGTGTTCGCTTCCGTCTGTTAAATGTATCCTCCTTGGTATGGTTTCGCTTCTTTTTGGCAATGTGTTCCTCCTGCGAATCCCTTCCTGCTGCTAAAGTATTGCTGCATAAGTTTCGTGTTTCTGCTACAGGCGGCCCGGATTAGTAGGTCGACCCTGCCAGATCAAGGGTACCCTCGTGTCCTGTGTCTTGCGACCCATGCCTCCTGCGTTTCTGTGGCAAGGTGGCCCTCGGAAGGGTCTTGTGTCCTCTCGCGTGGCCTCTCCAATCAAGTCCGCTTGTAAAATCTGAACAGTATGTTACGCATACTGTGTTGGTTTCTAAGCATAGTTGATTCGGTTTTGGTGTTCTCATTCTTGATTTGTTATTGTTGAGTATTTTTTTGGGGAAGCATTCTATGTACACATGCGCAACACTGATGTTCACATCCTTTTTGTCGGCACTGTCTCGAGCAGTCGCGCTAAGCACAGGGCCAGAGCCAGACCGGACCCCCCCTCTTTCCCCAGACCGGGGACACGCCGACCAGGAAAACGCTCACGAGCTCCGCGCGGATCTCTCTCGGGTCGGCGCTGCGCCCCCCTGCGGCGCCTCCTGCGCCGCCCCCTGGCGCGCTCCGCGCCGCACTCCGCGCGGACCTCCCAAGCTTTACGTCTGTGTAGTCTTAAGTCGGGCCTCTTCCTCTACAGGAGGAATATAGAAAAATAGTCCAACAATAGTCTGGGGATTTCTCTTTGGATTTTTCCCAGCCATCCTGTGGTGTTGGGTCCTCGTTTTGAAGAGACGGTGCCCCGCGTCTCCTCTCCTTCCTTCCTCCTCCTCCGCCTCCTCCCCCCTCCCTCCCTCCTCCCACTATCACGGCACACCACGTTTCGTGGCCCCATAGGGAGCTCC
>CAUYUJ010012596.1:7500-15314 GCA_963575745.1 Prorocentrum cordatum | reverse complement strand
CAGGCCTCGAAAGTGGCGACAGTTTCACAGATCGCAGCCCCCCAGGGATGGCGAGGTCTAACTTGAATCTGCGTGTGGCGTCACTGTGCTGGGCCCCCCAGCAGGCCTCGAAAGTGGCGACAGTTTCACAGATCGCGGCCCCCCCAGGGATGGCGAGGTCTCATTTGAATCTGCGTGTGGCCCTCACTGTGCTGGGCCCCCCAGCAGGCCTCGAAAGTGGCGACAGTTTCACAGATCGCAGCCCCCCCAGGGATGGCGAGGTCTAATTTGAATCCGCGCGTCGCCCTCACTGTGCTGGGCCCCCCAGCAGGCCTCGAAAATGGCGACAGTTTCACAGATCGCAGCCCCCCAGGGATGGCGAGGTCTAATTTGAATCCGCGCGTGGCCCTCACTGTGCTGGGCCCCCCAGCAGGCCTCGGAGGTGGCGACAGTTTCACAGATCGCAGCCCCCCAAAGGATGGCGAGGTCTAATTTGGGTCTGCGCGTCGCCTCACTGTGCTGGGCCCCCCCAGCAGGCCTCGAAAGTGGCGACAGTTTCACAGATCGCAGCCCCCCCCAGGGATGGCGAGGTCTAATTTGGGTCCGCCCGTCGCCCTCACTGTGCTGGGCCCCCCAGCAGGCCTCGAAAATGGCGGCAGTTTCACAGATCGCACCCCCCCCAGGGATGGCGAGGTCTAATTTGAATGTGCGCGTCGCCCTCACTTTGCTGGCCCCCCCCGCAGGCATCGAAAATGGCGACAGTTTCACATATCGCGGCTCCTCGCAGGCAAGACAGGAAGAGGCAGGGAGAGAGGGAGGAGGAGGAAGGAAGGAGTGGAGACCACACTGCCCTATTCAAAACGAATACCCAACCAAGGAGGGTTGGGAAATAAACAACATATGTGTTTGAAGAGGTATATCTTAAGCTTCTCAGAGAATCAATGACTATGTAAGGATATCTGTGTCCCGCATGGTAAGGTATTATTTGGGCTGTTGTTCATGCCCTGGACGCATGCTAGACCAACGCGAATGTACCGTGAGGTGAGATGAGATCTCGATATTTGGATGCACGCGTTGAAGTCGAATCGTAGGGAAAAAACGCGCGCGGGCAGAACATCTGCAACAATTCGTATTGAAACACAGATGGGTTTCGAAGGCTTTTGTGTTGAACTGCTTGCAGTACTACTGTGTTCGGTATGGGTTTGACATGTTCGCGCGCGCGTGGACTTTGCATGATGTTTTGTAACCGTCGGAAACTTTTAATACGAATGTGCGAGGCGCTAATGCGAGAGCCCAATTTGGAAAACCACACGCCCCCCATCCCTGTAACTGCTGCGAACCTTTAAGACGAATGTGCGCGGCGCCTTAGCGAGAGCCCAATTTTGAAAACGTGCCGCCCTCCATCCCTGTAACCGTTGGAAACGTTTTAAAACGAATGTGCGCGGCGCGTTAGCGAGAGCCCAATTTGGAAAACGACCCGCCCTCCATCCCTGTAACTGTTGGAAACATTTAGAACGAATGTGCGCGGCGCCTTCGCGAGAACCCAATTTTGAAAACGACCCGCCCTCCATCCCTGTAAGTGTTGGAAACTTTTAACACGAATGTGCGCGGCGCGAGAGCCCAATTTGGAAAACGACCCGCCCTCCATCCCTGTAACTGTTGGAAACTTTTAACACGAATGTGCGCGGCGCCTTCGCGAGAACCCAATTTGGAAAAACACCTGCCTTCCATCCCTGTAACTGTTGGAAACGTTTTAAAACGAATGTGCGCGGCGCGTTAGCGAGAGCCCAATTTTGAAAACCAGCCGCCCTCCATCCTTGTAACTGTTGGAAACTTTAAAGACGAATGTGCGCGGCGCGTTAGCGAGAGCCCAATTTGGAAAACGACCCGCCCTCCATCCCTGTAACTGTTGGAATCTTTTAAAACGAATGTGCGCGGCGCCTTAGCGAGAGCCCAATTTTGAAAACCAACCGCCTTCCATCCTTGTAGCTGTTGGAAATTTCGAGCTTCAGGATCATAAATTGCGAGGAAGCTTCAGGCGAAACGCCCGGCCCGCCCTAAAACCACGCCTGGTGGTGCGACACGGAGAAATTATCTATCAGGAGAAGGGATGGAGGAGGAGGAGGAGGAGAAGGAGAAGGCGGAGGAGGAGGAGGAGGAGCAGGAGGAGCAGGAGGAGGAGGAGGAGGAGGAGGAGGAGGAGGAGGAGGAGGAGGAGGAGGAGGAGGAGGAGGGAGGAGGAGAAGGAGTGAACGTCGGGCAGGCGTTTTTCGTAGCCGCAATTCGAGCCGAGGGCAGGAGTTTCGGACGACGACGACGACCCCCCCTCGACAATGAAACGCCGACCACGACACGACGACGACGACGAGACGACGCGCCCGACGACGCCGACGACGACGACGACGACGACGACGGCGGCAACGGCGGCGGCGGCGGTGGTGGCGGCGGCGACGACGGGGAATGGGAAATGGAGAGCGCTGCAATCGCGAGCGCCGCCGCCGTCGCCGTTGCCGTGGCGGGCGCCGCCGCTGCCGGCCCTGCCGCCGCGACCGCCGCCGCCGCCGCCGCTGTCGTCGTCGTCGTCGTCGTCTTCGTCGTTGTCGTCGTCGTCGTCGTCGCCGTCGTCGTCGTCGTTGACGTCGTCGTCGTCGTCGTCGTCGTCCTCGTCGTCGTCGTCGTCGTCGTCGTCGTCGTCGTCGTCGTTGTCGTCCCGGCTCGACCGGCCCGCCGGCTCGGCTCGGCCCGGCCCGGCCCAGCTCGGCCGGCGGAGGAGGAGGAGGGAAGAGGAGTGGGAGGATGAAGACAGGACAGGGGGGGACTAGGCCGATGAGGAGGAGGAGGAGGAGGAGGAGGAGGAGGAGGAGGAGGAGGAGGAGGAGGAGGACGAGGACGAGGAGGAGGAGGAGGAGGAAAATGGGGAGGAGGAGGGGGAGAAAGAGAGTGCGGGGAGGGACATGGGCGAGGGGAGGCGGATGAGGACTACGTGGAGGAGCAGGCGTTCGCAACCGGCGCAGCATCCAGGCAGAAAACGAGGAGGAGGAGGAGGACGAGGAGGAGAAGGAGGAGGAGGAGGAGCAGGAGGAGGAAAAGCAGGAGGAGGATGATGATGAAGAGGAGGAAGCGCAGGAGGAGGCCCGGTTCGCTTGAGACATCTTCAAAACACGCCCTGACCTGAGTTGGTCAGACCACTTTCGCTTGAGACATCCTCGAAACTGTGACCTCGGAGGTGCCCTGCCCCACGGTGGTCCGGGCACTTTCGCTTGAGACATCCTCGCAATTCTGGGTTCCGAGATGCCCGGACGGACCTGAGTTGGTCAGACCACTTTCGCCTGAGACGTCATCGAAACTCTGACCTAGGAGGTGCCCTGCCCCATGGTGGTCTGGGCACTTTCGCCTGAGACATTCTCGCACTTCTACGTTCCGAGACGCCCTGAGGTGAGGTGCTCTGGCCATTGCCGCCACAGACATCCTCGCAACGTTGACCTCGGATATGCCCTGCTCCATAATTAGTGGTCTGGCCACTTCTGCCTGAGACATCCTCGACACTATGATCTTGTACATGCCCTGAGTTGAGGTGTTCAGGCCACTTACGCGTGAGACGTTCTTCGAATTTCGACCTCGGAACTGCCCCATGGTGGTCCGGGCATTTTCGCTTGAGACATCCTCGCATCTCTGGGTTGCGGGATGCACGTAGGGTTCTGTAGGGATTCGTGTAGGTTTCTTTAGGGATTCATGTCGAAGTCTTTAGGGATCCACGTAAGGTTCTTTATTGATTTATTCGGGCTCTTTTGGGATTCATGTGGGGTTCTTTATGGATTCATGCAGGGTTCCAGGCGTCCGGGCACCCGGGCACCCGGGCACCCGGGCACCTGAACGGGGCTCAGGCAGCTCGGCATCCAGGCATCGCCCAGGCAGCCGGGCACCCGGGCATCCGGGCATGCGGGCACCATTTGGCATAAGGCACGGGCCCGGGCATCCGGGCACCCGGGCATCGGGGCATCCGGGCACCTGGGCATCCGGGCATCCAGGCGCCCGGCCGGGCAAGGCCCCGCGGGCACGGGCCCGGGCATCCGGGCACCCGGGCATCCGGGCTTTCCGGCACACGGGCACCCTAGCGGGGCCATGGCTTCAGGCAGTTGGGCATATCGCTCGGGCAGCCACGCACCCGGCCACAGTGACGTCTTACGGGGACTCAGATTAGACCTCGCCATCCCTGGGGGGCTGCGATCTGTGAAACTGTCGCCACTTTCGAGGGCTGCTGGGGGGGGCAGCGGAGTGACGTCTTACGGGGACTCAGATTAGACCTCGCCATCCCTGGGGGGCTGCGATCTGTGAAATTGTCGCCAGTTTCGAAGGCTGCTGGGGGGCCCAGCACAGTCTGCACCCGCGGCGGATTCAAATGGGACCTCGCCATCCCTGGGGGGCTGCGATCTGTGAAACTGTCGCCACTTTCGAGGGCTGCTGAGGGGCCCACCACAGTGGGTACTCACCGCAGACTCAAATGGGACCTCGCCATCCCTGGGGGCTGCGATCTGTGAAACTGTCGCCGCTTTCGAGAGCTGCTGAGGGGCCCAGCACAGTGGGTACTCACCGCAGACTCAAATGGGACCTCGCCATCCCTGGGGGGCTGCGATCTGTGAAACTGTCGCCACTTTCGAGGCCTGCTGGGGGGCCCAGCACAGTGGGCACACACGGCGGATTGAAATTGGACCTCGCCATCCCTGGGGGGCTGCGATCTGTGAAACTGTCGCCACTTTCGAGGCCTGCTGGGGGGCCCAGCACAGTGACGCCACACGCAGATTCAAATTAGACCTCGCCATCCCTGGGGGGCTGCGATCTGTGAAACTGTCGCCACTTTCGAGGCCTGCTTGGGGGCCCAGCACAGTGGGTACACACGGCGGATTCAAATTGGACCTCGCTATCCTAGGGGGGCTGCGATCTGTGAAACTGTCGCCACTTTCGAGGCCTGCTGGGGGGCCCAGCACAGTGGGTACACACGGCGGACTCAAATGGGACCTCGCCATCCCTGGGGGGCTGCGATCTGTGAAACTGTCGCCACTTTCGCGGCCTGCTGGGGGGCCCAGCACAGTGATGCCACACGCAGATTCAAATTAGACCTCGCCATCCCTGGGGGGTTGCGATCTGTGAAACTGTCGCCACTTTCGAGGCCTGCTGGCGGGGCCCAGCACAGTGACGCCTCCCAAGTAGCTTACACATCAAGTTGATTGTCCATACAAGTTTCGGCCAACTCCTCGTTTCCATTGATACAAATGGGTTGGGTACGTCACAGGGTAATTTTTCTTCTTCTTCTTCTTCTTCTTCTTCTTAGGAGGAGGCCTTGTCAGAGGGTTCGGAAGTTCCCAGGCCTTCTCCGAAAACAGAAAGAGCTTCCCAGAAGGCGCGAGGGCTTCTCCGAAATCCCGCCGCCTTCTGAGAAGGCCTCTTCCGTCTCATTTCCCCCCCTCGCTCGCCGCCGCGAAAACAAGCTGCCTATACCTAAAGTTTGGGAGCTCCGCGCCGGTCTTCCAAGTCTGCCTGTGCCATGGTTGGTTCCTCGATTGGGTGGGCCCGCCCATCGGAGTTACAGTCGGACCGGGGTATAAGATTGAGGTCGGCTCGGGGAGGATACCCTCATGTTCTTCGTGCTTGTTGGGTGTTCTCGAGCATCCTGGGGAGGGTACCCTTGGACGTTCTGTCCGTTTTGGCTGGCGGAGGGTCACATGTTCATGGAGGGTGTTCTTCTGTCCTAGGTACGACTGCAGGAGGGTTCCGCTCGTACGAATCCGTTCCCTGTCCGCAGCGCGCTGGCTGTGTCGGGGATCGCACGCGTGCCGCTGCGCGGTGGCAGTGGTTGCGGTGGCCACGTTGATGGTGGGCACGGCGCGGCGAGAGGTGTGTGCGAACAGGTTGAATGCCCGAGCGCCACCTGGCGGAGGGGCCGTGAGCTGGGCGATGGACGACGGTCTTGCGCATTCGGTGAGGAGCTCTTGGTGGCAGCTGGTGGCCGCGAGGACGTCTCACGCGGAGGCGGCACGCATCGGAGGTGCGGGGGCGGGGGGGAGGAGGAGGAGGAGGAGGAGGAGGAGGAGGAGGAGGAGGAGGAGGAAGCGAGGAGGAGAGGAGGAGGAGGAGGAGGAGGGAGGAGGAGGAGGAGGACGGAAGGAGAGGAGGAGGAGGAGGAGGGAGGAGGAAGGAGGAGGAGGAGGAGGAGGAGGAGGAGGAGGGGTCGTTCTCGAAGCGAGGCGGCGAGCACACCACGCCGGGCACGCGGCGTCGACTCGTGCCGTGCGCGCGGGTCGGGCGGAGAGGCTGCGCGAGGGCGCGGGAGGTCCCGCCGTCGTGTGGCCGAGTGGCCGCACGTCCTCGCTGGGGCGAGCAGGCCCGCTGCGCCGCAGCCACGCGCCAGGCTGGCCGCCGCTGCCAGGAGCGTCTCGTGACGAGAAGGGCTGCCGTACCCGGGACCGCCGCGTGCCCGCCCCCGCGGTGAGCCCGCGGTGGCCCCGCGGGGCGCCTGTCTCCCAGGAAGAGGAGGAGGAAGAGGAGGAGGAGGAAGAGGAGGAGGAGGAGGAGGAGGAGGAGGAGTGGGAGGAGGAGGGAGGTGAAGGATCAGGAGGAGGAGGAGCTGGAATTGTCCTGGGGTTGCCCCGCGGGTAGGCTGATGTTGAGTCGTCTGTATAGGTTGTCGGCGTAGTTCGAATAGCCAGACGAGTCAAGCTAGTGACACGTTTTGTGCCACTGTAATTTGGCGCTCGCCGACTGCATGTATGGACGAATAGCGGTTCTCGGACAACTTGCAGCAATGTGTAGCACTTGTTTGCGTTCGAACATGTCTGTGAGTATATGTATGTTTATGGATCTGTCTGAGCCAGACGGGTCATCGTATTTCGAAGAGTTAAGACTTGTTCAATGGATCAGCACTTGCGTGTTTCACGCTGCTGATGCCATTCATCAGAGTTAGAGGATGTAGGCGAACCAGAGGAGTGGTACGAGTTGAAGAGTTATGTTGCTAGGGATACTTAGAAGGGGTCTGCTATTCGGGCGAATGGGGAACCGTAAACGAGTTGGAAGGGGTAGGCGAGTTTGAGCAGTTATAGCGGTACGCAGAACCAGTCACACACCGAAGAGTGCACCCTCCCCCAACCTCCGTATCTCCTGAAGGGGCGATTTTATCTGCATGTACTTCGTAGCTGGTGATGAATTAGAAGGGGTAGCAGCGCAAGGCTATGGGATGGTGAGCGATAGCGGTGAGTATTGGTGGTGATGATGTCGATGCTGTTTACGGTGAGATTTCCATTGCCTTGACGATGTTTGCGGTTTCGAAGATAGCGATCTTGCTGTCAATCTTTTCCGATGACAGCTTTATGCCGCCTGTACACATATATATATATATATATATATATATATATATGTATATGTATATATATATGTATGTATATATGTATATATGTATATGTATATATATATATATATATATCTAGTTTTGGTTTGGTGGGTGGGGGGGGGGGGGCGTAAACGGTTCTTGCTGACTGTTCGCGGCTTGCTGTTCCAGGGCGTGAGTTTGGTGCTTGAGTGGGTCGTTGAGTCTTGGCATGTGAAGCCCAGTGGCAGAGGCGGGAGAGGCGGAAGGGCAGGATGGGGAGGAGGAGGAGGAGGAGGAGGAGGAGGAGGAGGAGGAGGAGGAGGAGGAGGTGGAGAGGAGAGGGACCAGCAGCACAAAGGCACTGCGAAACATGAGGACCATTCACTTGGCCACGAAAGATGAGAGTTTGATGTTGGCTTCGGCAGCAGTTTGGGCCAGGGCTGCGAATTTGAGGCCTGGCGTCGCATCCTCAAGC
>CAUYUJ010012596.1:0-2500 GCA_963575745.1 Prorocentrum cordatum | reverse complement strand
CGGGGGAGCGCCGCCGGGGGGCGCGCGAGGGCGGAGGGGCTCAGCCGGAGGGGGCTGCGCTCGAGACGAGCGTCGTGAGCGGTGCCCCCGCCCACTCGTGATATCGCTTTCGTATTCCCTGCGTTGCCGCTCGGCGCGGGGGCCCTCGCCCTTCTCCCCCCCCCCCCCCCCCCCTCCCTCCCTCCACTCCTTCCCCCCCCTCTCCCAACTCCCCCCTCCCTCCCTCCCTCCCTCACTCAACTCCTCTTCCTCCCTCCTCCACCTCCCTCCCTCCCTCCTCCTCCATTCCTCCTCCTCCCTCCCCCCTCCCTTCTCCCTCTCCCTCCTCACTCCGACCCCCTCCCTCTCCCCCTTCCCCCCTCCCCCGGGAGTAGATCCTGGCTGCTGTCTTTGGCGCCCATTTCGAGCAGGTTGAGTCTCCCCCAGAGGACGCACGGCTGCAAACTGTCGCAAGGTCCGTGGCCAGACCCCCCCTCCCCCCCCCTTCCGCCCAATGTCGAAACGCCGAATAAGAAAGCGTTCACCATTTCTGGGCGTGGTAATCGACTGGGAATCGCTCGGACGTGTGTATTCTTTCCTCGGCGAGGACCATCGAGGAGCATACTGGACCCTCCTGCAAGAAAACACACGGGCGAAGCCGAAGCATGCACCGGAAGATGGACGCCCGAGCGATGGCAAGATTTCTGGGCGTGGTAGCGAAGAAAGCAGCATAAATATAAACCTTGGCGGCCCGCGCGGCTTTCTTGGATCTGCGCTGGGACCCTCTGACGGCGCCTTAATGCCTTTTTTAATCCTCCTAAGGAGGAGGCCTTCTCAGAGGGTTCGGAAGTCCCCAGGCCTTCGGAGAAGTTTTCTAAGCCTTCTCCGGAGACAGAAAAGGCTTTTCAGAAGGCGCGGACGGTCAGGCTTGTTGCCGCTCCGGAGCCTGACCCTGGAGGTTCCCGGAGGTCTCCGGCCCCAGAGGTCCCCAGAAGACTTTCGAGGCCCGACAAGCTTGGCCGCGCCAGAGGCCCGCAAGTGCTGAGATCGGCGCGGTGGTTGCTGAGGGAATTGGGGGGTTATCAGTGGATGCCGAGGTGGGTTAGATCTGGCCTGGCTTGGCTTCGAAGTGGGCTGTGCACGCCCCAAGTGGCTTCGGGGGGCTGACCTTCCGGGCTGAGTGGGCTCCCCGCCCACCTCGCGGAGTTGTCCAAGCCTCCTATGCCGCTCGGGGCAGGTGTAGCTCTCCTGTGAGCCAGCTCCGGCCAGGCGCAGCCCACCTCGGCATCCTCTGGTTCAGGAGGGACAAACACACACAGACACAATTAATCGTCGATTCCCCAGGAAAGATGGGAAAATATGGGGAATGGGGGGGAAGACAAAAACCAAGAAACTGTGGGAAAAGATGGGGGATGTTTTTACTCGTGTGTAGTTATTTGTGTGCCCTGGGGCCTCTTCACTGGTGCCTGCGCCGAGCCCAGCAGAGGTCCCGGGCCCGCCTCCGCGGGGCCGGTGTTGCGTCCCGGGTCCGTTTCCGAGCGTTCGGGGGCCCGAGAGCGGGCCCGAGGTGGTGGGTTTCTCCGAGGGGCTTCGGCGACCTCCTCCTCCTCCTCCTCCTCCTCCTTCTCCCTCCTCCTCCTCCTCCTCCTCCTCCTCCTCCTTCTCCCTCCTCCTTCTCCCTCCTCCTCCTCCCTCCTCCTTCTCCCTCCTCCATCCTCCTCCCTCCTTCCCTCCTTCCTCCTCCTCTCCTCCATCCTCCTCCTCCTCCTCCTCCTCCGGCTCCGCCGCACTCGCTCCTCCTCCATTCTCCTCCTCCCCCCTCCCCCTCCACCTCCTACCCTCCTCCTCCTCTTCCCCATCTCCTACTCGCCTCCCCTCTCTTGGGTCTCGCCAGCCGGCCTGGAGAAACGTCAGCCGAGGTCTTTTGTGGCCGAGATGGACGAGAAACGCCCGGACGGAGAAAACTCTCCCAGCAAAGAATGATCCCATATATCCGCTGCAGCTTGAAGCTTCGGACTCCCTCCCTTCAGAAGCCCGAGGCACACTGGATGTGGATGAAAATCTGCCCCCCTGGGGCTCGAACTTCTTATCCTTACCCAGTGCGCCTCGGCCTTGCGGCGCCCCTTCCAAGACATGCCAAGACGTACCGGATGTGGATACGAATCTGTCTCGCTCTTATATATCATCAGAGGTGAAGAGGCGGGTCGAGGAACAGGAGAGGTCGGGGCAAGGCCCTTTTTGTTTTGTTTGTTTGTTTGTTTGTTTGTTTGTTTGTTTGTTAGTTAGTTAGTTAGTTGTTTGTTTGTGTGTTGTTGTATCCTGATTCAAGCTGTGCGTAGCCCGCCTAGCTTTTAGCGGAAGAGGTTCGCTCTCGCTCCGCAGATCGAAAGTTGTTTGTTGTTTTATCTTTTAAAACATCTTCTATTGCAAGGGACCGTGGCTGTTGGGGCCAAACAGGTCGCCGGCATTGTGGCGAGAGCACGATTCCAGAGCACCTTGTTCGGAGGCTGCCAGAAGGGTT
>CAUYUJ010012595.1:2500-15320 GCA_963575745.1 Prorocentrum cordatum | reverse complement strand
ACCTCCTCCTCGTCCTCCTTCTCATCGTCCTCCTCGTCCTCCCCGTCCTCCTCCTTCTCGTCCTCCTCCTCCTCCTCGTCATATTTCTCCTCTTCCTCCTCCTTCCCCTCCTCCTCCTCCTCCCCCTCCTCCTCCTCCGCCTCATCCTCCTCCTTGTCACCGTAACCATTTTGGATCAAGACCTCCGCTTGCGCAAGCCGGGAATGTATACCGCTAGTAAGCCGAGCGGAGGACCCTTTCATCAACAGGGCCGACCGCAAGGTGTGCCAGTTGAGCGGGCACCCGAAAGGTTCATGCTTCAAGGGACATCCGCCACCGCGTGCATCGTCTCGCCGCACAGGCGCCGTCACCACCAAGCGCGAGGCAGAGTTCCAGCGACAACTTGCTGAGCTCCGCCTACAGGTCGGTCAGGCCTCAGGAGGCGCAGCAGGTGGCAACGTCGCCACGGGGGGCGCCAGTGGCACTGGCCCGCCTTGGTCCAAGACCGAGTCCAATGCCAAGCGCGAGTGCATCACCCAGATCAGCGCCATCATCAAAATGTTAGGGACCACGGACTCTGAAACCGCGACGCCCTGCACGCCGAGAAGGAGAAATTGGAATCCCAACTTCAGGCTTGGAAGCCGTTCGAAGCCAACGTTTCGGTGGCCACCAGCCAACTCGAGCAGGCCAGGCATGAGCAGTTCGCTTGCCAGACCCGCAAGGAGACCGCCGAGAAGGCCTTGGAGCTCGCCAAGGCAAACCTCGCCACGGCAACCCAGGATGAGGTCGACGCGGCCAAACACATCATCAAGCTCGAAGAAAAGATGCGTGCCGCAGTCGCCCAGAACCTGTCTGACCAGAGCCAGGCGCCCTCGCTCGACGCTTTCATTCCCGGGCTGGAGTCCACCGTGGCGTAGCTCGAGAGCGTGGTGCAGTCGCCTGGTGCTACTGCTGGGTTTGCTGATGAGCTGGCAGCAATGGCGGCTGCTGCTGGCGAGCTCAAGGCGGCGGCGTCGTTG
The DNA here is from genome assembly GCA_963575745.1 of Prorocentrum cordatum. NCBI lineage: Eukaryota > Dinophyceae > Prorocentrales > Prorocentraceae > Prorocentrum > Prorocentrum cordatum. The sequence goes on along the minus strand of CAUYUJ010012595.1, from coordinate 14,322 downwards.
CCTGAGCCTCCTCCTGAGCCCGCGCAGCCAGCGCCAGCGGCAGCAGAGCAACGTGGAGGTGGGCGAAGTGGCCGAAGCACTGGCTCACGCGGACAGCCTCGACGCCGAGACCTGCAAGGCCCACCTGGCCAGTCGCGGGGTTGGCGCCACCGCGGGGGAATCAGATGCTGACGCGCTGCGGGGGCAACTCCAGCGGCAACTCTCCTCCGCCCGCAACGTGGCCAAGAAGCCCCGCGCGCGCAAAGATCCCGGGCCGACTGCGGGGGCCGCCGCAACCGAGGTTGCAGCAGGCGCGCAAGAGGCATGATGGGAGGACTAGACACAGTCTGTATGGATGTATCACTCTATTTGTCGCCATGGGAATGAACATTTCGAGTTTTGCAGGGGCGGGGTTTGCTTCTGCCCCACAATTGTTCGCAGTGCCAGATTCTAATGGCTCTCCATCGGACGTAGGGGTGGGGCCTGCTGTGTCCCACGCTGTTCACAGATGCCTGGTTTGATGTGCTCTCCCTCGGGCGCAGAGGCGGGGGCATTCGTCGCAGCATTACGTTGCTGCCGACGCTATGCGTCAGAGGTACGCATGCGTGCTCGGCGGCCCTGAACATGATCCGCCCGGAGAAATCGATGGCCTGCCAGGACCAGGTCCGACACCGAATGCACGCAGACATCTTCCCCCTGGCGCCCCACCAGTGGCGCCGTCGCCTTCAGGATGCAGCCAGCCGCGGGGCCAGCCAGCGGCGTCGCACACTCCGCGCGCCAAATCCCAGCCAGAGACATTGTTCGCCAGCGGGAGGAGGCCACCACGTGGGAGAGACGCCGCAGGCGGAGCCCAAGCAGCTCGCCGATCAAGCCTCTATCGTTTCGATCCAAGACAACTCATATGGGCCCATGACTGATTGTCTGGTGGGCGCCACACATTGGATCGTCACAGTCCAGGAGAAGCACATCGACGAGGTGCATTTGGCCGACAAGCAGCATGCGGTGCTCGACACAGGCTACATTTGTGCGCGGGCGCCTGCCATCCCGAATAAAGCAGGCGGAACGGGCACCACAGCTAGGGTGGCTGTACTTGTTCCAATCACACCATAATACCTGCATCCGCTGGTGAATCTCGCGTCCTCATTTCTGGGCGAGCTGTGGCAGCTCACGTGCACTGTGGCGTTCCTGGAGGGCTCATAGCGATCTCACTGCACATGAAAGGCGGCGAAGGGTTAGGCGCTTTCAACTCGCAGGCTCTCTGGGCCATCATCCAGTACCTGTGCGTGCTCAATGCCAAGCAGATGCCGTGTATCGTAGGCGCCGACTGGAACATGGACGCCGACGCGCTCCAGCAGTCCGGTTGGAGATCCCCCGTGAACGGCCTCGCGTGCACCCCCGACGTGCCCGCCTGTAGGCTCACGCAGCAACGTTCGTTTATCGATTTCTTTGCTGCCAGCTTGTCTCTTGCTCCGAAGCTTGGCAAGCACGCGCAGATGGACGAGGCCGCCGCCACTTTCCCCCAACTCCCTGTTCCCCTCGCGTTCGAAATGCGACCCGTGGAGATCCGGGCGAGAGTCCGCCCGAAAAGAGACCTCCCCTCGCGGCCCCGCCCGTGGGATGTGCCAGGCCACCCGCGTATCCTTGGAAGGCCGTGCTCGAGGTTGCTGGCCCCGAAGTGGCCACCAAGTCTGATCTAGCTGATGCGTGGGACCTTGCCACGGAAGGAATTCATGTTGAGCTGTGCGATCGATGGGACAGGGTGGGGCCCAATCTGGGCCCCATTTTGGCACCTCTGGGCCCCTCGGACCAAGTGGCAAAAAATTGCGCGGACCCCGCCCAAACGTAGATCTTACAGAGACGGCCGCCAAGGCGTGGGCCACGGCCCTGCGCTGGGCCAAGCACGTTGCAAAAGTCGGGCAATTCTTGAGCGAAGAGATCCGTCAACGTCAATATTGCGCTGCCGTGTGCGATCTTCTTTCAATCTGCAGCAATCTAGCAAGGTGTTGCAAGCATTCCATGTGCTTAGCCACTCCATGCGCAAGATCGCCAATGGAAAAATTGCTCGTTCGACTAGGGCCCAGCCCTGCTGACTGTTTCAGTTCGGGCATCGTCGCGCTCAGTCGGTGAGATATCTCTGAAGTGCTGACGCGCATTTATACCTCCGCCCAGGCCAGGATCCAGGGGGCCGGGACCGATGCGAACCGCGCTGGCCTGGAATGGGCCAATCAGAGTTTTCTCCAAAGGCCCTCCCAGCCCACCGCTTCACCAAAATAATTCGTGCCGTGCAAGAAATCATTACATTCAGCGCTGCTGCAAAGCCATCTTACCTCGTGCAGCAAGAGCTCGAGCCGTGGGCTGTGCTCTGGGGGACTCACGATTGCCCCCCCCCCCCCCCCCCCTTCCGCTCCCCGAAGACGCCCACTGTTGGCCTGCCCTGCCTAGATGGAACCCCGCCACGTCGGGGGGGGGGGGGGGAATTGTCAATTTCAGCGCTAGAACTGCTACAAGCCCTTCGAAGGTAGCCCTAGAGCGCCCTGGCACCTCTCGAATGAGGCCCACGCTAGCATACGTTTCCTCTTTAATGAATGCAAGCGCCTGCTGGGTTGGCCGAACGATCGCGTCGTCACCGAGCTTGTCAGGCTGGCCAAACCAGACGGTGGAACGCGACTTATCGCATTAATCAAAACCCTGTGTTGGCTCTGGGGCAAAATCAGGCAGCCCCTCACTGCCGCGCGGCAGAAGAATAATGCTTCCTGTGAGCTCTGGGGAACCCAGAAGGGCCACAGTTCAACCGACAACGCGATTGCGCATAATCTGAGCGCAGAGGTGTCGGCCCTTCCCGGCGAGATTTCAATCGCAGGGCTGCTTGACATGACTACATGTTTCGACATGATTAAACGCGCCCAAATGTTGCGTGAGGCGATTGAGCTGAATGTCCCTGTCAAGCTTGCGTGGATGCACATCGACTTTTGCCGACGGCCCAGGCGGCTGAAAGCATTTGGATGCGTGCCAGTGGCGGCGCAGGCCTGCCGAAGCATCCTAGCTGGATGCTCACGTGCCACTGGAGTTCTGCACCTCCTCACTTTTCGTGCTGTAAAACAGGCTCAGGGTAGTGGCCCCGTGCATCGCGCCAAGGGGCCGGGTGGGCGATGCGTCTATACAGCTCAACGCGGACTCCAAGACAGACATGATGCTCTTCGAGAAAGAAGTTCGCATTTTCACCTGCGATGCCAAAGGGCTGGGGCTCCACGCGCAGCCCGAGAAGTCAGGGATCGTCACTAGTACGGCGCACTCGCGAGTGCTATTCATCAAGAGCGCCAGGTGGCTGGCCCTGAAGTTCCGACCTCGGATGCGCAGCTTGGGCCACGAGCTGTCGGCGATGAGGGTCAGGCGATGCCAAAAGAAGACCAGAGTCAAAGACCTCCAGCAGCGCAAAAGGAAGCACCTTTCCCTCAAGGGCGCCAACGGACGTCGCGCAGCCAAACTCTGGAGGACAGGGGCCCTCCCAGCTGCTGGCCATGGGGCAGGCAAGGCAGGCTTCATGGACACGCCCCTTCTGATATGTTCGGAACGTTGCCTTGATCCTTACTTCGGGCAAGCCATATGGAGGAGCCACTGCCTACCTCATTGCCAACCCAGACGCGCGATGCGACCCCATCTTCGACTGCGCTCTCAGCATCAGGGTCAGGTACGCTATATGGAAATGGGACTCGCGGTTGTCCCTGGGCAAAATGCAGCGCGCTTGGGGTCAGCTTGCACTGGCCATGCAGTCGAACCCTACATGGCAAAATGCGCGGGGACCCATTTCCTGTACCTGGCTCTCACTTATGCGCGTAGGCTGGACCACATCGAACGCGCACGCCTACGTGGACGAGGGCAATCGCACCAGCCTGCTGCAGTTGTGCCCGCGCGACGTCAAGCTGCTCCTCATCAGGAGCATCGAGCGCTGGCCGCGCGGCAGGCTGCTGCGACGCATGTCCACGTCCACTGGCAGCGAGATCATCTGGCATCGTGCGCCCAAGAATGGAACGCGCAGTATCGCGTGCCCGGAGCGGCCGGGAGCGCTCTCCGCAGTCTGGGCACATGTCTTTCCTCTGCCTGCTGCTCGCGCTGCCCAGGGATACCTCGTGGCGCCCCCGCTGACGAGTCTGTCAGTGCGAGGATGGCACCTACGGCCGCACGCGGTGTCAATGGCCTGGGCTGGTCGACGGAGACCAAGACCCGTGGCGAGCAAGCGCCCGAACTTTTTATGAGGCATCGCCGGGCCCGATATTCAGGCTAGCCTTGACATCGCGGCGCAGCCGCAGGTCGACACTACGCATTTAACTTATGGCCCCCCGGCTTTTCCGAAAACCACGATCATTCAGGCCCCCCAACACAATCCTGTCGTTGGTGAGTGGAGGGGCGTTCGAGGAGTTGCGGGGCCCGATGTTTTCGTGGGCGGAAGCTGCCTGCAGTCTAGCATTCGCAAAGTCGCGCGCGCAGGGTGGGAGGCCGTTCAGATCCTGTCCTCGCTCCCGCCGCGCCGCGCCGTCTTCGGAGCTCTCCCAAGTCAATTTCAGATTATCGGGCAGGACTTGACCTAAACGGTGTTATCCGTTTTCGTGTTGCGTTCGTTTTCCCTCGTTTTGTCTTCAATCCACCTCTACCGCAAAACGAAATCGAAACGACAACGGCCCACGAACTCGCCAAAAAACACCGCTTAGGCCCAGCCCTGCTACCGGGCGTGTCGAGAGATGGTCTGTCAGGCAGGCTTCTCATTTTCACCCCGCGCTGTCTCGGGCAACGCATGACCTCCATGCAACCGCGCGGGAAGGGAATCCGCGGAGCAAGGGCTCCGCGCGCGGAGCTGCCAGGCGCGCCGCGATTTGGGCCGATATGCACCGAATTCGAGAAAACGCCCCGCGAGTTTACTGGCAGCCCGCTCACCTCTCGCTCGATGATGCGATCGACAAAGATCTAAGCTTGCACGCGCGGGCCGGGAATGACTGGGCGGGCTGCTTCGCGAAAATCGGCTCGGCTTCCCATGCCTTCTTTGGCGGGGGAATAAGAATGCCACAGGTCGACCGTTCGACCCATTGCCTGGGCCGCCCAACAGACGGCGCAGAGCAGCGAAACAACTTGCTACCTGCCCGCTATGCCATTATTGGCCCCGAGCCATGCTGCCGCCCCTAAGGTTCAGATCGCCGGCCCCATCACGTGGCGAAGCGATGTCAGAGGCGAGTGGAAGTGCAAGTCTTGCGGCCCCGTCGCCCGCAACGAACATCCCCTCGAAGCCCTGCTCACCAGCCGCGCCGCGCGTCAATGTGAACCGACACCTGCGCGAGCTGCTGCCACCACTGAGTGGTTCCGATTGCATGGCCAGTCCTATGCGGTTATGAGGGCTGAAGCTGCGAGCGGGGCACGCGGGCTGGCCGAGGTCCTGGCCCAGGAGGAGGGGCCCCATGGCCGCCCCCCCATGGCGCCCCCGCGCGACCCCGCCTCTGACCCCCTCGCTCCTTCCAAGGACCAGGGCCATGACCCCTTCTTAGATGGCCCTGTATTCGCGTGCAGGAGGTACAGCGCGCGGCGCGTCGGGCTCGCTCCGTAATTTGCCCGTGGCCTGCAAGGGGCCCGGCAGCGCGCCTGCCGCGCTGGCCAACCAGAGGCGAGGTCCACGGTCAGGCGCGCGGAGCGCGGCCTGCTCCCCAAGACGGGGCATACTACTACTTTGCGGCGAGGAGCCCAAATATCGCTGCGCCTCTGCGCCGTCGGGCTCTGGCGCGGACGCGAAGGTTCCAGGCGCTGTCGAGATCCGAGACAATCGCGCCCGCGGGTCCCAGCGGCGAGCGCGTTTGCGCCGCCCCTGCCATCTTTCGCCGTCGTCGCCCTCCCGCCCCGCCGCGCACGTGCACTGCGTCGGTTGCGGCATGGAGAGCGGGGATGAGGCGGCGCGGCGCGGCGGCGCGGATGCGGGGACCTTTGTCGTTCCCAGCCGAGCTCTCTAGTTCTGCGGCTCCCATCCTATGAGCTGGACCGAGGCGCAGCGGTCTCGCCTGCTCCTCCTCCTCCTCCTCCTCCTTCCTTCTTCCTCTCCCCTCGCCCCCCCCCTCCCTCCCCCCCAACCCCCCCTCCTCTCCTGCTTTTCATCCTCCTCCTCGGTGATTCCCCCCCCACCCCCCCCCCCGCCCCACCACTTTTCCCCCCCCCCCCCCCCCCCCCCCCCCCCCCCCCCCCCCCCCCCCCCCCCCCCCTCCGCCCCCCCCCCCGAGCTCCTGCAGCCCATTTCGCGCCGAGCCCGCCTTTGGCCTGGCGTCGGCGGGCGCCGACTTCGAAGCGGCACTGCGCTCGCGAGTTGAATGGGCGCCCACGCCCGCGCGCGCCATGGGTGGACCTGCGCAGCATGCGAGGTCCAGAACGGGGCTGGCGACGACTGCTGCCGGAAGTGCTGGGGCACCAAGGGCGGCGCGAAGTCCACTGGTGGAGGCGCAAGCAGTCGGCCCGGCCAAGGAGAGAGCGAGGGCGCTGCCAAAGCAAAGCTACGCGAGCTCAGAGGGCGCCTCCAGAAATTGCGGAAGCAGGCTGAGGGCCCAGAGCTCGGCCCCCTGGCGGCGGGAACACCGCCGCGCTGCAGTGGCAGGTGGGCCAGTTGCAGGAGACTGTCGACGCAGACAGCGAAGTGCCGCGCTGCTTCTCAGAGCGCAGAGTGGTGCGAGACAGGAACAAGCGCGGGCGCGTGCGGGACCGCGCCGAGGAGCGCGTCGAGAAGCAGGAGAAGGAGGTCATCGAAGCTCCGGAGACGCTGAAGAAAGACAGGGCTGCTCTGGCAAGGCATGGGGGGACCCCTGGCAAGCTCGAGCAGCGCATCGACGACCCCGGCGTGCCAAAGCCTGGGCAAAGATGGGGGGCAGCGGTCGCCTTCCTCGAGCAGGCCGCCAAGTGCCTGCGCGACAGGGGCGCTGACCCCAAGCTCCAGGAAGCGCTGCGGCGCGCGAACAACCGGAAGAAGGCCGAGGAGGGGCGCGCGGCGAAGGGGGCGGAAGAGGCCGAGGCAACGGCAGCCGCAGCGGCAGAGCCGACGCGCAACACGAAAGCCAGCGCTGGCGGCCCAAGCGCAGGGCCGACGCGGAGATCAAGGAGGAGTTGCTCGAGTTCCCGCGCGAGGGCCAGCGAGAAGGACATGCGCAACATCATTGAGAAAGGGGGCTGCGCCGCCGAGCAGATGAATGGGCGAGCCTCTTTTACTTCCTCTGCTGGCTGCTCTGCCCGCTGGCCACGCCCTCGGGATCAACGATGGGGCGCGGGAAGCACCGCCGCGTTCCTGACGAATGAACGGGCGGGCAGGAGTTCAACGCAATGAATGCGAGATCCATCGGCACGCTGGAGAGGGTGCTCAATCATATCAGATAAACTAGCAGTGCGCCAGTGGTGATGGCGCAGGAGTTGCAGGCCAGCCCGCGCACTACCCCCTGGTTTACCAAGCGCGTGCAGAAGGCGAGCTGGCGCGCGGGCGTCGCGCCAAGCGTCGAGACCAAGGGCGGCGGGAGCGCGGGGGCCACCCTCGCCGCCGTGCCGTCCGTGGGGGCCACCTACAGCAGAGGCTTGGAACAGTGGGGCGCGTCGCCGCCGGATTCCGCGGGCCGCGTGGCGATTGGCGCGCTCGCGGCCATCGACGCCCAGGGCATCGCCGTCGGCTCCGTGCACACGCGGGTCAGCGATGGCATGGCGGACAAGAACGAGGCCATCCTGAGGGGCTTCACCAGCGCAGCGCATGCAGCGGGCCGACAGTGGATCCTCGGGGGCGACTCCAACATGGACCAGACATAGCTCGAGGAGTCAGGCGTGCCCAAGAGGATGGGAGGGATGATCGGGTTCGACACGCACAGGGGTGCCATGTACTATGATGGGGGTCAGTCGGCACAGGGGCTACTACATCATCTCTGAGGCGCTGGCCGACAAGGCCATCACAGCGAAGGTGCAGGACCAACGCAACGTGGCGCCGCACGCGTCCGTCCTCCTCCGTGTGCCAGGTCAGCTGGCTCCCAAGTGGGTGCGAGTCCCGAGGCGGCTGCAGCGGTGGCCGCTGGAACTACCGACGGGATGCGCATCGGGGCAGACGACCTGGCCGCGGCTACTCCAGGTAGAGCAGCGCAAGCAGACAGGCACGGGCGACTACTGGAGCCAACCGGCGGCGACCTACGAGGACAACCTCAACAGGCACCGCAACTTCGTCGGCAAAGAGCTCTACGAACGGAAAGGCCACCAGCAGCTCCCCACCCACGTTTGGGGGGTGCTGAGGGCGCCTCAGGTGGAGGAGGCTTCGAGGCAGCAGGAGTGGGCCAAAGCGGCAGAGTGGCTTCGCAGGAGGCCGGGGCCAGCTCGCCGCGGCTACGCGACAGTGGCGTGCTGCAGGCAAGGACGAGACATTGGACTGGGCGCGCCGCAACGCCAAAGGCATCCTCGACAAGGCCATCATCGCGCCGCTGCTAAGGCGGCACCATCCCGCCTGGAGCGACGGCCTCGAGCGCGAGGTCGACAGCGAAGAGGGCGGCGACAACGATGGCGCGACATGAGTGATGTCGACGCGGACATGGTCACCGCGTACCGAGTAGAGGTGGACGACCCGATCCATCCAGAGATTACTCCTCGGACCACTTCCTGGGCCCGCAGGTGGCGGCGGACGCGGCACTGGCGGGCTGGGGGAAAGTATGGGCTGCCAACTACGACCTCGACGAGCCGCTGCACCTGGCCCGGGCAATCCTAGAGCTGAGCGAGTGCGCGGTTCCGAGGACCACCCCCAAGGAGGTCCTGGACGCGTGCGGATGCTTCCGAGCCAGCGCGGGCTTGGGCGAAGCGGGCTGGCATCCGCGCAGTTGGCGACAGGGAGGCGATCAGGGAGCAGCGCGCGTGGAAAGCATGCTGAACGCAATGGAAAAGGGCGCGCCATGGCCGACAGCGCAGGCGACCATCCTGTTCTACCTCATGTCGAAGCCTGCGGGAGGCTTCCGCAACCTGGGCCTCGTCCCCGAGCTAGCGCGCGTGTGGGGGCCTTTCGCATCCCGCACGCGCGCCCCTGGGGGGTGGCCAACAAGAGAGCCCACGACTGGGCGCGCCTTGGGCGGTCCCCAGAGCGGGCTGTCTGGCGGCAAGCGTTGTGCTGCGAGTCGGCGCGGGCAGACGGATAAAAGTACGTGGTGACCTACTTCGACCTGGTCAAGTGCTTCAAATGGGTCACGCACACGAAGGCGTGGGAGGCGGCGAGGCGGTGGGACTTCAATTCCGTCGTCATGCGGGTCGTCCCGCGCATCTACAGAATGGTGAGGCGCATCGTCCTGGACGGCAGCTACACCGACGCAAATGCATGGCAGCGAGGCGCCGTGGCAGGGCGCAGGTATGCCCCATATTGCCTCAAGGTGGTGATCATCCTGAAGCTGGACGAGCTCGTCCTCAAGTTCCTGTGGACGGACACCCTTTTCTTCGACGATCTCGCCATGGCCACGCACGGAGTGCGCGAGCTCGTGAAGCAAATCCGCCCACTGCTCATCGCGGCAGTGATCCACGTGTTCGGAGAAAGACCGGACATGGCAGTTTCGCGCGGCTCCGAAGGCAAGACGGCCACCCTGGCCTCGTCCACCGAGCTGAGCACCAGCCTGCCCGCCAGCTCCCGGCGCCGGGGGGTACGAGCCGCCAAGCAGGACACGCACCTGGGCGCCACAGCAGCAGCGGGCAAGAGAAGAAGGGTGACCGCCATCAACAAGCGGGAACTCAAGTTTTGCAGGCAGGGCCTCACGGGTGGCAACCGTGAGGTCGGCAGGAGGAGCAGCAGACAAGATCGTCAGGCGCACGCCACGGTACCAGCCCTACTTTATGGGCCCTCCGTCGTCGGCATGGCGGACACCAAGCTGAGTGAGCTGAGGGCGAGCGTGTCAATGGCGATGCAGGGCACCACGAAGGGGTGGTCCACACTACCAGCAGGGCACTCACGCTGCTGAGCGACAACGTGGACCCTGGCAACCTGATCAACAGCGGGCCCATCCTAGCGCGGGCTACAGCGTGGCAGGAGGCGGCCCTCGACGAGCAGTTGGCGAACAGGCTGAGCATGGCATGGAGAACGTAGGCCACGAAGCTCGCGCTGTGCAAGTCACCATGGCTGACAGTACGAGGGCCAGCTGGGTCTGTCATTGCTGCAGTGCGGCGGTCGGATTGGATGACGCAGTCGGCATCTGCTAGCACAATTGGTAATAGAGTCTACGACCTGCGGTACACCAGACTGCAGGAGCTGTACCACCTGGTCGCCACCACCACGGAGCAGCAGCTCAAGGATAGCTGGTTGCAGGAACACGGGGGCGACTGCGGCATCACGTCCGTCTTCCGTGCACCAATGCGGGCACTACTGCAGCGGCCGCTGAAGGGACGGTGGACGCAAGCACACCGCACAAGAGTGCGAGTCTTGTTGTGTGGCGGCATGTGGCCACAGGCGCGCCTCTACGCTAAGGGGGCAGCGACGGACGACACATGCAGGGCATGCGGGGCGGCGAAGGGGACGGATCGTCACACGACATTCGTCTGCCCAGCAAATCAGCACATACGAGAGCAAATGGGTGGGCGACACATCGTGCAGAGAGGCGCCAACCCATGGCCAGGAGGACGTGCATCTGAGGGCTTGAAGGGGCCGCGGCAGCACGGCGGACCCCGCAGAGGGGCTGAACGTGTTGAGCATCGAGTCTTGCGACGAATGGCTGCACGAAAGCGATTGGATGGGGCTCGCGACATGTGACATCTACACGGACGATTCCCTGCAGTACGGAAGCTACCCCCCGCTGCGGAGAGCAGGCTGGAGCTTCACGAACTTCCGAGACGAGAGCCACGACATGGAGTACGTGTGCTACGAGCCATAGCCAGGGCCACAATGGACACAGAACATCTTGCGGGGGGAACTCTACGCAGCGCTGCAGATGCTGAAGAACGGAGTACCCTCGCTGAGGATCTTCACTGACTGCCAGAACGTAAGCAAAGGTATCCTAAGGGGCCCCAGCAGGCTTGGCAAGGCGGGCCTCCTGCACCTGGACCTCTGGGACGGGATGCTCAGGGCTCTGAAGGAGCTCGGCGGACTGAGCCACAGCGTGCAGGTCTGTAAAGTCAAAGCTCACGCCTCGCAGGCCGACAGAGAGCACATCGGCCGCGCGAGGTGGGAGGGCAACAACATAGCTGATCAATACGCCAAGCAAAGGGCTCTGTTCCATACCCACCCCTCCCGGTGTAGAGAGACGTATACAGATACGTAGAATCTCGTTCGGGACATCCTCGCATTCGGAGCGTCCGTAGGAGTGCTATGAAGCGACATCGCCGACACTGAGAAGGGCTCGAGTCCGTCGTTGGACTCGAACTCCCCAACCCCGCCCTCGAGCTCCTGGACCTTCCTGGGCCTCCTTGGACGGCTGGCGGTGCGGGTGAAGGGGCCGAAGCGGCCCCTCCCCCCCACCCCTGACGGCCACCCCACCTCCGCGGGCCCTTCTGGACTGGGGGGCTGTCAAAATCAACAAAACCATAAGAACGGAACACAAGCTCGTGTTCCGTCAATCGTATGTGTTCTGTCGTAGGTGCGCCAGGTACGCCCGCGACAGATGGTCGGCCATAGTTTCCCCATGTTGCCCTGTGGGCCCAAAAGGTGATCGGGGTAGGCTTAAGAGACGCTGGCAATGTACACATCCCACCACTGGAAAACCCTTTTGAGGCTAGCCCCCATAGGGCACGGCATCCTGGCTCGGCTCGGGGACGGCCCGATGCGGCCAGGATGGCCCGCGGCGCGATTCCATGGGGCATCGTGTTCTTTCGACCCGCAGAATCCAACATAATCCCTCCTC
>CAUYUJ010012594.1:0-15327 GCA_963575745.1 Prorocentrum cordatum | reverse complement strand
GATGATGATGATGATGATGATGATGATGATGCAGCTGTTGCTGCTGACGATGATGATGCTGCTGCTGCTGATGATGATGATGGTGATGCTGATGCTGATGCTGCTGCTGATGATGATGCTGATGATGATGATGATGAAAAACATGATGATGCTGATGATGATGCTGATGCTGATGCTGATGATGATGAGGATGCTGATGATGATGATGATGATGATGATGATGATGATGATGCTGATGATGATGATGATGATGATGATGATGCTATTGCTGATGCTGATGATGATGATGATGATGATGGTGGTGGTGGTGGTGATGGTGGTGGTGGTGATGATGCTGATGAGGATGATGCTGATGATGCTGATGATGATGAGGATGGTGATGATGCTGATGATGAGGATGATGATGATGCTGATGATGATGATGATGCTGATGCTGATGATTAGGATGAGGATGAGGATGAGGGTGAGGATGATGAGGATGAGGATGAGGATGAGGATGATGATGATGATGATGCTGATGATGATGATGATGCTGATGCTGATGCTGATGCTGATGCTGCTGATGATGATGCTGATGATGCTGATGATGATGCTGATGCTGATGATGAGGATGATGATGAGGGTGAGGATGATGAGGATGAGGATGAAGATGACGATGATGATGATTATGATGATGATGCTGGTGATGATGATGCTGATGATGATGATGATTCTGATGTTGATGATGATGATGCTGATGCTGATGCTGATGCTGCTGCTGATGATGATGCTGATGATGATGATGATGAGGATGAGGAGGATGATGATGAGATGATGATGCTGATGATGATGATGATGATGAAGATTATGATGATGATGATGATGATGATGATGATGATGATGATGATGATGATGATGATGATGATGATTAGGATGAGGATGAGGATGAGGATGAGGATGAGGATGATGATGATGATGATGATGATGATGATGATGATGATGATGATGATGATGATGATGATGATGATGATGATGATAGGATGAGGATGAGGATGAGGATGATGATGATGATGATGATGATGATGATGATGAGGATGATGATGATGATGAGGATGAGGATGATGATTGAGGAGGAGGAGGAGGAGGAGGATGATGAGGAGGAGGAGGAGGAGGAGGAGGAGGAGGAAGAGGAGGAGGAGGACGAGGAGGACGAGAAGGAGGGGTCCAGGCATCGGCGCAGCGGGGCGGGTGGGGTCTCACCCTGCCCGCGCGGCCGCGCGAAGGGCCCTGCGCCCCGCGACCCGGGTTCGGCGGCGCGGCGGAGTCGGGGCCCTCCGCCCCGGGGGCCGCGCGCGCCGGCGTGGCGCGGCTCCGCGGAACCAGATTTTGCGGGCCCGTCCCCCTGGAGCCGATCCTTCTCCTTCTCCTCCGCCCGCCCTCCCTCCTTCCCCCGCACTCCTTCGGCGTGACGGAGTGCGGCGCGCAGGCGCCTCGACCCTCGGGGTTAGACGGGGCCCCTCATTTCCTCTCCCCCTGGCACGCTGGTGCCCCGCGGGAGCTCATCGAACTCGGACCTCCCAGACGGGCTTCTGCTCTTCTGGGAGGCGCAACGGTTGCACCACTCCCTCCCTCCTTTCCCCCCCCTCACGTTCGACGCACTTGCATCCACACTGACATGGCCAAGGCAAGCCTTCCTTCTCGTTGACAAGCTAACGCCAGAGAACTCAGAGGGTGATCGTGCAGTTGGACTTGTGTCAATGTTGGGGCGGGCATGGTCAATGATCGTAGGAAATGGCAGTCGAACGTGCTCGCGAGCGCAGGCGACGTTTCGAGATGCAGCCCTGAGAAGAAACTCGTGGACATGCTCGGCACAGAAGCAGCTAGTAATCAACACCGTGGCAGCACGTCGTCGAGGGCCGCGGCAGCCTTCCGCCTCGACGTTCCCCCCCCCGTCTTGTTGTATCTCGAGCATGTCCAGCGCGTGGCCCCGCGAGCTCTGGAGCAGATGGGGGCTGCCACGGAGGCTCTCGAACTTTCCCATGTCGTAGTTTACGGATTCACATTTGGGCGCCCTGTTCGCCAAGGCCCTCACCCACTTTCGTGATGGCGCATGTGACCATCATGCACCCTAGGATGGGCCACCGCTTGTGGGTGGATGACTTATCCCACAGCATATGTGGCGCAAGGGAAATGCTCATATTCCAGATGGTGGAGTGTATCAAGGTCACAGCCAACTCCGTCATCATTGTCACCAGCGTTCAGGATACGAAGGCGACTGTTCGAGCGGTACGCGGCCGTGGCTATTTTGGAATGTGCCCTGGATGTGGTAGATTTGTTCCGCAACACCAGAAAGCTAAGATACATCATGTATTAGAGATGTTAAATAGAATATGACAGTTCACACACACCAAGCAGACAAAATCATATGAACTCCAAGCTGCCCAGGCAAAGGGGGCTACATGCAGGACTCTATGGTCACCACGTGAATGGATTCTACCGTCAGCAGTTGAAGCTGGTCAGGCGACGGTTTGCCAAATCGTGCTCGAGTGACAGCCGCAGCAAATGGTTAACGACGGTGTTGGATTTGAAGGTACCCAGAGCGATCTTGCTATATCGTTGATTACTCAAGGTGCCGACCTGTGGCTTAATACATGGAGAGATCACCTCTGTAGTCGGAGTGGTGGAAAGAAAATGTGGCCAAACGTTTTGCATCTCATGCAGATGGTAACGTTTCTCTGGCCAGCCACGGCAAGTCAAAAGCCCTGTCTCGGCGATCGTCCTCAACTTGCTGCGCCTTGGCTGGGCCCCAACATCACAATCACCATGGGGTTTCCCTACAAACGGCAACGCGTACGAAAAGTGGGTCTTCCCAGGCGAGGTTTACGCGGGCAGCCTCGACCGGCGCCAGCATTTGCTCAAAGACCTGGGGAGTGCCGCGCGCCTGCAGGTGTGGCGCCAGGCAAGTACACAGTACGCAAGGAGGGGGATGGGAACATGGAGTTGACAATGGTTCGTATCGTGCATTGTTCCGCCAGCTAGCCGCCTCCCCCAATGGAAAAAGACTGGCCGAGACGATGCCAATGATTGCCTCAGCTGTATGTTGACCAAGGGTTCGTAGACAGGATGTGCTCGAACGCTTCGCAGGGGACGATGTGCGTGACAAATGCCGTGAGAAGCCCGAGGCCCTCTCCCACATGTGCTGGGAATGCAGCAGGAACGTGTTTTTTAAAGCACGCGAGCCCTCTGATGAGCCAGTTGTCCAAGCCACAACTCCTTTCGAAACGGCGGAGGTTTTTTGGCTTGGGAGGCTCCTCCCAGAGAGCCCCGGACCAGTCCCCGAGCCTGCAGGTCTCGACCCCTGGGCTGCGACGGGCGTGAACGAAGTTGACCTCGGGTGCCTCGGCAGCGGCTCGCGCGAGGGCCCCGTCCTGGTTTCTGGTGGCGCCTCGGGTGGTCCCTGGCTCGAAGTGGCCCAGGATGCGACGCTTGGCCCTATGGCTATTGCCAAGGTCACCTCTCTCTCCCCGCTGGTCCTCGGGTCCTCGATTCTTGGGCCCCTGCTGCGGCCGCAGGCAGGTTGTTGCGAGAAGGGGGTTGAAAACTTTCAATCGAGCCTTGTATGCCACCTGCTTATATATATATATATATATATATATATATATATATAGATGCAATATAAAACGGATTGCGACTTCTGGCTTGGACTTGGTATGCCCAGACCCACCGCATCCCGAAGGGTCCAGATGTTGATTCGCGGGCCAAGATCGCCGAGCACATGCGTGATAGCGCACATAGCCAAGTAACTGTTTTGTTCACCGGAAGTCGCCGGGATGGGAGTGGCAGTGTAGATGGGCGCTCTCTACGCAGCCTGGTTTTAGCAAACGCTGTAACCGATGAGCCGGCAGATTCCGCAGCGAACATGTGTGGGATCCCCGAGGCCTCCCGACACGGAGTGCACCCCGTGGAGAGTACAGCCATGCGCGTTAGGATGAGGCTCCTGAGGGCCGCGCTCGACAACTTTGCTTCTGAGGAGTTGCGTTTGTGACCTGTGTGAGCTCCTGGCGGAGTGAGACTGTACGCGCGTTACCCGATTTCAGCATCACCATGTCGGGTGCATTGCCAGCCGCTCTTCCAGGCGAGCCTTCTTTCGCAAGCATGGGGCGATGGCAAGGGTGTGGGCAGCACAAGTAAGGTTGCTGCTTTGGAAGCGAGGGATCGCAAATGAGAGGGGGTCCCACCTCCCCCTCCCCCCCATCCCCGCCCCGCTGCTGCCGCTCTCGCCCCGGTCATTCCATCTCATAGGCTCTCGGAGGGTAAACGCAAGTGTCGGAGGTACTTCGGCTCGGCCCCTCGTGCCACCGCCGCCGTGTGTTGGAGGACTGCCTGCCCTGATCTATAGTCAATGTTGATGGCGCCGTCTGCTCTCCGTCGGGGGAAGGTGCTCGAATCCATGTCGCGGGGGTCTGGCTGCCCCCGTCGCACCTCCTCAACTATCATACCCATGCAGAGGCTTGGTGTTGTGGGCATGGCGGAGGGACCGCTGACAAGCAACTGTGGTCCCTGGGCAAGCCATGTGCGCCCCCCCCCCACGCGTACTGGGCGTGAGTACCTAGATCGCATAAAAGGAGGGGTTACTTCCCAAATCCTGAGCAAGGCCGACCAAACAAGGCGACAGCGAGGGCCTTTTCTTTAATGTGGTCACCATCTTTACTGGCTGCGCCATTGGTTCCTGCTCCTCCTACTCCCTCCCTCCCTCCTCTCCTCCTCCTTCCCTCCCTCCAGCCCGCCCGCCCGCCCGCCCTCCTTCCCTCCCTCCCTCCCTCCTTCCCTTTCCCTTCGTCCCTTGTTCATCCTCGCTCCTGTTTTCCTCCCTTCCTGCCTCCCCTTTTTCCTTCCGTCCTCCTCCCTTTTTCCCTTTTGCCCCCCTCCTCCCTCATCCCCCCTCCTCCCTCCTTCCTCCTCCTTCCCCTTCCTCCCTCATCCCCCCTCCTTCCCCTTCTCCTGCTCCTCCTTCTCCCTCCTACCCCCATCCTCCCCCTCCTCCCTTGCCCCCCCCGTTCCCCAGAGGCGCCCGACATTGCGTCCGCGAGCGTCCCGAGCGGGATGAATAGGAAGGCCGCCCGGCAATTCTGGGAGGACCGCGTGGGCCTCCCGGCCGCGCGCTTGCGGGGGGCGGGGGGCAAGGGAGGCGGTGGGGGGAGGGGGGGGGGGAATGTGAAGGAGGGGAGGGGGAGGTGGTGAGGAGGAGGCGGGGAAGGGGAGGAGGAGGAGGAAGAGGAGGAGGAGGAGGAGGAGGAGGAGAAGGAGGAGGAGGAGGAGGAGGAGGAGGGAGGAGGAGGAGGGGGAGGCGGAGAAGGAGGAGGAGGAGGAGGAGGAGGAGGGGGAGAGGAGCAGGAGGAGGGAAGGAGGAGGAGGAGGAGGAGGAAAAGGAGGAGGAAGAGGAGGAGAGGAGGAGGAGGAGGAGAGGAGGAGGAGGTGGAGGAGGAGGAGGAGGAGGAGGAGGAGGTTGAGTGAGGAGGAGGAGGTCTGAGGACGAGGAGGAGGAGGTGAAGGTGGTCGTGGAGGTGGAGGTGGTGGACCAGGGGGAGGAAGAGGAGGAGGCGGAGGATTACGATAAGGAGGAGGGAGATAAGGAGGATGAGGAGGAGAAGGAGGAGGATAAGGAGGAGGAGGATGAGGATGATGACGACGATGAGGATGGGCGGAGGCGGAGGCGGAGGCGGAGGAGGAGGAGGAGGAGGAGGAGGAGGAGGAGGCCGAGGAGGAGGAGGAGGCGGAGGAGGAGCAGGCGCAGGATTAAGCCGCTGCGCACCCCCTCCTCCCCTCACCCTGCGGGTCGGGCTGTGTCCTCAGGACGTCTGGGACGGCGGCGGCCCCACCTGGGAGCCCGGCAGCATGGGCCCGATGTTCACCACGCGGCCGTCGTCGCCGCGGCCTCGTCGTCGTCGTCGTCGTCGTCGTCGTCGTCGTCGTCGTCGTCGTCGTCGTCCTCCTCGTCCTTGTCCTCGTCCGCGTCCTCTTCCTCGTCCTCGTCCTCGTCCTCGTCCTTCCCCCTCCTCTCCCCTCTCCTCCTTCCCCCTCCTCTCCCCCCTCCTCCACCTCCAGCCACTCCCTCCTCCCCCCGCCTCCCCCCTCCTCCACCTCCAGCCCCCTGGCCCCCTCCCACGCAGCATTCCTCGATCCAGCCGTGTGCCACGAGGATGCCCCATGGAAGGCTTCAAAGATGCCTAGAGATCTGAGGTATTGTGTTTTGCTGAACGTGCGGTCCCCGCAAGTTCCGAATCCTTCCCCAGGACCAGTTCATGACCCCTTTTCTGACGGTCCTGGGGCCTGGCGAGGAGAGAAGCTGGGGCATTGCATGCTTTCAACACGTTAGGGGTCTGGGTGTCAGAAAGTCGCGGAATTCTCCATCCCGGATCCCCCCGCAGCGTGCAATTCTTGATCCAAGATCCCCCCTGCAGTCTCCAGGCTTCACCCTCTCGGGCGGGTGAAGAGAAGGACCTTAAAAGGGGCCCTTTGGGGCCCCTTTGCCCCCCTGCTTGCTCCAGAAGGGGCCCTAAAAAGCCCCTTTGGGGCCACGGTTTCTTCATCCCCCATGGCGGTCACCCCTCATTGTAGTCGGCTCGAGGTATGTATAAGGTTGAGGTCGGTTCGGGGAGGGTGCCCTACTGTTTTACGTGTCTTCTCGATGCTCTTGTGCATCCTGGGGGAGGGTACCCTCGAAGGTTCTCCGGCTGGGGCTGGCGGAGGGCTTCGTGCTCTTGAAGGGCGCTCTTCTGTCCTGGGTTCGACTGTAGTCAGGAGAGGAAAAAAACACACAGACACAATTAATCGTCGATTCCCAGGAAAATATGGGAAAATATTGGAAGTGGGGGGGAAGACAAATACCCAGAAGATATGGGAAAATATGGGGAATATTTTTATTTGTGTATTTATTTGTGTGTCCTGG
Source organism: Prorocentrum cordatum (assembly GCA_963575745.1). Taxonomy (NCBI): domain Eukaryota; class Dinophyceae; order Prorocentrales; family Prorocentraceae; genus Prorocentrum; species Prorocentrum cordatum. The sequence continues at coordinate 8,399 of CAUYUJ010012594.1, read as the reverse complement.
GGCTCCTTCATGTACCACCCGCTCGATCCTTTCGACTAGAGGTAAGAGTGACCCTTCGCTGGAGTGACCGTTGGTGCGGGCCCAGTGGTATCCCCCGATCGCCGCAAGCGATGCGACAGTAGCGTCTGGCGCGCTTGGTTTTAGTCCCCCTGCGGCCCCCCCAAAACCCGCGCACCAAAGGTCACTCTTGCCCAGGGTCACTCTTGGGTGTAGTCGATCCTCCCCCCCCCGCCAGGTTCACCTGGTGCATCTAGGGCTCGGAAGTTCCCATGCCTCCTGAGACGTTTCCCATGCCTTCCCCGAAGACCTGACGCAAGCTTCTGAGAAGACGCAAGGGCTTCTGAGAAGCCCCGCCGCCTCCGCAGAGGGCCCTCTCCTTCCAGTTCCCCCCCCCTCGCTCGCCGCCGACCCCCGCCAGGTTCACCCGTCGCGTCTGGGGCCCGCCCCCCCCTGCTGGACCTCGGGCGGTGGGTCTTCCCGGGGCCTGGCGGCCCTGCCGCACGTCAGGGCCGGACCTGGACGGTGTGTTCGGTGACTTCGTGGGCCGTCTTCGTTTCGACCTCGTTTTGCAGTAAAGGCGAATTCGAGGCAACGGAAACACAACGAAAACGACGACGAAAACAAAACGAACACAAAACGAACACGTTTTGGGACAGCGAACACAAAGCGAAAGCGACAAACACCGTTCAGGTGCAGCCCTGCCGCACATTCCCTTCGTTGCGCGTGGGGTGCGCGCCCTCCCACCCGCCCGATCCTCCCCCCCCGCCAGGTTCACCTGGTGCGTCTGGGGCCCGTCCCCCCTGCTGGACCTCCGGCGCTGGGTCTTCCGGAAGGCCCCCCCCCACGGCAGGGAGGAGGAGGAGCAGGGAGGAGGAGGAGGAGGGGCAGGGAGGAGGAGGAGGAGGAGGAGGAGGAGGAGGAGGAGGAGGAGGAGGAGGAGGAGGAGGAGGAGGAGGAGGAGGAGGAGGAGGAGGAGGAGACAAAAGAGGAGGAGGAGGAGCAGGAGGAGGGAGGAGGAGGAGGAGGAGGAGGAGGAGAGGAGGAGGAGGAGGAGGAGGAGGAGGGAGGAGGAGGAGGAGGAGGAGGAGGAGGAGGGCCCGCCTTCTCGGCCGCCGCCCCGCGGCTGCCGCCTCGCGGCCTCCAGTGGCCGCGGCGTCCTGGGCCGGGCCTCGGCTCTGCGGCCGGCCGCCTCCCCTTCCCCCCGCCTCCTCCGAGGCCCTCCTCGCTTCCAGCCTCCTCCGCTCCCCTCCCCCGGGCGTGGGGTGCCGAGGGCGGCGTGCACACGCCTCTGCGCGCGGGGCTGGGCAGCTCCCTCGATGCAATGTCGAAGGGCTGTCGGAGCCCTTGCTGCATAACGCTCACGCAGGGGAGTCACGCAAACGCTCTGCACTGCACCTTAGCGGGCGCATTGACGTTGACCCCCTCAAGCGGATGTCCCGTCCGGTCCTGTCCCATACCTTCCTCCTCTTCTCAGTTGCTCGATATATTCATATATATATAGATATTACTCTCCTCCCTCCCATGAGTCTGTCTGTGGCGGAAGCTGCCTCGGAGTGTTCTCGGCCGCCTTCGCGTATGGCTGTTCCACAGGATGTCGGCGAGTTGGGTTTTCGCTTGTTTTTTTCATGCTCTCTCTCTCTCTCTACATAGATATATCATAACATTATATACATACATTAAACGACATATATTTATTTGCTCGCCCCCCCCAAGATCTACATTTTCGTGCCCTGTTCATGTCTTCAACTCATCTCTTCCTCATTGCGCAGCGCAGAAACCTCGGGGCTCACAAAGCATCGGCCATGCGCTTCCCTTGTCTCGGAACTCAGGAAACGTTGCCAGGTGAGTTGTTCGATTTTGTTATTTCGAAGCATAGAAACCACGGGGCTCAGGAAACTTCGGCCAGGCGCCTCCATTGTCTCGGAGATCAGGATTCGTCGCCAGGCGAGCTGCTTGATGTTCTCTAGCCTGGGAGGCTCACAAAGCCTAGCTGTGTTTTGTCTCGGGCTGAATGAAGTAGCTGTTGGATGCGATATCGATGTCCGTAGCCGTTCTTTTGGTTCATTGGGCGAACCGCTTCCGCCGCCCCCCCTCCCCCCCGCGCCCGCCTTCCAGCGCAGCGATGGCCGAGGCGGTTGCCAAGGAGAGACCATTGGATGCGACGGTCAACGTGGTAAGGGTCCAGCACAAGAAGGGCCATGCCATCCTCGACCACGGCGAGGAGTCGCCTGCTGGCATCAGGCCTGACCAGTTGCCCCTGTGCGATTTCACAGAAGGCGAAGCGCCAGTAAGGCACGTCGTGGACATCATCTCCGAGCACGTCGGCGAAGTCCCAAAAGACGACATTCGCAAGTGCCTGGGCAGACAGAACCCTGCCTACGGCGAGCTCCCAGAACCTTTCCGCTTGAATGACACGGGTGGCGTCTCGTACCACATGTCTATATTCGCCATTCCCCTCGAGGGCGGCAAGTTCGCGGCGGTCAACGTGATCGAGATGGTGGAACAGCAGAAGAAGGGCTTCTTGAAGGGCTTGTGCGTCGGAGCGCCCCAAATGATCAGTTGGAGCGAGATTGGCGGGTCGAACGCCCATCACAACCTCAAGGCCTTCCAATGCATGATCGAGGGGCTGGGCGGCTTTCAAGCCCGCGCGTTCGGGTTGGCCCCCTCCTCAAAGGAGGGGGGCGAACTCGACGAAGACGCCATCGAAGCAGGCTTCGACTACATCTGCGACGAGGGCCCGCGGCACACGGAGAAGCTTATCCAGCTGAAGTGGATCGCCAAGAGGACCCACAAGCAGGCGAACTGCCCGATCGCTGGGTGGCGCGACGGGCTGGTGAAGGAGGCGTTGCGCCAGCTCGCGCAGGCCGACGCCTTTGCGACCACGCAGACTTTCTTCGGCATGACAATGGCGGGCTACGAGATGTACATGGTAGACTTGGGGGCGCGCCTGATGGCGTCGAGGAAGCTCAAGGGTAATTGGTTCCTAGGCAAAGCTGGGATCGGAAAGTCCCCATACATCAAGTCTCTTATGATGTGCTTCAGCCGCCAGGCGCGCATCGACGCGATGGGGCGCACCGAGGAAGCACTCAGCGGATCGTACCGCGTGTGCTCTGAGATGGATTTCTTCAGGGGTCGCCCTGGGCTGGTTGACGCGCCCGACATCTTCGACGACGGCGACTCTTCCACCCAGCGCCCCCAGAGTTCTCAAGGCTTTCGGTGACATTGCGTCAGAGGAAGCGGTGGCCATGGCGCGGTGGACTGGCTGTCGGTGGGCCATGGGTCAGCCCAGAGCGTTGCTGGACAACAAGTACGACCAGCGCGCAGAGCCTGCCCCGCAAGGGGCCGCCAACTCCAAGAACGGCGCCGAGACCATCACGCATGAGCAGCTCATGTCTTTGATCCGCCCAGCCTGGCCAATCGACATGCTGTATCCAGACCAGGTGGCCGTTCCCAAGCGCAACAACTTCGTCGTGCAGACTGACGTCTGGCTCTACATTCGGTTTGCGACAGTGGATGAGGTGCCTGTTCACAGGTTCCCAGTGCCCGAGAAGCGGACGTGGATCCGCAAGACGAGCGAACCCAAGTACGGCGCCGTCCTCGAGGGGGCGGCGGGCGTGCCTGACGGGTACAAGGCGGCATTGGAGTGGGAGTGCCGTTGGGCGGACCACGTGCTGCGGGGCGGCCCGGCGCCTGGCCCGCAGCCCATTGACCCGATGTGGACTAGGAGCGACGCACCGCTTGACGTCGGCCAGGCCGCAGAAGCTTTCAACGACAAGCAGCGCGTGACCGAGTTCCTCCGCGATGTGCCCGCGGCCCCGATGCCGACCTCAGCCGCGCCAGGAGGCGGCGCGCGCGGGTCGCAGATGCCAGCCCCAGGCGCGCCAGAAGGGGGGCGCCCAGCCAAGCGGGCGAGGCCTGGCGCGCAGGAGCACCGCGAGGCGTCGCCCGACCCTTGCGCGGATGGCTTCAGGTGCGACCGCCGCGGGGTTGACAGCGACGACTACGAGGGCGATGAGGATGATGATCCGCCGTGCGGGGCCCTCTCGCAGGAGCTCGAGCGGCTGCGGGGTCTCCACCAGGCGGGCGCCATCACGCTCGTGGAGTTCAACTCCTTGAAGAAGAGCGTGATCGGGGAGCTCGCGCCCGCCAAGAAGGAGAAGGGCAATGCCAAGCAGGAGCGGGCGCGCCGCACGCCGATCAAGAAGGGCCCCGCGGGCGCGACCATCAAGCGGGGGCCCGCGGGCGCGTCCGCGTCCGCGGGCGGCGCCACTGCTTCGCCCGTGGACAAGGAGACGATGAAGGCGATATTCCCAGGCACGGGTTGCGGGGGGCAAGAAGTCTGGCGTCGTTCGCGGGGCGTCGAAGGATTCTTCCGTTTGTTAACCGGCGGGTTTTCGAATGACGGCCCGTAAAGTCGAGGGCGTGGTTGTTCCTCTGCTCGCGGCTGTCGGGCGGTTCGTTTGCCCCCCCCCCCACCCCCTCCCTCGTCGGCAGCCGTGCTTCTAAGCCCTCAACAGGCGCCGTGGCGATCGACTCGGATTCGGACTGAGGCGGCCGCCGCCGCCGTGGGCCAGGCGCTGCGCAGGAGTACAACAGCTGGCAGCGGGTGCTAGGCGAATTTGCTCGGGGAGGCATGCAACCGTGTGGGGTGCATCCAGATCGCTGCGGGGGTAGACAAAGGGCACGCGTCTGACTTCGCATGGCTGTTGCGCACGTTGCAATGATGAACATAGCATGCGCGGGGCAACCTTGCGTCCTTGCCTCTGCGGCTCGCCGTTAGCCAGCCATGACATCGGAAGCCGCTAAGCGGGCGTCCATGGGAATTGCGTCATTGCCGCGCTGTTAACACCGCGCTGTTGCGTGCGCTTGCACAGCAGCCACGCGCACGCAGAAACCCTGGATGGTCGCCTAACGCTGCTATTTTCTAAGGTTCCTCAGGCAACCGAAGGAAGGTGGCCACCAAACACTGCTATGTTCTAAGATTTCTAAGACTTCTCAGATTTCCGCAACCATCCCAAGGCCCTGCGGAGCAGCCGCGCGCACACAGCAACCCAGAATGGTCGCCGAACACTGCTATTTTCTATGGTTCCTAAGGCAACCGAAGGAAGGTGGCCACCAACCACTGCTGTTTTCTAAGATTTCGAAGATTTCTAAGATTTTCGCAACCTTTCAGGCCAGCCTGGGGATGGCTGCGGAAATCTTAGAAATCTTAGAAATCTTAGGAAATAGCAGTGGTAGGAATCTTAGAAAATAGCAGCGTTTGGTGGCCATTCAGGGTTGCTGTGTGCGCGTGGCTGCTCTGCAAGGCCTTGGGACGGTTGCGGAAATCTGAGAAATCTTAGAAATCTTGGGAAATAACAGTGTTTGGTGGCCACCTTCCTTCGGTCGCCTTAGGAATCTTAGAAAATAGCAGCGTTTGGTGGCCATTCAGGGTTGCTGTGTGCGCGTGGCTGCTCTGCAAGGCCTTGGGATGGTTGCGGAAATCTTAGAAATCTTAGAAATTTTAGAAAATAGCAGTGTTTGGTGGCCACCTTCCTTCGGTTGCCTCAGGAATCTTAGAAAATAGCAGCGTTTGGTGGGCATTACTTGCCACCAACACAAACAACGCAAAGCTTCCTTATAGGAATTTATCTTCAGACCCCATCAAGATGTAGATCTTGGGGGGGGGGGGGCGACCATTTATTTACACATGCATATAAATATAGAATTAAAACACAACTGCACTCGCTGAGGCGCTGGCTTTATTTCCGCGCTTCCGCTCGTTCCGAATCGTGCTCCCGCTGCAGCGTTGGCGTCGTTATTTCCGGCGCCATGCCACGGCGTGGTTCCGGTCTTTCCAAATAGGACCTAAAAGCCAGCCCTGCCAGGAACTCCATAACTGGGAGCCCAGGAACCCAGCAAACCTTTGTGGACAGCGATCAATGGAGAGGAAGCATGTTGCCAAACAACTTCCAGATGTCAGAAAGTGTTTTAAACATATATTCAACGTGTAAGAAAGCAGGTTTTAATCATTTTTACAACATGTTTCAAACATTTTAAACACATGTTTAACTCAACGATAAAATTGTTAGTGTCCACTGTCATGGCATCCACAAGCAAACCTTACACCGCCGGGAACCCGTGGACCAGGAGCAATGCTTTCGGGAACCCAGCCGCCCAAATACATTGGCCGGAACCCGGAATCGGAGCTGAGAAGCTGGGAACCATGCTGCGTACCGAAATCGGCGGGGAGTTTTTTTTTTTTTTTTTTTTTTTTTTTTTTTTTTTTTTATTAATATATAAAAAAACAAATGTTTCAATTTCTGCTGGGACCCCTTCAGAGTAAACATTGATTGGGGAAAGATGGGATAGCTCCCGATAGAAACCAATCTGGTAAGGTTACGTTCGTACATGATTAATTTGTGTCGGGCTTCACGCCGGGATATTGCTTTGTCCACAGGTGGGCCTTTCTGCCCTGTGCCAGTGCCACCCCTGGCAACACCCGACCCGCCTCGTGCACGCCGCTTCCAGAGGGTGATCGACGACATGCCCGACCTAACTCGAAAGGGAGCGGGTCGCAGATGTCGAGACCCCTCTCCGAGGCGGGAATTTGTACACCTACCACCGCCTGGAGGGTCAGCTTTCGGAGCCTCGGCAGGCGGTGGATATAGACACATTCGGGCCCCCGGGAACCGAAATGTATCCGTATCCACCGCCCGCTGGGGCACCAGGGCGTCGGTTCCCAGGCGGTGGATGTGGATACATCCCCGCCTCGCACTCTTTCGGCCGAGCGGCGCCGCCGCTCCCCCGCGGAGGTGCCCATGACGTGGGGGCGGGACCTGCCCATGGAGCCCTTCTGCGGCCGGCAGCCGGTGCACTGCGTGATCCGCGGGGCTGGCGCCGCGACAAAGCGGCTGTCCTCGGCGGGCGCGCACGTGGGGTTTACGGGCCACATGCGAACCCTACCCCAACCCCCCACGATTTCTGAGGGGGAGGGTGTGGCTCACTTCGCTCGGGAGCTCCCGAACGAAGTGAACCCCACCCTCCCCCTCAGATATCGCTGGGGGTAGGGGTAGGGTTCGCGGGGTCGAGCAGTGGCGAAGCGTCCCGGCGTGCCTATAGCCTTACCAAGCAATGCTCTAAGGACCTTTTGTGGTGCCCGCGAGATGTTCTTAGAACATTTCTGGTGGGGACTGTCTTGTTTTATGGCATCGGGTTCATGTTCTACGAACAGTGTTTTTCTTATTAGAACATTTTCTGAGTTCTCAGAACATATCGTGGTAGGACTTTAGGAATGCCGGGACGGTCGGTCCCTGCGCAGGGAGGGGGGCGTGGGCTCAGATGCCCTCCATGCCTCTTTCAGAGCCCGTCTCTGAAGCCTCCGATTCCTTGGCCCCCGTGATGGCGCCTGTAGGGCGATTCCGCCCAATTTGTCCGACGCAAGAAAAAACACGTGGTCGTCTTCGCCGACGTTCGTGCGTAAGTTGCCCGCGTAAGGTCGTGCACCAGCGCTCTCGTCTCAAGCGCAGCGTGCCGCGCTGGCGGCCCGCGTAGGCTGCTGCATCGGGTCGCTATGCCATCTCGCGTGAGACCCCGCTTTCGATCGTCGCCCACTTCGGCGCACCGCTCGCAGGTTTCGGGACCCCGGCGGGAGCTCAGCCTGCGGCCCCGGCGAGGGTGCCCGCCCGGCGGCGCCGCCGCGTCTCGGCACATGCGCTTGCCGGGCGGCACCATGTCGGGACACGCCTCACACGCTTCGTGGCCCCAGTTCGGCGCACCCGCTCACGAGGATGCGCTTGCCGGGCGGCACCATGTCGGGACACGCCTCACACGCTTCGTGGCCCCAGTTCGGCGCACCCGCTCACGAGGATCGCGCCTCCTCGGCAGACCCGCTGAAGGCTTGCCAGCATCGACGTCGCGTGAAGCTGCTCAGGACTGGCGCCTCCCCCAGGACTCTTTCCCAGCCCTCCGGGGTGTGGACTCCTCGTTTCGAAGCCGCAGCGCCCCGTGCCCCTCCTTCCTTGTGATTCCTCCCTTGTGATTCCTCCCCGTCCTCGTGCTCCTCCTCCTGCCGCTGCCCTCCGCATTGCCCGTGCTGGCACCCGCCGAGCGCGCTTCGGGGCCCTGTGGGGGGGGTACCTGGCGAGGGCGCCCGTCTGGCGTGCGTGCCCGCTTCTCGTCGGCACCCCCCTTACGCGTTTCGTGGCCCCGCAGGGGGCTCCACCTGCGGCCCCAGCCAGTGCGCCAGCATGGCGTGCCATCCTCATGTGGGCAGACCCCTCGCACGCGCTGTACCCCCCCAACTGTTCCTTGGCCGTCCTCGATCCTCCTGGCTGTGTCGGGTCCTCGTTCTGAATCTGCAGCTTTCCGCGCCACTCTTCACATCCTCCGCCTGCTCCTCCTCCTCCTCCTCCTCCTCC
>CAUYUJ010012593.1:5000-15330 GCA_963575745.1 Prorocentrum cordatum | reverse complement strand
CCCTTCTCCTCCTCCTCCTCCTCCTCCTCCTCCTCCTCCTCCTCCTCCTATTCCTCCTCCTCCCTTTTCCTCCCTCCTCCCTGCTGCTTCTCCTCCTCTTCCATCCTCCTCCTGCCCGCCCTCCCCCCCTGAAGGCCCGCGACGCTCCACGCCTGCACGCGCGTCAGGCGCCCGCCGGGCGGGCACCTGATGCCCAGACCCCCTCGCGTTGTGAATAAATCGCGACGGGAGGCTTACTGCTCTTTTCGGCCTCTATGGGGCCCCAGCGGTCCCCGCGACCGTCAACAATGCGACTCAGGATGAGAAACCGGTCCCGAGGAAGGGGTCCTCCTATTCCTCCTCCTCCTGCTCCTTCTCCTCCTCCTCCTCCTCCTCCTCCTCCTCCTCCCGCTCCTCCTCCCCCTCGTTCGCCTCCTCCTACTTCTCCTCCTCCTCCTCCTCCTCCTCCTCCTCCTCCAGACCTCTGGGGGGTCGACGGTGCGAAAATTCACGACGTCGGAGGTCTGGATACTACCCCCTCTCTCCACCCCGGCGGGGGGGTGGGGCAGAGGCTCGGCGGAGGCAGGGAGTGTGGACGGCCCAGGAGGAGGAGGAGGAATTCGAATAATAAGAATAACAATGCGAATGCTAATAATAATCAGAGTACTATTATTATTAGCATGAACCAGAAGAAAGAAACATAATGCTAATACCATGAAAATGTTGGTAATGATAGAGGATGAGGCGAAGGACCGTTGTAAACCCAAGAGTCATCAACGATGTTGGAATACACCCTCCCTCCAAGCTCCCTCTTCATAGGCCCCTACACCGGGTCATTTCCACTGAAGGAACTGCCTCGTTGGAGGACAACCGTTTGAAAGCCTTGAAGCATTGTTCTTGGGATTCCAACGCCGCGGATCAACTTGAGTGCTGCGTCTTGACGATCTTGAATCGTACCAGAACGCCACTCCTGGGACTGCGATATCACGAGCCAATGCAACTGCTGCACCCTCATAATCCTGAATCCTTTCAACACAATTTTCTGGTACTCTGATCATGGGAACCCGTGAACTCATGTAAATTGTAAGAACGAGTGTGCTCGGCGCTAACGCGAGAGCCACATTTTGAAAAGGAACCGCCCTCAATTCGTGAAATGCTTGCACATGTTTGAAACGAATTTGCGCGGCGCTGAGGCGAGAGCCACATTTTGAAAACCGGTCGCCCTCAATCCGCGAAGCTCTTGCAAATGTTAAAAGCGAATGTGCGCGGCGCTAAGGCTGGAGCCACATTTTGAAAACCACCCGCACTCCTGTGAATTTGTTATCGTTTTTATTGCTTCAGGGTCATAAATGGTGAGTAAGTCTCAGGCGAAACGCCCTGCCCGCTCTAAAAACTGGCCTCGGGGTGCGACAGGGTAAGGTTATTTTATAAGGAAATAAAAGGAGGAGTAGGAGGAGGAGAAGAAGGATGGTTCGCCAACGAGCCTCGCCGAAGGCATGGGCGGTCGGAGCTTCCCGATGCTGGAGCCCGCTGGGGGTCTGAGGCGGCCCAGCATTGGTTCTGTCCAGCAAGGGGGGCGGGGGGGGGGGCGGTCTCGATGTGTCGGTTTCAATGAGGTTGTGGGTTTTTTGGGGTCTCTGGGGCCGTGCCCTGGGACGGAGAGATACGGATCCGGGGCGGAACAATTGTCCCAGATGTGCCCCAGGAGGGGTCCGGATCCGGGGTGCACAATTCCTGACGCTTCGCTTCTGCCCGTTGGCCCGGACACCCTTTCGCCGCCTGCCCTCTGCTGCGCGGCCGCGACCAAAAAAAGTATCCCCACCAACCATCCCGGGGGAGAGAGGAAGAGACACGCACAGTCAAACAGCGAGGGAGGCCGGCTGGACGGCGTGCTGGGGCCATCTCCGGGCCCGCGTGGGGGGGGGGGGCGAGGAGGAGGAGAAGGAGGAGGAGGAGAAGGAGGAGGAAAGAAGGAGAGCCAAGAGGAGCAAAGACGAGGAGAAGGAGGACGAGGATGAGGAGGGACGAGCCCAAAGAGAGCGAGGGAGGAGGAGGAGGAGGAGGAGGAGGAGGAGGAGGAGGAGGAGAGGAGGAGGAGGAGGAGGAGGAGGAGGAGGAGGAGGAGGGGGAGGAGGAGAGGAGGAGGAGGAGAGGAGGAGGAGGAGGAGAGAGGAGGAGAGGAAGGAGGAGGAGGAGGAAGAGGAGGAGGAGGAGGAGGAGGAGGAGGAGGAGGAGGAGGAGGAGGAGGAGGAGGAGGAGGAGGAGGCGGGAGAGGAGGAGAACGAGAAGGAGGATGAGGATGAGGATGAGGAGGAGGAGGAGGAGGAGGAGGAGGAGGAGGAGGAGGAGGAGGAGGAGGAGGACGAGGACGAGGACGAAGGATAAGGACGAGAACGAAAGGACGAGGAGGATAATGAGGAGGAGGAGGAGGAGAAGAGGAGGAGGAGGATAAGGATAAGGAGGTCGACGAGGATGACCACGAGGAGGGGAACGAGAACGAGGACGGGAGGACGTGGACGAGGACGAGGACGAGGACAAGGACGAGACGGCGTCTTGCGTGCCTCGGGTGAGCTTCTTGGGCCTCTTGGTGGCTGCTCAGGGGGTCTCTTGGGTGCCTCTCGGGTGCCTCTTGGAGGCCTCCTGAGGCATCTTCGGGCACTCTTGGGGCTCTCTTGGGGGCCTATTGGGAGCCCTGGAGGGCCTCTTGGGGCTATCTTCGAGGCGGTCGGTCAAAAGAGGTGGGGTCCTCGATATTTGCCCCCCCATCGAGGGCCACAATCCTCGTGAGGGGTGTCAAAAGTTGGCGGCCGAAAAATGACCCTCTGACACAGTGGTCCGCCCCCCTAAAAACCCAGAGAGGGGAGGGGGTTGGTTACTCCCCGAAGGGAAGAGGGGTTGTGGAAAAACAACGAGATCACCCTTAGATCGCCTGTCGCCCACAGGATTTGTGGGATTACCCCAGATGGACCTCAGGATGGGTCCAGGGACCGATTCGGGACCGTGAAATACGGATCCCGGGTGAACAGCTGATGCGCCCCAGGAGAGGTCCGGGGACTGATTTTGAGCGGATTTGGGCTTCATCCTCCTTCTTGCCCGATTTTCTTGGGTCCAACCAGTTCAGACTCCTCAGGAGGGCGTCTTGCTATCTGGGGGCGGTAACGGGCGTTACCCGAGGAGTGGGTCTGAATCTTATTGTATGTTGGCCGACCGATCCATGCTGGGCCCAGAAGGCGAGCACATTTTTTCTCACTGGTGCCATTTCGGACTAGGGCGCCCTTGAGCCAGTGGCAAGCTACTGCCCTGCAGTGCCTCTGCACGCGCTGGCGCGCTGGTGGGCGCTTGTGAGCAACCGCCTGCTTGCGGGGGTCGACCGTCGTTGCTGGGCGTCCGAATTACGGCTGCAAGTGTACGCACCCCGAGATCCTTCACTTCAGCGATCTGGCCCCTGAGCGTCTCCATGGCGGATTACTGAACTGATGGATTTCGGTATGGCTTCCCGTGGAGTCCTGTGTCCTCCCATGGTCTCCTGTGGCCTCCCGCCCCGCGTGCTTTGGGCGCCCGGGTCGGCCGTTGCGGCTCGCCCCCGCTGCGGCAGAGTGCAGCATCCAGTGGCTTTCTGTGGCTTTGCCCTCACTGGTGCCTCGCTCGCCGTGGCTTTGCCCCCGTGGATTCTGATGGTTTCGCGCGCACTGTCCCGATAATTTCTCGTTTGTGGCCCGCGCTCAGACGTTTTTTTTGTTTTTGTTTTGGGGGTATTCGATTGTTGTTGGTATTTAACAGTTGTTATACATTTTCTCTTTTTAAGAAGCTTGGCTGCGCACTTGCATTAGGCCCGCGCCAATATCGCAAGTGTGAGGTTGGGTGAAGCAGCCAGCCTCTGGCGAGCAGCAAAGGTGAAGATCGCTGTGCGTTGGTTCAGAATCTTCAGTTGTAACCCGCCGGGTCTTGCCGCGGGCCCAGCCCCCTCCCGCATCTCCGATCTTCAGAACTAGAGATCTATTTCGAGAAGGCCAGCTGGATCTGTTGGATGTCTGTGCTCCACCAGATTTGAGGCTGGGTACGGAGGTCGAGAAACGGTGTGGCAAAGTCGCGGGGCTGGGGAAGCACACTGGGCATGACCTCGGTGCGAACACAGGGCACAGGCGTGCCTCGGATACCCTAAAGGAGGATCGACCTCGCAGGGTCGTGTTTTCTCCACCGTGCGCGGGCAGATCGATCATCCAGAACGCCAGCCAGAACGCGCCAGTACAGCCAGAGCACTTGGAGGCCAATCTGCGAAATATTTAACGACAGTGTCACCAAGTCGTGTGGTCTAGTTGCGCATCAAGTTCTACACCAGGGAGCGGACATCGACTCCGAGCATCACTTTCGGTGCGGAGCATGGACGTTATTTGTGGAAGTTCAGGGAACAGTTGCTTACCGTTTGCTTCGATGGATGTGTCCACGGGCTGCGCTTTCCCTAGAGTAGCGACCTCATCAAGAAGGAGGGGATGTACACCTGAACGCGGCCATCGGGAGGACATGATCAAACCAGCGCGGGAGCCCCAAATACCTCCGCCATGAGGATATCCAAGGCAGGGCGACCGAGTTCACGGCATCCTGCCCCGCGGCCATGTGCAAGAAGTAGGCCAAAGCCATGATGAAGTAATAGAAGTGGCCTACCTGGTGCGCGCGGGCAGGAGGCGAGACGAGAAGGGCGAGTCGAGTGCTGGGGGCGCGAGGATGCTTCCGCCGCCGAGTTTGTGGTGTGGGCACCAGGCCTGATGGCCCGGACTGGCTGTCCGTTTCGCGCAAGCTCGCATGGGCCTGGGCACTAGCGACCTCATCGGTGACGAGCTCGGGGAGACGCTGCTCACCGACGAACAGATCTGCGCCCATGTCGGCGACTACAATGGGTATGGTTGCGCAGGGGTGTGGTTTGCGATCGGCGCCGTCGGGGCCTGGGGGGGCGCTGCGCTGTCCTCGTCAGGCCTCCTCGGGGCGCGGCGGAGAGCTCCATCGAGATCTTCGCCCGCCCCCCGCCCCCGGGGTGCCCCGCAGGGTGCCGGTTGCAAGCCGCGCCCTTTGCAATCCAAAACTTTTCGCCGACCCTGTGTCAGAGGGCACGAGCCGCGCAAGGGCGCGCCGCTACATTAGGGCGGCCGAGGATCAGCAGGGGCAGACGCCGGATCAGCCGCGGGCGGAAGACAAATAGCACGGGGAGCTGATCAGCTACGAGTGCAAGAAAATAGCAGGTACCACTGTGGCCTCGACCAGCCGAGCCAGGGGGGGAGACGGCGAGGGCACCGGTATTAGAGATGTCTGCGAAGGCTGCGCGTCAGTCTCCAGCATCGCCGCAGCGAGGCTCTCGTCGACGTGCCAAGGCGGGCTGGAGCTCGAGGGCCTATCGTGGAGCTGGCAGCCGAGTTGAAGTGCGAGGCGCGAGGGGGGCGCGAGACCAAGCCCGCGGGGTCCGTTGCTGCGCCGCGCAGTCCAGCGACGCCCGGCAAGGCCATCTGAGACGCGCGGCTTCTGCCGGCAAAACCCTCGCGACCAGCGGGCGTGGGCCGTCGCTTGCGTCGCGAGTGCCGGTGCGAGGCTGGGAGGTGGATGTTTGTCTCAATCTCAAGGGCTCAAGGGCAGGCCTATGCGCCCCGGGGGAGAGTTTCGCGCGGCGCCGCAGCAGAGACGGACGCAGTGCGAAGGCCGACCAGTCCTGTTAATATTCGACGGAGAGGGGCGCCGCGCGGAGAAGAAAGCCTAGGAGCGTTCATCATCGCGTGGTATGATAGCGGACATTGTTGCAAGACAGGCGCGCAATCAGCCGGCCCTGAGCGAACGAAACATCGGCATTCTCAAGGGCGCCATGGCGAATATTGCATGGGCATCGGACAGCTAGGCAACAGCAGACGGGATCTTCCCGGAGGCGGTCGACGCGACGAACGATCTCGGCAGATGCATGGGGCCGCTGTCCATTCGAGATGATGCTGGGAAGGGCGCCAGAAACAATAGCCTGAGATGTTCTTGGCGAATGTCGCAACCAGCCCATCCTCGGCAAGACCTGCGCTGTCGACGACGACGAATGCATCGGGGGCCACAGGGTGCGAGTCGACGTCAGGGAGGCATTTGTTCGATACTTTTTCTAGACGGCGTGTTGCCCTCATCGAGTTGCGCAAGGCGAGGGTAAAGGCCGAGTGGGCCACGGGGTGGCCGTGCTAGCGGTGGTCCTCCAATGCCAAGGGCGGCATCGAGACGCTCGGTGGGGTCTGGGCTGGGCCAGCCGCAGTCGTCGCTCGAGGGTGGATGCTGATGGACAGCCTGGGTCTGTTGTCTGGGTGGGGCACCGTGGCAGATTTCTACGAGCGGGGCGCGGGCGCCTTCGGCCAGCTACCGAGATGGGGGTGGAGTTCCACCGGCAACTTCAAGGAGAAGCAGCTCCTCTGAATTCCACGACAGCCATGCTCGAAGTCAAGGCGAGCGAGTTCAAGGACTTGGTCGGGCAGCGTCTACCGGACTTGGGCGACGAGGGCGCCGCGCGGGTGAAGGGGGCCACAGGGTTTTTTTTTCCACGCGAGCCTGGCGGCGAGCAGCCTGCCGCCGCCGAACCTCAGGTGCCACCTGGGAGAGCGGCAAGTCGGAGAATGCCGAGGGTGAGGGCGACGAGATGTCTCCGCTCCATCAGGGGTCGCTAGATCCACCTGGCGAGGGGCCCGCGCGACATGCGCGACGACGTTAGGGCGCAGTCGAGGACGTCGCGACCGAGTGGCCGCGCCAGGGCGCGAGTTCCAGAATCGCGGGGGGGAGGGGCAGCGATGAGCTTCGTGGCTGGTTCAGGGCAACCCGAACTCCATTGGGAAGACCGGCGAGGGCGAGGGCGTGACCGCCGAGAGACAGGGGGCAGTCTGCGCGGCCGCTTCGCGAAAAACCCCCGCCCGTGCGTTGCCGCTCGGGCGAGGCGGCGGCGCGTCGAGGTGGGCAGCGCGAAGCGGGGCGATAGGGGCGAGGCCGAGTTCGACGTGGCCATGGAGAGAAATATTGGCCAGTTCTTCCTCGCCCAGGCGCGTCGCGCTGTCTCCGGGAGCAAGCTTCCGGACGTCGCCCCGGCGAATGCGCGGCGGATTTTGGCGCGGACGGAGGGCCCGGGAGCGGAAGTTGGCAGGAAGGCGCGCGCAAGGCCTGCTCTCAACGGCCACGCCGACGCGGACCTCCAGGCGCTCGAGGCGGAGCCGCCGGCGCCGCTGAGGCGCGCGCGGACGATGCCGCGCCAGGTGGCGGTTGTGCACGGTTGGCGGACGTGGCCTGCAGATGCATCTTCGGCCACTATGCAATGAGAAGCTACTGGAGAGGGGCGAGAGCTGCGCGCGCTGCCAGCGCCGCAACTCCGAGAAACACTCAGCCTGAACGACGAGAATGTGGTTCAGTTTCTCAAGGTGCGCTTTGGCTTGACCAGTGCGCCAAGGCGATGGCGCGAGAAGGTCGAGAGGGATCTCGAGAACAGGGGCTGGAATTCGTGCGAGATCGAGCCGGGCCACGTGGTGATCTGACTCATCGTAGTGCACGCGGGCGACTTCCAGATAGTTGAGGACTCAACAACAACGAGTTCAAGTTCGAGTGCGAGCGCCCCAAGACGCTATATGGATGGGGCATGTGGTAATCAGATGATGAGGGACATGCGAGGCGTGGCGCGGCAGGCTCACGAGCAGAGGACATGCGTTTCGGACTCGGGCAGGAAAAGTGCTCGAATACCGCCCAGTCCATCAATATCAAGACCGCCCAGTCCAGTCCATCAATCCATCAATATCAATATCAATATCCAGGCGCTGATTTGACGGCGGAGGAGATCGCCGCATGCAGGGCGATCCTCGGCCAACCACAATGGCTTTCGCTTCAGACTATGCCGCATATTGCTCTTCGCGTTTCTGCGCTGCAGGCGGGCGTGAGAAATGCGACAGTCAATGGCCTGGACGGGTCGACCAGCTCGTGAAGACCGCCCATGAGTTTGCGAGTGCAGGCGTTGCCGTGCACCCCTGCAAGGACATGCGCGGGCGCGCTGGCTCGACGCTGCTTGGCGTTCGCGGATGGGCGGCAGTCGTCGAGGCTATGCGGTATTCACGACGGAGAGGGAGGCGCGAAGCAGGAGTTCACGGCCATCACTGAGACTTGATAGGAAATTGCAGGTCGTCTCTGGGGACTGAGACTTTGTCGGCCAGCGAGGCCGCGGAGGAGCTGGAGTAACGCGGCTCCTTTGGATGGAGATGCTGAACGTTGATGTGCATCTGAAGGGCGACAGGCGTTGCGAGTTCATCAGGAACGGACCCCACAGAGCGTCGGTCGCCGATTGCAAGAGCCCCGACGATGCAGCCGCGGGCTCAAAGAACTTTGCGCTGGGTCTCAGCGACAACCGCGTGGGCATGCAATGCGCTGTTTTCGAGCTGGTTTCAGTCGCGCGCGCAGTTGGCCGATGGCTGCGAGAAGGTCAAGTGCGAGGCGCAGCTTCATGTCCAGGGGCTGCTGGGCGCTGGTTCACTACCTTGAGTTCGAGTCATTTCGGGAGGGAAGTCTCAGAGGTCTCGACGCACTGGAGGCCAAGCCAAAGCAGTTTCAAACATCAGTCGCAAGTCGTTGAGACAAGCTTGCGCTTATAGTATGTTGTCATCGCTCGCTTCGCGAGGTCTGTTTTCTTCTATTATTGTTCCTGTTGTGATGCGAGGGGGTTCCTGGCAGTGAGTTTTCATATTCTATATCTTGATTGCGTCGGAGTGTCTGGCTGAATATAGTTAGCGCGCCCAGCATGAGGCTAAAAGCGTGATCCCTTCTGTGAATATTCTCGTATGTTGGCCGACCGATCCCCGCTGGGCCCAGGGGCCGAGCGCATCTTTGTATCACTGTATCACCGCTGCCATTTCGGACCAGGCGCCCTTGAGCCGGTGGCAAGCTACTGGGGCGCGCGCGTAGTGCATCAGCGCTCCGCAGAGCGCTAAGGAATGGGCCCACCAGGGGCCACCGATATCAACATATGTGATCGCGAGGAAGAGGTGGTTATCAAGATAATCGTGATAGTGGTTCGCCTTTACCTTCGACGAGGCTTCCGCCAGCGCCGATGAGTTGGGGTGGGGACGGGGGGCGGGCCCAGTAACATCACGTTTCGCGCCGGCGCCGTCTAGGAATGTTTCGGGATATTCAAAGGCGTCACTGCGAATTGTGACGTCACGTGGGGGAGGGGGGGCTTCAAATGCGCGAAAAAGGACAACGTTTTCGCCAGCGGCCTCCGCATGCATGCCGTGCTCCCCCCCGTCGGCCAATCTCGGAGATCCGACGTCCCGAAGAAATTGCGACGTCGTGAAACATCACGAGTGGAGCCCTTGGCCCCGTCTTTCTGCGCCGAGTTTCGAGCCCAATCGACGTGTGAAGGCCCCGGGGCCCGAAACCAAGCGAAAAGGCGCCCGCCCCCGTTGCAGCCCCTGCCAGGGCGAGAGGCGACAGGCCGTCTGTCGGGAGCCGGTGCGCGCCGCCTGTCGACAGGCGGCGCGCCGCGCGTGCGCGGTGGGCGGTTTCGAAGGAGGAGGACACTGCGCAGAGGGGGGGTCCAGCCCTTCAGAGGGGGGGTGCCGGTGCTGACCCGGATCTCCGAGGACATGCGTGCAGTTGTTGTTGGATCTCGGTCGGTCTTCCCGGGTTTCGGTTTCCCGGGGCCCGTTTTCGGGCCCCGGGGCCCGCTCTCGGGCCCCGGGGCCACCAGGGAACGGATCCTTGGACCTTGGCCCGGGACCCCCTGGCGTGGGTTCCGCGCGCCAGGCAGGGGGTCCAACGCAGATCCAGGAACTCCGCGCGGAGCTCCAAAGGTTTGTGTTCATGATTTTTTCCATTCTTCGAATTCGGTCCGTTTCTTTTGTTGACGGTCGGGCCGATCGAAATGAGTACGGGAAAAATGGCTACAGAGGCCGACAACATGTCCTGCTCATTTTGAACCGGACTCGCCGTCGGTGTCGCCGCGGACGTTGTCCATTTGAAATAGGAGGCCGCCTCCCCAACAGCGGCCGCTGTTGGGTTTGGGCAGCATCGATTGTGTGACATCGTCTCAATTTTTCCTTCACCCCTTCTGGGAAGACGGGGAACCTTATATATGTATATATATATATTAATTAATTTCGGTTGTTCGAAATTGGTAAGGACAACATGGGTTCGGTGCCCACCGCATGTTGTCCAAAACCGCCAGTGGCCGTTGTTGGGCAGGTGGCCTTCTGTCTCACATGGACAACGTCCGCGACGGCACCGGCAGCCTTGCTTGTTTAATAAGCGACAGGAATTGTTGTCGGTCGTTGTCCCCGCTCTTCCCGTGCCCGGTCCGTTCGTGTCAATCATGTCTTGCCAC
>CAUYUJ010012592.1:324436-453493 GCA_963575745.1 Prorocentrum cordatum | reverse complement strand
GAGGAGGGGGAGGGGGGGGGATGAGGAGGGCGAGGAGGGGGAGGAGGGGGGGATGATGATGATGGACGACAATGGGAGGACGATGATGGAGGCCGATGAGGGGGAGGACGACAATGGGAGGACGATGATGAAAAGGACGAGGGGGGGAGAGGGAGGACGAGGAAAAAGAGGAGAGGAGGAGGACGAGGTGGAGGAGGAGGATGACGATGACGATGAGGACGAGGACGAGGACGAGGAAGAGGAGGAGGAGGAGGAGGAGGAGGAGGAGAGCGCCATCGACAAGAAAAGTGGGGGCCACGAGGTCCGCCGGCTCGACGACGCCCGCGTCGCCCGCGCCCGCCCCCTCACTCTTATCCGCAATTGCGGGGTGCTACGTCCTCCGTGGCGCGCTATAACACACGATGGCATTCGCGCTCTCGCGCTGCCGTGTTGGAGGGTTTAGGGTTGAAGGTTTAGGCTTTCGGGTTTATGGTTCAGGGTCTACTAGGCGTGGCCACGAGAACACCTGGACCGCGAACCCACCTGCGGTGGCCGTCACTCCCACCCGCAAGCCACCCCACCATAAAGATCATCTCTCCCCTCGTGACAACCACATCGACTACAACGTCGACGACGACGACGACGACGGCGACGAGTGATGTGCGATCCAATTGGCACGCGAGTGCTCGACAAGCGGGAAGAGTCGGGTCGGGCGGGAGAGATTCTGCACGCATGCGCCGCAAATGCGACGTTGTGGAATATATGGATCGGGTCGCAACGGGGCCGGGCCACTTTGTAGTGTAAAAAACAAAAGATTTTGCACGCATGCGCAGCAAATGCTATTTTTGGAAGCAGATGGAGCCGGTTTACATAACGGGGGCGCACTTTGAAGTGTAAAATGCAGGAGATTCCGCGCGCGTGCTCAGGAAATGCTATTTGTTGCAGTAGATGGAACTGGGTCGCAACGGGGGCTGGGCACTTGGTAGTGTAAAATACATGAGATTCTGCACGCATGCTCATAAAATGCTATGTTTTGCAGTCGATGGGGCCGGGTTGCAAAGGGGGCTGGGCACTTTGTAATGTAAAATACAAGAGATTCTGCACGCATGCTCAGGACATGCTATGTTTTTGCAGTACATGGAGCCGGGTTGCATGATGACTGGTTTTATGGTAATTAGGGTTTAATAATTATAGGATTCGGGACTAAGGCTGGGTTTAATGATCAGGGTTTCGGGTTTCGGGTTCAGGGTTAGGGTTTAGAGATCAGGGTTTACGATTTATGGTTTTGGTTCAGTGTTTCGGGTTTATGTTGCCTCCTGGTTGCCAGCCGCTCCTTCAAATTTAAGTGCACCACCCTCTGATGCCTGTGCGTCAAGGCGTGGTTGAGAAGTGAAGTGCGAAATGGAACAAATCCGCTGGCCCCCTTGTGGGGCCACCAGGCTGTAGGCGCGGGTTCGCAGTTTCCTGTACCAGTTGTAGCTTGTAGTTTCCAGTGTTACAGTTCTGTTTCTTGCTGGTTACTGTAACTAGTTGACTTCTTGCTGGTTACTGTAACTAGTTGATTGACCGCGCGAGGGGGGGGGAGGCCCAAACAAGACTTTTAGCGTCCCCTGGGCGCGTTGTCTGAATTGCTGGGGGGGCTCGAAATCGACACCCCTCACGCAGATCCGCGGGGTCAGGGTCCAAAAACACAGGGGATTTGCCACATTTCTGAAATTCGGTGCCACCCCTCACGCAGATCCGCGGGGTCAGGGTCCAAAAACACAAGGGATTTGCCACATTTCTGAAATTCGGTGCCACCCCTCACGCAGATCCGCGGGGTCAGGGTCCAAAAACACAGGGGATTTGCCACAATTTCTGAAAGTCGGTGCCACCCCTCACGCAGATCCGCGGGGTCAGGGTCCAAAAACACAAGGGATTTGCCACATTTCTGAAATTCGGTGCCACCCCTCACGCAGATCCGCGGGGTCAGGGTCCAGGGTCCAAAAACACAAGGGATTTGCCACATTTCTGAAATTCGGTGCCACCCCTCACGCAGATCCGCGGGGTCAGGGTCCAAAAACACAAGGGATTTGCCACATTTCTGAAATTCGGTGCCACCCCTCACGCAGATCCGCGGGGTCAGGGTCCAAAAACACAGGGGATTTGCCACATTTCTGAAATTCGGTGCCACCCCTCACGCACATCCATCGCAAGGCGTGGTAACCCAAACTGCGAGTACTCCCTCGGCCCTTTAATCCCAAGGTGTGGTAACCAAGCTCGTAAACCATACACGTCTTACCAATCGCCCTGTGTGGTAACCCCTCTTGTGATCAATTGGTTTTGCCGATTGCGAATCGGCCTCGCATGAAGTTCCGATACTGCTGCACGACAGCGCCAAATCCTCATGACTTAGCTCTTCCATGGCCCATTCTCCGAGAGAGGGGGCCGGCGGCAGGGGGCGAAGCCCTTACGGATAAGAAAAAAACAAGATTAACCTCAGTGGATCGTAGCATAAGGGCTACCCTCAGCACTTACAATACCTGGATTCGGTTCAGTCGTCTGCAACACATTGATCACATCCAAATTTGGAAATTCAGATTAAGCTTTCACGGTAGTAGCGTTCGTACGCAACAGGGCCGAGAGCGAATGCCTGTCATGTAACAATGGAAATGGTGGACAACCCTGCTTAGCCAAAACGGATTCCGAGTTAGAGGCTTTCAATCGTAATCCAACAGATGGTAGCTTCGTGGTATTAGCTTTTCAGCTAGCCGCATTTATCAAGTATCTGAACGAAGTGTTCCTCTCGTGCTGACTTCGACTACTGTCGCGGTATCAAGTTCATCAGTAGGGTAAAACTAGCCTGTCTCACGACGGTCTAAATCCAACTCACATTCCCTATTGGCGGGTGAACAATCTGACACTTTGGGCATTTTGCGTCTTAGTGATAGGAATAGCCAACATCGAAGGATCAAAAAGCAATGTCGCTATGAACGCTTGGCTGCCACAAGCCAATTATCCCTGTGGTAACGTGTCTAATAGGCAATGTTTTCGCAAAATGGACTCGCACTGAAAATCAAAATCCAATTTCTGGCACGTCCAATTGAGGATGCCCGGAAACCCAGAAACCAACCTCAAGACATCAGTGCTACTTCTCCTGGCTGGCCTGAATCTGCGCCTCGCCATCGCACCTGCTCTCTTGACGCTCGCGCCCCGTGAGTACGCTCTCCCTTCGATCGGTTGTACCAACGACTTGCTGCATATTCGGTGAGCGAATGTCGCTCTGGCGAGATCTTGAACGAAAATCGCTGCGATACCCCGGCTCTCGTACCTGCTCGAGAGTGACGCGATCCGTCCCTGAAACGGCCGCCGGGTGCTGCGAAGCGAGACCCGAAATGGAGCATGCAGAAGCAAAGCGGCGGACGTCCGAGGTGAGCAGGGGAAACACGCAGCGCCGTGAGGAAAGTCACGACCGGAACTCCCGACACCACGGCTCCGAACGAGTTCCGATGGCATATCTGGGTCACCCGCCTTCACGCCGTCGCGCCCCGCGATGCGCGGCTATCGTCGCGCCATCCCTGGCCGCGACGCGCGAAGCGCGGTTCCATTCGCGCTCATGCGGGTGACCCAAATTCCTCCAGCCAGATCGACCCCGTGACGGGCTACGAATGCAAGCCGCCTTTTTGACCATCCCGCCCGCCTGCCGCAAGCAACGCGCGAGCACGTGTCCATCCAACCATCCCATTGGGAACCGTTCTTCGGCCACGCCCCCCAAGCCGCAGGCCGCCCCAGGCGGTGCGAATCCTGGCGCTCCTCCGTCCCATGGGCTCCCGAAGAGTACAGAGAGGGCGCAGAACTCTTGCGGCAGGGCTCCCGCCACCCTCCCCAGCCAAACCTGAGATGAGGCTGGGCCGCACCTCCCTGACCGTGGCCGGCGCGAGCCCCTGACAGGATATGCCGGGACTGCTCCGAGGGGGGGGCCGCCTGGGAGCAGCTGGAAAACTACCGCCCGTCGCTGCGTGGACCCGTTGCTGGAGCGCGTTTATTTTATGTTCGGCGATGACGGGCGTCATGGGAAGGGTGGGCGGGGGGGGGGGTATGACGTAACGCCCCCCCCCCAGCCGTGTGGCTCCGGCACCACTGCCGCGCCCGCGCGCGCGACGCGGCGAGCGACGAGCGACGACGACGACGGCGACGGCGACGACGACGACGACGCGAGCAGCATGTAGATGGCGATCTGCTCAACTGCGCCTGGGTGCACCACAACTTTCGCGCGCACCACAGCGCACGTGTACACTACAACGCGTGCGTACACAGCAGCAGCCGTGTGAAACGCAACGCCTCTGTACACCACAGTGTTTGCGTACACTACAGCATCAGTGTACATGTGTACACCGCAGCAACCATGTGCAACACAGCGCCTGTGTACACCACAGCGCTTGTTTACACCACGCCGCGTGCATAGGACAGGTAGAAAGAGCATGTTCGGGAGGATCTGCTGCGGACAACCAAACGCCACGCAAGGAAAATACTGATATGTTGCGACGTTGTTCCCTCCTCCCTCCTCGTCCACCTTTACGTATTCCTCCTCATCCTCCACCTCCTTGACCCTTGTCGTGCGGTCTGGAACTACAGCGCACGTGCGTATCTCAGCGTGCACCGCAGAATGGTCTATTGAATCGGCCCACTTGGTTCCAACTCGGCCAATTTAGCTGAGCCTCCTGAACGCAAATGGGACAATTTAGGGTGATGCGGGCGGACGGGGGGGAATCGTAAATTCCACTGGCGCTTTTTTGTCCACCAGGATTCCGTTTGTATTGTTTTGTGTGAAACCCACAAGCGGCTCCATTTTGTCAGAAGGACTCCTCTTACCACTCGAGGTACAGCAGTGGTGCTGTGCTGCACACTGTTGCTGTGGTGCACACAAGCGCTGTGGAACCGATCACGGGCGATAGTCATCCCCCGGGGATTAAAAAAATTCAGAGTTCAGGCGGGGAGAATGAAATATATGTTCCCGGGAATGAGGATAATGATGATGACGATAAAGATGATGATGATGGTGATGATGATGGTGATGATGATGGTGAGCCTGGGCGCTCGGCACAAGGTAGACCCCGGAGATCTCGAAACTCGTGGAGCAAAAAATTAATTCCAATGCTCTGCCTACTCGAAAAACGCATGCGCAATCAAAATACAATCGGCCCCCATGGCCTGCCACACTTTCCTGACTCGGGAATGGCTGAGAAAGTGAGAATCACATGGCCCTGCCGCACGTTCGTAACTTGGGCAAACTGAAGTGGTGAGAATCGCACAGCCCTGCCACACGCTCGTGATTGCGAGCGCTGGTGTGGTGAGACCACCATGGCCATGTTCAGCGTTTTTTATGCTGTTACTAGTTCGCACGAAATGATCGCAACTTTGATTCGCAACTTCCCCCACGGATTATAAAGTTCGGCCTCCGCGTCTATCTCCACAATTAAATCCTGTTGGACGGGGATTATAAAAATACAGGGGGTGAAGGGGGTTGGGCTTTATCATCGCACGCGCTCGGTTACACAGCAATGCACACAAGCATTGTGATTTACACTGGTGCTGTGGTGCACACGGCTGATGTGGTGTACGCAGGCGCTGTGGCGTACACAAGAGCTGCTTTGCCCGCGGGCACGGTGGCACAAACCCACGCTGTGTTGCACGTAAGCACTGTGGTGTACAGTCGTTGTGGTGCAGATCGCCAACTACATGGTGGTGCTACCCGTCCTCCGTCAGTCCTGAGCATTCCCAAACGCTGCCGGCGCGAAACGTGACGTCATCGACCCCCTCCCCCCCCCGAGATGATTACCGTCATCGGCCCAGAATGAAAAACAGGCTCCAGCCGCGTCCGCGCGCACGACGACGCGACGACGACGACGACGACGACGACTGCGGACCTGACTCATCTGCGGATTCCTACGCGGGCACCTACGCGGATCCCAATGCGCACGTCGGCAGTGCCCCGCACGCACTGGAGGGGGGGAGCGTTACGTCATAGGGGGGGGGAACGGGGGCCATAACGCCCGTCATGCCCCAAGCAATAAAAAAACGGGCTCCTGGCACCGTGGCCCGGCCCAACCTCCACAAAACCCTTGGGGGACAAAACCGCACTGGTACCGCTACTCCCTGGACCTCTCCCTCCAGGGGCGCGCTCTGACGGTGATTTCGAGCATGGCTGCATCTGGAGGCCTCCCAGAGGGGATCCAAGTGGATGGGGTCAGAGGATCGCGCCCCATCTCCGATGCATCGCCATTGCATCGACGATGCGACGACGATGCATCGAAGATGTATTGCGAACGTCGGCGACGCAACCGCATCGTCGGCGTAAAGAAAACCGGGTTCCACATCGAACCGCATCGCCGATGCATCGGCGATGCGGCACGATCTTCCGACCCCATCTACTCCGACCCCATCTGGGAGGCCTAGAGCATCGGTCTATTCTCCTCCTCTGGCCACGAACGGCGAACATATCCGTATCCACGCCCTCGCGGTCTGGATTCCGGGGCGCGATCCCGCGGATACGCGGTCGCACGAATACGTTCCGCGCGGGGCATCTGCGGCAAAACCGCCCCTCGTCCGCGGAGTCGCGGCCCAAAGGCCAGGCGCGCGAGGCCGCCGATGCGGATGCGTTTCGCCCACGACCTGCCCTCGAGGCCGCCCTGCTCAGGCGGGCGGCCAGAGCTCGGGAAGCCCACGAGAGCTCGAGACCCGGTGCCCTGACCCCTGCCCTCGTCGCGCCGGGCGAAAGGGGGGGATAGCAAAGGGAGGGTTTGAGAATCAGCTCACGTAGCTGATTTTCCCGGCGCCCCCCGGCGCCGGGAGGCGCCCATGTATCGAGGAATGGGCCCCTCGGTGGGGCCGAAACCAGCTGCAAGCAGCAGATTTCGCACCCCCCCTTTTCCCAATCCCCCACCCCCTTTCGTCTGGCACGACCTCGGCCCATCCTCTCTGCTGGGAGCGATCCATCCAACGAACGACCGCCCAGGCCCAACACGAGGGGCGCCGAGCAGCGAGGGAGCGGGACTGCCCCGCCTCCCGCATCGTCATGACCACCCTGCCCCCTGCCCTCCATCCTCCTCCTCCTCCTCCTCCTCCTCCTCCTCCCCCGACCTCCGAGGGTGCGATGCGTTCTGACCAGAACTTCCAGGCGAATCTGGCCGTGGCGACGAAGGTCTCCCAAGAGGCCCACACGGGGGAAAAAGGCGAGGGCAGCGGTGTCGGTACCCCCAGCATCCTGCTGACTGCCCAGGTGTCCTACTCGAGACGGCTCGCAGAGCGCACAGTGAACAACGGGAGTGACGTCTCGCCGAATCAGCTGGCTCGCCTTTTTCTGCCGAGAACCTGCACGGCCAAGGACGTCGTTTCTCTCAGCACCGAGCGTGGAGGGTAGAGGCTCCACCTCCCACCACAGCGACAGACGCCGAGCCTGGATAAGCAACTGTCGCGGCAAACCCTGCGCGAACAATATAGCTCAGCTTGGCAAACGATATCTGCTCGTGTCGCCCAGCTCTGCCAGCCAGAACTGTTTGTCCATGCCACACCTTGCCCGACCCTTTGAACCACTTTTGCAATGCGCTTGGTGAGCTCGGCCCAGCTAGTTCACCATTAGGCGGCCTGGCGACTCCGATGAGCTGATTGACGCACTCCGCCTTGACAAAATGATTCGATCCACGTCGGCAGTACAAGCGCCCTAATTCTATACATCGCTGGTTACATAGTTGCGTCAACTGCTGTTGGACGGGTAGAATTGCACATGTCTTGATTCAGCGATGGATAATCTTGAGGATGTGATATCAACCGGGTCTAATTTACTTAACCAGCGAATTGTGCGGATTCAGCTGTTCGTTTGGCTCAGTAGGCTAGATCGTAAATGTCTGAATTGTCGAGATCGTTGTTGCGCAACCCTTGCAAATCATGACTCCATTGATCGGGGTCAAATATTCACACACGCGCCCGCACACTACACGATTAGCAAAGCACACGCTATCTCAAGTACGACCCAATCCTCGATCAAAAAGCAGAGTGTGTTAAAACACGTGGTTCGTGCATGCTCTCACGATCCCTAATAACACCGCCACTATGATACCCTACGTGCCCGCCGTCAACTGGCTTGTGGTTGAAAGCGGCCCCCATGAGGCCCCTCGTTCAAGATTTCAAGATGAGCATGCGTCCGTAACCAAACAGTCCACAACGCGCATCTCCGTCCACCATCAAGCCCTTACTACCACCATTGGCAACACTGCTGGCGTCGGACACTTTGCGCGCACCACAGGGTACTGAAAACCCATTGAGGATCCGCCGACCCTGTCGGCATGTGAGGAGCTTCGTCGTCGCCGTCGTCACCGTCGTCGTCGTTGTCACCGTCACCGCTACCCCATGCTCTTGTCCGTGGGCCCTCCCCTTCAAACGTCCCAGCCAAAGAGGAATCGAACAATGTCGCGATCGAGTCGAAAAGAACCCCTTCCCTGTGATCCCTTCCCTTCCCCACCAGGGGGTGGGTGGTGGTGGGTGGTGGGAGGGGGGGTGGAGGGGAAGAAGGGGGGGGCTCCTGGGGGTTGCGACCCCACCTCCGTCAAGGAGCACCCCTTCCTGGAAAAAGCTTCCCCTTTCGATTCCTTGCCTCCCAAACATCTCGGGCTACACCTTCAGAGTCGACGGCACCAGCCGTAAGGCCTTCACAATTCAAAGACCTTGCGCGAAACAAATAAGCACCCCTCGGATTCGAAGAACTGTGCTGAAACGAAAAACTGGGCGATCCAACTCATGGCCCTGCGACCGAAACTAAACAACAAGCAGAGCTGCAGCCGTCAGGACGTGAGGTGGTAGCTTCCTGCGGGACTGTGCACGGGCCCGCGCGCACGGAAAAGGCCCTCCCTGCAGCGCGGTGCGTATGCTAAGAAGCGCCGTGCGTCCACGATGGTCACCCAGGCTTGACCGATCCATCTCCCATCGTCGGGCACAAGCTGACATGGATTAGGGGTCCGTGGACCTGGCGTGTGGGCGCCAGATCCACGGATCGGGAAAGGCATCCCCAAAACTATGTGGCCAACACCGCCTGATCTGGCCACGGGGCTCGCCATGTGTGCACGCGGAAACGGGACCCATCGCTGATTGCGCTTCCTCGGCATCTCTAGGCAGGGCGGGTTGAGACAATGGCAACCCAAAATCGCTCTCAAGGACCATCCAAGGGACCAGACGCACCAATTTTCCGAGCTGCGTCCAGCCGAGGCGACGAGGGGGTTCCCCGAATGCCAGCTACTGGTGTCTTAACTCTTATACAGGCAGTCCAAGCCCAAATCACCCAACGCCGCGACCCGCTATGAACGAAAAACTGCCAACATTCGCGCTCTCACGCCGCAACAAGAACGTATCGCGACGAGTACGGAAAGAACCCTCTCACGCCGAGCAAGAACGTTCGTGTCGTGACGACCCCAGCGTTGGTTTCTGACACAGCGCGGATCGGATCGTTCAGCCCCGAAGGCCGGCTTTCAAACCGCCATCACTCTACGTGTACGCCAATTCTGGGCTGCAAGCAACGCTCGATTTTGAACGACCGCGGCGGGATCGCCGCCGCGTCGGCACGACACGAACCTACCGTGCTGGGACAGGGGGGAGCGACCGAGCATGGGCGCGGCCGTGGCTGGTGGTACCTTCGTCCTTCCCCCCTCATCCCTCAACACATGGCAACTGCCTTCTTCCGCCGCGTTCGGACCCCGTCGCTCCTCCGTCTCACTGGCCCCTACTGCTTCAGGAACTCCACGCCCTCGCGGATCTGCTCCTCGCTGAGCCACGCAAAGCACAGACGCATGTAGTCCGCGTAAGCGTCAGGCGGGTTCAGGCTCATACCCTTGCCGCTCCGCCCAGTCATCTGGGGGGGGGGGGCGCACGCGCAGCCTTCCTGGCAGCGCCTCCCTCCCGTAGGACGGAGCCCCGCCCGATCCCTCCCGCTGCTCCCGTTCTCCCAGATGCGGGCAGTGCCTTGCGGCGCTGCACAACGCGAAGCACACATGCACGTCGTCTGCATAAGCGTCACTTCACGCGGGTTCGGTCCTCGTGCCTCGTGCCTCGTGCTGCTCCGCCCCATCGTCTGAGAGCGGGGCGAACTCGCCATCTTCCAGGGAGCACCGTCGCAGGACACGGGGCAATGGGGAAGCGGAAGCAACGGAGACGGCGACCACCATCACTAGCAGCGCCGTGAGCCTCAGGGAGCCTCCCCAGAACCCCGCAGAGAACCTCTCATGACCACAGAAGACATGCCGCTGCCACTCGCCATCGCTCGGACGTCCCTTCCCCGTGCAAGTCTCGATTTCGTGCGTGTATTTTTCGCTGGATGATTAAGAATACTCCTCGATGGTCGTCCCCAAGAAAAAATGCACACGTCCGAGCGATGCCAAGGCCGAGCACTGACGACGGCGGCGGCGGTGCACGATCCCTCGCGCGCGCGCGTGCGAGAGGCGCTGCCAAAGCTGGCCTTCCCCTTGCTCTTCACCCAGACGAAATAGCCGCCCTTGGGGTCGTTCGGCTCCAGGCCTGGGCACCGTGGGGGTCTGCCGCATGTCTGCAGGAGGAGGTTGGTGGCTGGAAGAATACGATCGACCTCAAATACATTATTGTGCTTTCCATGTTTAACACTCCAGGAAGTATCGCTTTGGCGCGTCTGGATTCGCTTCGAGCTTTTGGCCGCGGCGCACAGTGGCATGGGGTTCGACATGGTGCGACGTCGACCTGTGGAACAAGACCCCCTCGCGTCGCGACACCAGCAGGACTGCATGTGTTGAGCCGACGTCGGCCATGAAGGGACCTTATACACGCGGCCCAAGGACAGACAGAGGACCAGGATAAAAACGGCCCGTCCCAGAGAAAAGGGTCGAGACCTCAGGTCCACTTTGTGACAAACAGTGGCGTCGGGGGTCTGGGTAATTGTACACCACAGCCGTCACTGGCAATGGTCATCCTGGGCATTGAATGAATGTTGTATGTAGCCTTGAGTCGGGCCTGTCCCCCTACAGGCCGATGTTGGACGAAAAATTAGAAAAGTAGTCGAACAATGCCCTAACATACTCAAACAATTGTCAAACCATCGTCCTAAGACTATTATTTGACTATTTTTGCGCATTCCTACTGTAGAGGGGCGTGCCCGACTTCAATGTCGCCTCGCCCTGTCGAGGCCAATCGCTTGTACTGGGCTCAACACTGCGTAGTGATTCGATTGGCTGACGATACGGTCCACGAATTCTCGTGTAACTTTATGTTGATCCCATCGCACTGAGAAACACATCCCAAAAATAGGTTCGAACACCCGGAGAAGTGCCGAAGGAGTGTCAAAACAATGTCGGACGAATGTCCCTCAGGGCCCGACACGTGAAAACGCTCGCGTTTCGGTACTGTGTTCGGTGTTCGAAATTCTTTCTGCTGAGCAAGGCTAAAATAGGTTGGAAAATCACAAGCGTAGCTAGCGGCTCCCGCTTCCGCATCCCGTGTGGAGCACCAAGAAAACGGGAACTCCTGGCGACGGGACCGAACAAAAACCACACGAACAACGGAACAAGCAAAAACCCGTCCTGCCGCTTCAGAGACCCACTGAGCCTCCTCCAAGATCAATCATCGACTTGCTGCGTCGGATCGGATCGGAAGTTACATTACATCGGGCTGCGTCGAAGTACGATCGGGATCTATTCGGGGCCGGAGTGCACGACTCCCTGGATCTCGACCCAAGCCAGAGGACGCGATATTTTTCCGAGGGCAACGTGCCACTACATCCCCCCAGGAGAAACCCTGCCACAGAGGTGTGAGGGATGTGAAAACCGAACAAGGACCGACCGTCCTGGCATTCCTATAGGCATTCCGCGATGTGGTCAGAGAAAAAATGATGGTCTGATATTATGATACCGGTGAACAGCCCCAAGTAGTCTTTCTTGATATTGCATGAGATCCCGTTGAAATTGCCCCATGGGTTTATGAAGTCCGCGATGGTTGTGAAGGCCATGATGGCTATAGGGCTATATGGGGTATAGGGCTGCAATGCTATATGGTTGTGGTGCAAAACGGCTATAGGGCTATGGGGCTACATGGCTTTCGGGCTATAGGGCTATAAGGGGTATAGGGCTGTAGGGCTATAGGGTTACCTATACGACCACCCTTCAGGTGATGAGGAAATACGGGGGGGGGGAGGGAAGAACAAATGTTTCACTCAATCGGTCTCACTATCGGTCTCGCGATCGATCTCACAATCGATCTGACTAGCGATCTCACAGTCGACCTCACAATCGATCTCAACATCGATCTCACAATCGATCTCGCATTCGGTCTCATTATCGATCTCACTATCGGTACAACAATCGATCTCACAATGAGCGTCATCATCATAACCATCAATATCATCGTCATCACGTTATCAACAGTATGGCCATCATCATCATCATCATCGGGACACCATCATCATCATCACTTCATCACCATCATCATCACCGCCGGCATCACCATCATCGGGACACCATCATCGTCACCTTCATCATCATCAGCATCATCAACATCGGGACATCAGCATCATCAGCATCATCATCGGCACACCACCATCATCAACATCACCATCTCATCATCACCATGAACAAAATCAACAAAATCAGCATCATCTTTTCTTTTTCTTTTTTATCATGGCAAAACTATCACTGGACGATCCCTCGAAACGTACCGCGCCAGATCGGAGGGGGCAAAATACAAACGAACGAAACGCGTTGAATGATACCTGCATGCGCGGAGAATGGCGGAGGGAGGAGGAGGAGGAGGCGGAGGAGGAGGAAGGACAACCGAGAAAAAAAAACAATGCTCTACTCAGGTGTGCCCAGTCAGAAAGCCGAGGTCACGGCGGGAGGCCGCGCCCTCCTTGAACGCCTGCTGCCAAGCGTCGCTCGTGTCCATCCCCTGGCCGTTCCGGGCTGCGTTCGTGGCTTTGAACGTGGCGTAGATGAGCAGCACCCGGCGTGCGAACCACGAGCTCTGGTCCAACGTGAAGCGCGGCTCCAACACCAAGAACTCGTCCAAACGTGTGCGAGGCTCAGGATGATCCAATGCGAGTCTGCGGCGTGCCAGGTCCGCAAGAACGCTGCATAATGCGTCGTGTTGCATGCTGTCTTGACCACAACCGTCACCAAAGAGGCACTGGGATCTCCTCTGCATGCGACTGTGGGTTGTCCACCCATCGAGAATAGCTTTCAAGACCGCCGCCCAAACACACGGCGACGTGAACTCGCTGATCCCCTGGAGCATGGCGAACGCCCGGCTGGCCCCGTGGCCACGGAGAACCTGCAACGGCGGTGGTAATCTCTAGGCACCTGCGTGTGCAGTAAGACGGAGCAGCGTTTCTGCCAACGCTCTTTGGGGATTGCCATGGCCTGACCCCCTTGCACATGCTCGTGAACCGTGAGCCCGCCCCTGGCAGCCTTGACGGCGAGACTGTCCTGGGCCCGCGCCACGTTCGCGAGAAAGTTGTGCTCTGCCCACTTCTTCCGAGCAACCCGGCGGTCGAGCCAAGGGCACGCGGTCACCGCCCAATCCAGTGCACGAGACCGTCGGCCAACATTGAGACCGCCAGACTCGATCGATCTTACAATCGATCTCACTCGATCTATTCCATTCGATCGATCTCACAATCGATCTGACTAGCGAACTCACAGTCGATCTCAATATCGATCTCAATATCGATCTCACAATCGATCTCGCATTCGGTCTCATTATCGACATCACTATCGATATCACAATCGATCTCACAATGAACGTCACCATCATCAGCATCAACAAAATCGTCATCATGTCAACAACATTATCACCATCACCATCATCATCATCATCATCAGCATCATCGTCATCATCACCGGGACACAATCATCATCATCAGCAACATCATCATAATCAACATAATCCTCATCGGGGCACCAGCATCATCGTCACCATCATCATCATCATCATCGGGACACCATCATCATCAACATCAGCATCAGCATCAACCTCGGGCCACCATCATGACAATCAGCATCATCACCTCATCAATATCCTCATCATCAACATCATCATCATCATTATCATCATCATCGGGGCACCATCATCGTCATCATCATCAACAGCATCATCATCCACCTCATCATCCACCTCATCATCATCATCGGGACACCATCATAATCACAATCTCATCACCTCAGCATCATTAGCATCATCAGGGTCATCAACATCAACATCAGCATCATCATCATCATCATCATCATCATCATCATCATCATCATCATCAAGACACCATCATCATCAGCAACATCATCATCATCATCAACATCATCATCGGGACACCATCATCATCACCACCATGGCCATCATCATCATCAACATTATCGGGACACCATCATAATCACCACCATCACCATCATCATCACCATCAACATCAAACATCGTCAACATCATCAACATCAACATCAACATCAACATCATCATCATCATCATCATCATCATCATCATCATCATCATCATCATCATCATCGGGGCACCGACAAGACACCGGGGGACACCGCCGGGACACCGCGGGCCACCAGACGCCGGTCTGGAATCATTTGGCCCGGCCGCGCCTCAGCCAGAGGCGGGGCACCGCCGGGACACCGCGGGCCACCGGACGCCGGTCCGGAATCAATTGGTCCAGCCGCGCCTCAGCCGGAGGCGGGACACCGCGGGCCACCGGACGCAGATTTGGAATCATTTGTTCGGGCCGCGCCTCAGCTACAGAAGACTTTCTTCTCGCCCACCCACGCAGCTTCGCGTCGCCCGCACGCACGGCACGCATGAACACGAAACCGAATTCGATTTCCCAGTGGGGGGGCTCTCCGTTCCACTTCGATCTCACCCCCTCACCTCCGATATGGGCTCTTGGGCTATAGGGCTATGGGGCTATAGAGCTATAGGGTTATCGGAGGTGAGGGGGTGAGATCGAAGTGGAACGGAGAGCCCTCCTACCAGGAAATGGATTTCGGTTTCGTGTTCGTGCGTGCCGTGCGTGCGAAGCTGCGTGGGCGGGCGAGAAGAAAGTCTCCTGTGGCTGAAACGCGGCCGGACCAAATGACTCCCTTTCGGCAACCGGTGCCGCGCGGTGTCCCGCCGGTGTCCCGCTGTGGCTGAGGCGCAGCCAGACCAAATGACTCCCTTCCAGCGTCCGGTGCCGCGCGGTGTCCCGCCGGTGTCCCGTCGGTGTCAAGATGATGATGATGATGATGATGTTGATGATGGTGTCCCGATGCTGATGATGTTGACTATGTTGGTGATGATGGTGATGATGCTGATGATGATGAGGGTGATGGTGGTGATGATGATGGTGTCCCAATAATGATGCTGATAATGATGTTGCTGATGATGATGGTGTCCCGATGATGATGATGATGATGATAATGATGATGAGGTTGATGATTATGATGGGGTTGATGATGATGAGATGATGGTGAGATCATGATAACGAGCATCTGCCTTCGGGGCGTGTGAGACACCTGCCTGCTTTGGGAGAGCCGCCGAGACCCGAGGGAGCACGAGCACGGCAGCCAGACCTTTTTACATCTCGGGCAGCGCAGACAGTTGTACCGATCTCAAGCGCTGTGCACCAGCACCTTTTCAGGGTGCTGCTCGACAACATCACAGGATTCTGAAGCGCAGCTCCGCTCCGCAAGGTAAAGAAGTAATGTGACAAGGGAGGTGGGCGGGAACAACACACGCTGCGGAGAGCAACATCGGCTGACGCAAGACGTGCGCGCACTAGTAGCATCTGCCTTCGGGGCGCGTGAGACACCTGCCTGCTTTGGGAGAGCCGCCGAGACCCGAGGGAGCACGAGCACGGCAGCCAGACCTTTTTACATCTCGGGCAGCGCAGACAGTTGTACCGATCTCAAGCGCTGTGCACCAGCACCTTTTCAGGGTGCTGCTCGACAGCATCGCAGAATTCTGAAGCGCAGCTCCGCTCCACACGTGCAAACCGTTCTATCATGGAGGAGAAGGGGTGGTGGTGGGACTTCTCCCTGGATACACACTCACTACAAAACTGCAGAGAAAGAGGTGGCCTTCAGGCTCTTAAAACCGTTAGCGAAAGCATTGGCTAGGGCCCGGGAAAAGCACTTTGGATATTCCTCGGCCACGCGGGTTTAAAAGATTCCATTGCTGTCCTTGCCCGTTAAGGAAACATGTGGTTTGTTAGTTCTGGAACACCTTCCCCTGCAGAGTTTACACCTGCGGCCCAAGGATTCAACGGGCAGATAACTACAGACTAACCTAGTTGGCTTCACCCAAGGGGCTCCCCATTGACAGAAATCAGTTCGGATTTCACGAGTAGTTCGACGTCGTCGTAAGTGCAGCATCTGAGGCGCCTCCCAGATAAAGGATAAGTAAGGGTTCTCGATACAGAACGGGACCATGTGAAGAGACGCCACTGACGCGATGCTCACAGTGTTTTTCATGGTAGTGTTTCCCATTTTAATCTTCCAGCGCTCTCCCTCATTTCGCAGAACAGGCAGCCCAAGAATGTGTTCACCGCTTCTGAGCGGCTGAGGGCCATTGTGCCTGGTACGAACACGAGACCATGAAATACACGGCGTGCCGAAGTGAATGCCTATGACGAAACCCGACATGATCCAGCCTCTGATAATCCTCACCAAGGATCTCTTACACATATCATGCCTCACGTCGAACCGAGTGTCGATAGCGATCGCCAGGAAGCCGAGCCAGGACATCTCCCTGGACACGCGAGCCGCGCCTGCAAAGATCTCTAAAAAGAAGGGCACGATCAACGTGCGCGCAGGCCCGCTGGAGCCTGCAGCGGCGCGGCCGCACTCTGCAGGATCCTCGGCACAGCCTCCAAACACCTGGCGGCGAATACTTTCATCTGAGTAGAGCACCGACTTAGGAGCTCGTTGATACGGCCTCCCTTTTGATATCTTCTCACACTGCTGTCTGATGACCACCTGCCGCGATGCTTGATCTCCGCGATCGTCCTGCGACCTGCCAGGAAGTCGGCACCTGGCCCTGAGTGACGGAGACGATGCATCATGAACTCGCCGATCGCCTCCTCGAAGCCGAACTCGCGGATGATCTGCGCCACGCTCTCGCCGAGGGCCACCGACCCGATCCCTGCCAGGCGCTCGCTTGCTGGGCGGATCCGTCGAAGCCGAAGGAGCGCCGTAGCAAGAGGTGGCCAGTCCACCTTTACTGTCTCGTCGAACTCCCCCACCTTGGAGCTCACGCCGAGCTCGAAAGGATGTAGCACGATGGTGACTGTGGCCCCGGGCCCACTCGCACTGACTGGCGGGCGGGTCACCCCCCGCGTGGTGCGGGACAGCTCGCCGGGGCGAAGGTGGCAGTGATGCGCCGCCAAAACCGCTACACCTTGCTGCAACTTCCCCTGTGCGATCAGCTCGTTCGCCACCACAAAGAGGAGGCTCTCGGGCACTGGCAGCCTCGACTCGCCCAGAGCAAGTCGGCGCAACGCCGCGGAACATGTCCGCGCCCGAGGGAGGTTGCACGCCTGCTTGCCCACGGAAGCGAAGGCCCAGGACAGCGCCGCCAGCAACCGTCCGCCCTCGCCCCCCGTCGTGCCCTCGAAGAACTCCTCGCTGAGGTGCTCCGCCACCGCCGCGTCCAGGCTCACCGCGCTCATCTGGCCGAGGAAGCGGATGATGCGATCCTGCGCCTGGTCCAGCTCCGCGCCCGTCACGCTCTGCGCGATCACCATCCCCGTGCGCCGCGCCAGCCCCGCCAGCCGACGGAGGAACGATCGCCTCGTCGGCGCTCGCACTACCACCGTCTCCAGCACCGTCCGACCCGGCAAGGCCCGCGCCGCACCGCGAGCATCCTGCCGTCGCCGAACTCGCCGACGCACATGCTCTGGCGCTGTGGCAGGGGCCAGGCGCCGTCGCGGCAGGCGAGGATCCTCGGCTGGCGCCGTCGCCGGCGCGGCCAAGGCCAACCCTCCCGCTGGGGGGGGGGGGGGGCGGACCGCGCCCGGCGGCAGCTCCGGCAGGGCCGGCGCCTGACGGGTCAGAACGTGCCCGGCGTCGCCGCTCCGAGAGAGCACTCTCTCCTCGCGCGCTGCCCCAGCCACGGCGGAACTTGCCTTCAGCGGTCGCCGCGCCAGCATGCCGCAACCCGCGGCGGGACGGCCCGTCAGCCACGTTCCTCTCGCTGGGCACCCATCGCAGACAGAGCTGGATGTCCCACAGCAGAAGGAGGGGGGCCAGCTGGCGGGCGACGCGGCACTGACCAGGCGCGCTCGATCTCCCCTTTTGAGCCGAAAGCAACGCGCCCATGGAGTCCGTGAGAACGAGGACCCGCTTCTGGATGTACCCGCGAGTTTTTGCAACCTTCCTGAGGACTCCCACCAGAGCTCGACCTTCAAGACAGGTGATGTGTTCGCTACGCTCCCAAGCCTTACTACTGACCGTATGCCACTTAGCATGCAGCAGGCTAGTGTGAAGCCCAGGAACAGGAGGCACTCCTCGCAAGGAACCTTCAGGTGCCCCAGCGCCATCGTCATCCCCTTCTTCCAGTACAGCCTGAGGACTAACACGACCTCCGCCCAAGAAATGCCACCGATCTGAATACTTGCTGGCCTCGTCCAACACCTCAGTGAGCGGCCGTGCCGCACATATCCCAAGACCCCACGGTGACGCATCACAGGTATAGGCCCTCGGTCCCCACGGCTTGGTAAGGTCGCACTCAAGCAGCGGAAGCGACGCCTGAGCCCAACGGAGCTCTCTCAGCACCGCGGGCCACAACTTGGAGGGGCTATCGGGGTTCTTCTCTATGAATACGTACACGGCACGATAGCATGACAGCAACTCCTGGCGGAGCATTGCCTGATGGGTGATGTGTCCCAGGATCTTCCGGAGCGTCCTACCAGAGCAACGACGGCGCCTCAAGAGGAACGCCAAAGCCATCCACACCTTCCATCTCCCTTCATGCCGTGGCAAGATCCGACCGTCTCCCGAGACACTGAGCCCCAGTAGATCTCCCCCAACTCCGACGACATCGACCTCGTGAGCCTCTAAACCGGCACCTCGAACAGCCTCCAGGGATCGCTGAGTGAGATCACGACAAACCTCAGGGGAGCTCGAGAAGACGCCCACGTTGTCCACATATACTGACACACACCCATTTTTCAGATCACCAACTGGCCGATGATCCTGTAGAAGATGAGAGCCTGGAAACGCCTGGCTCAAAATCCTCTCGTGTATTGTCTGGCACCAGTACAGCGCGTGGACCCAGCCCATCGGCATAACAGTAAGCCGAGGTCGCACAATCCCTCCAGTGCTCAGAATGTCGGGGAGCAGCTGCTTCATCCACTTTGCCTTAATGGGGGGCAGATGGAAAAATCTCCGCAACTCGGGGGGTGTTCCAAACTGAAAGGAAGCATCCTTTAAATCGTACTGACCTACATGCAGCTGCTCTCCGGCCTCGAGCCGCAACCTGGACAGGGCGCCCGACGTGGGCAGCTCGACGTGATCACTACTTGTGAAAAAGCAATTTGACTGCCGACAGTCGGCAATCAGGCGCTGGGCACCGCTCTTCTTGCGCGCAGTAAAAAGTCTTACGCATGCGTCACTTTCCTCGCACACAAACTCAACCATGTTCCTGTCACGCAGCATCTGAAGCACGCGTGCATATCTGCGCATTGACTTGCGCAGACCAGGGTCATGATACATCTTCATCTTGCTCACTTCAAAACTGTGCATGCCCACCGAGTTTGGCAGCACATGCTCGCTCATCCACTCCTGGACTTCCTCACGACCTTTGGGGCCCAAGAGCTGGCATATATCAGTTGGGGCCGTCCCTGCTGGCCTAAGTGACAGCAGAGACTCGTCCAGGGGAACTGCCGGCGAACTCTCGCCAGAGTAATCGCGCCCCCCGCTGATGCTCGAAAAAGCCTCGGCCGGCTGAACATCGGCGGGGGGGGTGCCCATCCTACTGCAACGTCCCCGGAGGTGCCCCATGCTGCCCTCGCCCAGGGACGAAGAAGCACCAGCAGGACAGCACGGAGCACCACCCAGGTACATGTCCGTAAGGACGGACGCGGCGCTGTGACTAAGCCTATTCAACCACTGCTCAGAAGAGACTGGGAGACTGCTCAGCCCTGGTGGCCGCCTAGTCGCACAGATCGAGGGGTCTGACCTCGATGCTTTTACCCGATGCTTTAAAAGTGGCCGAGGCTCAGTCGACGAAAGTAGCCGACTCGACTTTGCACTCGAATTGGTCGCTCCTGCGAGCGATGAATGGCCTGCCTGCACTGCTGGCCGTCGGAGGAGGCCGTCTCCGATGGCCCCGCGTGTGCTCATTGCCCGCCGCCCCCACGGCCACGACCACCTCCGCCTGGGGGCTGACGAAGCAGGGCTCTTTCTTCTCGTGCTTTTCTGGCTTGCTTCTGGATCTGCGATTCCTTCTCTAACTCCTTACTCACGTGCTCAATGAGCGTCGGGGCGCAGCACGCCGTAGGATTGACACGCTCCCGCCCCTCGAACAGGTCCATCTCGTCATTCGCGATGACGGCCGAGCCGGCGACGGCGGAAGACGCGCCAGCGGTGCCACCGCGCTCGCCCTCCCGAACCTTCTCCGCGTACTGGTACTCTATAGTCTGGAGTCGGCGTGCGATCTTCTCCATCACCACCAAATTCGACAGGTCGAGCTGGTCCACGCCCCCCGCCGCCTCCAGGTACGAGCACAGCTGGCCGTGCTCGGCCACGCCCAAGTCTGAGGCGTTGAGTCGAGCGGTCGACCTCCACCAGCGGTGGTGGTCCTCCAGCCCTGTGTTGCGTCGGGACATGAAGCGGGCCACCCACTGCGCTGTCCTTGGCCCCTTCACGGGCCAGTGGTCGATCGCACTCTCGTTCACGCTCTCGGCCACGTCCGCCCAGCTGCGCAGCCGCTCACCAGAGGGGGAATACCGCGCCGGCAGCACCCGCGCGTCGCTGGAGGCGGCGTGGGCCG
The DNA here is from genome assembly GCA_963575745.1 of Prorocentrum cordatum. Lineage (NCBI taxonomy): Eukaryota > Dinophyceae > Prorocentrales > Prorocentraceae > Prorocentrum > Prorocentrum cordatum. The sequence goes on along the minus strand of CAUYUJ010012592.1, from coordinate 432,514 downwards.
TCTTCCACTGCTCGACCTGATTCCTCGCCACCTTCTCAACCATGAGCACATCCAGCCCAGCGCGAGCGAGGCCGCGCTTCTCCACAAACACCTCTGGCTGCCCTGGGCACTCGTCCCCGGCCGAGAACACCGCGTTCGACTCCGCGAACAGCCAGACCTCAGGCTCGGCCCCTGGCGGAGCCACTCCGCGGCCGGCCAGTGCCACCAGATCCTGTGCCTCCTCCATCAGCCCACGCAGCGCGGCCTGATCAGGTTCGGCACCGGCTCTGAAATTGTAAATGTTGGCACCCTGCAAGCTCGCCGGGATGCTGCCGTCCGCCTTGAAAGCCCGCACACCTGTGATGTCGCTATTGTTCGGGCCGTAGTCCTCCTCATACAGGTCACTATCAGGTGTATATATGACCCACCGTGTGTCTTCCACACGCGCGAGCAGAATTCCAACGTGCCAGAGGTCATCGTCGTAACGCACCAGCACCTTACGCCCCGGGGCCAACGACGATGACACCGCCGCCGCCCCCGCCGCTCCTGCCTGCCCTGCTGCCGCCACTAGCTGCGCCATCGGTCAGGCTGACTACTCGCTTGGAACTCCGAAACGAGCAGCCACGACCTAGGAGAGCTCCCACTACGAAGGCCACTGCGATGAAGCCGGCGTGCAGCACGAAATTGAACTCGTAGCGCGCTGTGCTGGTCGTTGGGCCTTGCAGCTGCTGGGAGACCAGGCGCTCGAGTGCGGCGCACTCTCCACTCGCCTTGCCTGAGGCGACGCACTGGCAGACACACGGCGGACACGCCTCCTCAACCTGAGGCCCCGAAAAGAGATGGTACACTCCCGACAGAGAGTCACGTGTGAGTGTGTACAGCAGCAGAGGGTCTACCTGCATATGCATCCAGGGGGCCCTCCCTTTGAGCAACACACGCTGCGGAGAGCAACATCGGCTGACGCAAGACGTGCGCGCACTAGTATGATGATGATGGTGCCCCGATGAAGATGATGATGTCGATGATGATGCTGTTGATGATGAGGGCGATGATGATGATGGTGTCCATTTGATGATGATGCTGATGATGATGACGATGATGGTGCCCTGATGATGATGATGATGATGATGATGGTGGTGTTGATGATGATGATGTTGATGTTGGTGGCCCGGTGATGGTGATGAAGATGTGTATGATGATGATGATGATGGTGTCCCGATGAGGAAAATGATGATGGTGATGATGATGGTGTCCCGGTGATTATGGTGTCCCGATAATGATAATGATGTTGATGACGATGCTGTTAATGATGATGATGATGGTGCCCCGATGAAAACGATTATGTTGATGATGATGTTCATGATGGTGAGGTGATGATGGTGATGATGATGGTGTTCCGATGATGGTGATGATGATGATGATGATGGTGTCCCGATGCTGATGATGTTGATGATGATGATGGTGCCCCGATGATGATGATGATGGTGATGATGAGGTTGATGATGACGGTGATGAGGTGATGATGATGATGGTGCCCCGATGATGACGATGATGATGTTGATGATGGTGATGACGTTGATGACGATGATGTTGGTGATGATGATGATGACGTTGATTGTGAGATCGATTGTGATATCGATAGTGGTATTGATAGTGTGACCGAATGGAAGATCGATTGTGAGATCGATAGTGAGATCGACTGTGAGATCGATAGTCAGATCGATAATTAGTGGGATCGATTGTGAGATCGATAGTCAGATCGATGGTGAGATCGATCGAATGAAGTAGATCGAATGAGATCGATTGTGAGATCGATCGAGTGAGATCGATCGAGCGAGACCGATTGTGAGATCGATAGTGAGATCGATAGTGAGACCGATCGAGTGAGACGTTGGTTCCTCCCCCCCCGAACCTCCTTCTCACCCGAAGGGTGGTCGTATAGGTAGGGTTATAGGACTATTGGGCTATTGGGCTATAGGGCTGCAGGGCTATAGAGCTATAAAGCTATTGGGCTACAGGGCTATATAGCTATTAGGCTATTGGGCTATAGGACTATAGGGCGATAGAGCACCAGAGCATCCGGGCACCCCGGCACCCCCGGACACCTCTGGGCACCCCTGGCAGGGCACCTCCAGCACCCGGGCACCCAGGCACCCGGGTACCCCCCAGGCACCGGGGCACACGGGCCAGCCACTGAAATCGGCGACGCACGCACCCCACCTAACCGTATGAATCCGCTATGACCCCATACAGAGGCAAGCTCTGGTTTGGAACATACAACATGAACGAGCAAGCAGCAGACATAACAAAACAAGACTGTCCCAGCCAGGGATGTTGCAATTGTTCGTGCAAGCATTGATCGGTAGACTCATAGGGCAAGTCAGGACGCCACGCCACTGCTTGAGAGAAACGATCGCGGCTCGACATGCGACGCGGTTTGGCGGCGCGGTAGGAGGAGGAATGCTTCTTAGAAGGCGCCGTCCTTACATCTACAGACAAAGCCCACGCCGTCTAAGAAGCAGGGGTGCTTCTAAGAAGCCCCCCCCCTACCCCCTTCTACGCGTGGCCGATTCGACCCGCCCAGGCGGGCCGATCTTCTTCAGCTCGGAGACCAGGAGGTCCTTCTTCGCGCCCAACTTCTTGGAGACGGTCTCGATGTGCTTGGCCAGGGCTCCTGGGCGCTCCCCCTTGCGACGCCCGACCTCCTCGACCCGAGCACTCCTCGAAGGCACGGGTCGAGGAGGTTGGATCGGTCGGTCGAAGCCTGCCCCATCCTCTCTCTCCCTCTCTCTTCGGCGGTGGACAAACCTCCCTTTAGTTAACCTCCCCTTAGTGAAAACGGCCCGGGACCGAAACCGACGGACCTGGCCTGCTAGAATGACAGCCACGACGCCCTCTCGCGAACCGAAAACGGCCAATCCCTTCATCGACGTGTCAGGGTAGGAAATCTATCCACCTTCGATCTCTCTCTCTCTCTCTCGGGTCGACGCGAACCGAAGCGACAGAGAAAGAGAAACACAGAGCGAGAGAGAGAGAGAGAGCGAGAGAGAGAGCGCGGCAGGCGACCGAGCGCCTGTGCTCCGCCCAGCAGGGAGGCGCCTTTGGCCAAGGCCCGGCGCGGCGGGCCATCTGCACGACTGCCTCGTGAACTATGCGCCGTCTGGCGTGGAGGAGCAAGCATTGTGGATGCAACGACAATGGACACTCTAACAACCCTGTCATTGAATTCAAGATATGCTTAAACTGTGCAAAACAAATTCTAACAATGTTTCAAACATGTTTTTACATATTTAAAACATGCTTGAAACATCTCTTAGACATATGGGAATTACTTGGCAGCATGCTTCCTCTCCATTAATCGACGTCCACTAAGCAAGCAGTGGTGACAGCACCGCCACCAACACGAGGCGCCACAGCGGCTCCTCCTGGTGGTGTGGCCTCCCCCTCTCGCACGAGACGTTCCGTACCCCCAGCTCGGAAGGCATCCTGGCCCGTCGCTAGAAATGACCCCCATGGTGGCGGTGTCGCCTCACCTTCCTTCCGAAGAGAGCGAGGCGCATGCCAATGCATCCCAGCTTCTGGGTTTTAGGCCGACACGTCCTCTGCGGGGAAGGGGCGCGAGCGCCGACGCCGGTTGTTCTCTGACCCTCCTCGCCGCCCCCGCAGCCTCGGCGCATCCGCGCTGACCAGCCTGATGCACATGCCTATCTCTATGATTGGCACCACCTCGTTTCGATGCCGGTCTTAAGACGTCCCCCAAGCTTGAAGGCGCACCCCTAAAATTGTCATCCCCTGTGGGTATGTTAATCTCACCGGTAGGGGTGACGACACTCGAAGCTGGTTAACCACAGGTGCTCAGGAAGAGACTCATGGGAGGTCATCTTAAGAACGATGAAGGTAGACATGAAACATAAAACACCCCACCCCACCTACGACCCGGCATGCTGAGTTGTTCGATCTTGCCACGCACTCGCTTATGCCATGCAGAAATGCACGCAAGAACTTGTGGTATACGCTCATCCCCCCATCCCTCCTCCCTCCCGAAACCTCAGTTCCTGCGGGGGTGCCCGGCACGCTGCCTCGCTGGCCTCGGTCGTATCGGTGTCTCTGGCCCTGGCATCCCCCCTTCCTCCCCCTATCCCCCCTCTCCCTCATGATCTCCCCGTCGCTCGGACGTCCATTCCCCGTGCTTTTTTCGGTTTCGTGCATGTTGTCTTCGCCAGATGGTCGAGGATGCTCCTCGAAGGTCCTCGCCGAGAAAAGAAATGCACACCTCCGAGCGATGCCAAATGATCCTCCTCCCCCCTCCTCCCTCCTCCCCCCTCCTCCCTCCCGCCTTGCCCCTCTACCCCCGCGTTCGCTCCCTCCTTCCGTCCTTAACCCCTCCCTCCGTCCCTCCCTCTTCTCCCCCTCCCGTTACCGTTCCCTCCCCCTCTTCCGTATCACATCGTCCCCCCTTCCTCCTCACCCGATCCCCACCTACATTTTTTTACGTGTCATTTCTCCCTCCTCTGCCTCCCCCCTGTTCGTTTTCCCTTCCCCCTCCCCTTCTCTGTTGCTACCGTTCATTATTCCGTCCTCACGCTCCCGCCACACTATTCCTTCCCCGATCCCTACTCCTCCCAGAAATACGTCGCTGATCCTTATGTTGTTTCTGTTGCGGGTGTCGGCGTGGCGGTGGCGGCGGGGCTGCTGCCAGCGAGGGTGATGTCGTTCCAAAACACCATGCTCATCGTGCTCTCGTGCTGCCCCGCCCCCTCCTCCATGGCCAGCTTCAAGCAATCTTACTGCGTGGCTACCAGTGCGAGAGGTTTCATCAGCGCGACGGTAAATGAATCGACGGACACCAGTGAGCAGCAACAACTGCATCTCCAACGCGTCACCAAGCGGCGCGACGGACACCGCGGAGATCCATCAATCACCACCACGACGGGCACCACCGAAACTACGCTGATCTGCTTACTCGGACCAGCTCCTGGGGACATTGCAGGAACGCGGCGATGGACGCGGCCGCGCGCAGGTGGGCGGCCCACCGGGCGCCAGGAGAACGACGCTGCGCAGCGCAGCGAGCGCGAAGAGCTCGACACCGAGCAGCGCGGCGGGCGCGACGGAGCGCAGCAACACGATCTCGATGTCTACCAGTGGTCAGAAGGACGGGCACGAGCAACACGAGGCTGAGTACCACGGCGAGCATCATGACAACACTGAGCAGCCCAGCGGCGCGCAGAGCGAAGGCCCCATCGCCCACCACGTGACAGCACGGCGGAACCTGGCGCCACGAAGCTGGTCATCCCGACGGGCGCAGCAAGCACGACGCAGAGCAGTCCGACTGGGTACAGCGAACTGTTCTGAAACACGCAAGCGTCCAGCATGGCGCGTACGTCTCGGCGCTGAGCAGGACGGCGAGTGACGGCAAGTGCTGGCAGCATGGCGCCAAGCAGCACCATCCGGGGGTGCTCATGGCAAACGGCGTATAGTCTGCGAAAGGGGATCTCGCGCTGCTGGCGTACGGAACCCACGTCGCTGCTGCTGCGAACGGCGTGTACATAGCATTCCGCGACTGCGTCTGCTCGACGCCGCCACGCGGTCTCCATGACACCACGCCGAGACTGCATGGGGGAATCGATTAAAATCACAACATCGCCGGGTCGTAGGTGGGTTCGAGTGGTTAATTGTCTGGCCGGTAGGGGGCAGACATATTACGCGAGAGGAAACCCAATGTTAAACTGGATTAAGCAAGAGTGAACGGGAAGAAGCGGAATTGAAAGGGATGAGGCTTGTTATCAAGCGCGGATCTACCAACGCCGCCGATTCTGAATTTGACCTCCCAAGAATTGTATCCTAACGGAGGGGTGTGAGGTACGAGTGCGCCCATGAGCATGAGCAACAACAATAATACAACATGGGGACCCAATGCGCTTTGATGGCGTTACCTTCGACTTGCCGGCTGTAAGGGCGGCGAGACTGTATAGCTGGCAAATCAACGCAAGAGAGGATGTCAATGCAAGACACTCTGCCAATTATACCGTGCACCTCTGTAGGTCTATCGGGTCGCCCTCGACGCAACACATCAAAACCACTTCGGGCGAATGCGAACCTCTGCTGGGCAAAACGGCACTCCCAGAAGCATTTACGCACGATCCGGAATAATATGCTCGGCATCGAAATTGTGAATGCCTGAACCTTTTGTTCAAGAGAAATGGAGGAATGTATTAGTCGTCCCGTCACATTCCGATGTGGCTATAGTGTATTGCCCCTATGACCCTGGAGGTTTCAAGATGTCTCGGATGAGCCAACGTGTATGTGCACGAAAGACATTCGGAACCGTCTGCGGCGTCGGGTTGTGCCCAGGAACTTTGGACAGACGCCATCCAGGTCCCATGGGACCAAATATGGTGCCCACAACTGTGCAATACTATCGATGCTTTGATGCTCCTTGCTATGGCTCTCCAAACGGCAACACCGAGTCTTGTGTGAACGATGTTCAGGTCCAGGTAGCCCACAAGGCATTCCAAAGAGATCTCCAGCAGGCATCAAAATCTTCAAAATGGCGGACATGTCTCGACTTGGAACGCCGATTGCCCGTTGAAACTTCCAATTTCTCTTGCGTGCGCTTGTAAAATTTGGGATTCCGCTAATTAATCCATGTCAGCATCAACCTGGATGAGCCAAGGACATGTGACGAACCCAAACCGTCCGCGTACGTTCGTTCGTTCGAAGCCATGTTGCACTACACGTCGGCTCTAAAAAGGGAGAACTGCTAGCCGCGTAGGAAGCGGCCATCTGAGATTGGAGAGCACACAAAAGCCATGGGGCCACTGGGAAAATCATACTGTTTAGCTCTTGTTTTCCGAATTGGCTGTCCATGCGCTGCAAAACGCGGATGGCTGGTCGCATACGAAATAGGAGGTCCGCATCATAGGTCCAAAACCTTGGTCAGCACAGGGAAGGGGTGGCGGTGTCGGTCCCACACGGCTCCCAAACCCCTTTTCGGCACGAAAAGATCGGAAGGTTTGGCCGACCCCCGTCAGCGCTGACCCCCGTCGCGTGCGCCCCGATGAGGGCCAAGCACGGCTCAAACTGCCCCAGGATCCCGAAAAGCTCCCCACCAACCCTCTGAGCCTTACCTGGATAGTCGAAGCCAATCTGGCGCCAATCTGGCAGGCCCAATCTGGCAAACGGGGGCGATCTGGCGAGGGAGCCAACGCGAATCCAGTCTGGCGAATCCAGATTGGCCCTTGGGGCCCAGTCCAATCTGACAGTCTGGCCTTCGACTACCCAGCCTTACGACACACGCGATCCTGGGTCGCAGGGCCGGCGCCACGGGCCGCACAGGTCACGTGCCCGCTCACGACGGGACTCTCGGACGACGCGGCGTCAGAGCGGTGCGCGTCCCTGCTCCCGGCCGAGCCCAGCGCATGGATGGGCAGCACGGAAGATAGACGGGCTCGAACTGGGACACAGCATGCACGCGACCAGGATGGTGAGGATGCGCGGTAAGGATGCAAAGGCCTTGGAACGCCAGGTTGACGTTTTCCGTGCGGAGCGGAGCAGAATGCCGAAGGATGCCGAACACTGAAGGGGCAAGGATGCAAGGGTAGACTTGGAAAGCTGCCCCACCCTTACTATCATGTATGGAACCGAACCCTATACACCGACGCTTTTTTCCGACCCTGCGCTGAAATTCGCACGTGAACGCGGATCCTGGTGTATACGGGATACTGGTGTGTACATGTTTGTTGCTTTCCTTAAAAAAACGGGGAAACAAGTACACACCACACCACCCCGACGTCGTCCCCGATCCTAGAAAGCTGTGGGATTGAAAAAACAACCCGCCACTAGTAATGTACATGTTCCAGTGTCCGACATGGTTGCCTGCCACGGGAGCACACACAGAACGCCATAGAACAGAAGCGCTCGGTGGTCCGCGCGGATCTCACGGGTCGGCGCAGGCCTCCCGTCCCCGCCCCCCCCCCGGGTCCGTGGCACGCGGTGCGCGCGGAGGGGGCGCCGGGAGCGCCACGGGGAGTGTAGGGAGGAGGGCCCAGGGAGGAGGGCCCAACGCAGACGCAAGCAAGCCGCCCGGGCCTCCGAAAAGGTGATGTTTGTCCCACCTTGAGCTTTCTGACAAAAGCAAGCAAAGAGCCCCAGCGGCCCAGGAGCTCACGAGGTCATGAAAAAGCCCTCAGCGTCTCCAGAGGCGATGAACTCGTTGAGCAGACCAGACGACATGATGGCAGGATTGTTGCCGGAGTCGATGAAACCAATGCTGATCAGCGGCTTCAGAATCTGTGGGTGCGCCTGCGGTTGCAGAATACTCAATCTCCCATGCTTCAAGGCAAATCTTCAGGACAACTAACACACCGTAGGGCTGCCTCCCTATTGTATGGATCATGAACAGACTCCATGTGCAAGATAACTTCGGTTCAGACAAAATCGTGCTGGTGATCATTGAATTGATAACGAGAGTCTCTAACCGATTCCAAACAAACAACTGCTCCAGCCAACACTCACCCATGAAAAGCCCATGCGCTGCGCAAAACAGCTTCTGTGTTACTCGCAACACAGCTTCTATGTTACTCGAATGTGTGTGTGTGTGTGTGTGTGTGCCGTCGCATGCTTGAGACTTATAACTCTGACACCATGCCCCCGAAAAGTCGCATGCACTCCACGTATGCTTCCCCAATACGTGCTTGCTCAATCCCAAACGCGGCGGCCGGGACAGAGAGCCATCGTGCTACCGCGAGGAAGGCCAGATTAGGAACCAGGAGGCTTTCCCTTGCCGTCGCTCGGACGTCCCTTCTCCGTGCATGTTTCGGTGTCGTGCATGTTCTTTTTGCTCGATGGTCCGGGATGGTCCTCGACGGTCCTCGCCGAGAAGACGTGCACACGTCCGAGCGATGCCAGACTCCCGGCCACGGCGAGCCTCGGCCACGCACCGGCTCCACGACAGAAACCGCAAGGCCGGCCCGAAGACCCGAGCCCATCCCGAGCCCAAGGCGGGTCCTCACCTCCGCACCTCGCCCGCGGGAGGGAGGCGTCCAGAACACAGTGTTTGATCTGCGGGGCGAGCGCGAGCCTCTTCCGCTAGAAGCTGGGCGGGCCACGCACAGCCTTACTTTGGGAGACGGGGTGCAGGAAGGCAGGGTGTCCAGAGCACGGGACAGCTCGCCGCTGGGGCCCCACCGCTTCGCAGACCAAGCAGCGAGCACTGTCAGGGCGCAAACCCAGAGAGGCTGGCAGGGCAAACTGCACAGGTTCCGCCATGGGCTGCGTCTCGGGTTCCACAGTGGGTTGCGCCGTAGGCTGCGCCCCAGGCTGTGCCACGGGTTGCGCCATGGGTTGCGCCCGAGATTGCGGCAGAACTTGCGCAATGGATTGCGCGAGGGGTTGAACCATGGGTTGCGCCATGGGCTTTGCCTTGAGTTGCGCCATCAGTTGCGTCAGATGTGGCGCAATATGCTGTGCCATAGTTTGCGCGCGCAATGGGTATCGATGCAGTTTGCGCCCTCGTCCGTCTCCTACTGGTTGTGCGGTGGCTTTCGCCACAGGGCACCAAACATAAAACGGCCTGCTTGCGATTGCGACCACTCAACCAGTCCGTCTGCCAAGCGCTCCACGAAAAATGAATTCGGGCGACACCGAACTCTACCGAACCATATATTTCGCCAATCGCTACAACACAACTGAAGAATGACCGGCACAACCAGCCCCGCCGTTGGCAAGAAAGCTGAGAACAGGTGGGGGCTGGACGAAGCAACGGCGAATGTGCGCGCTCGTACGGCACAAAATCTATCGACACCAGCTTCGGCTTCGCACCATGGCTGTTTTCTGTGGGCCCCAGGGCCCGAAGCGGGCTCCCAGGATGGTGCTGAATCTTTGACGCCTGCGCTGGCCTCGCCGCTGCGCCGAGGCGGTATAAGCCTGATTGAGGGCAATCTTCGCTCATTGTCGACCCCCTTGCCCCCGCTGGCCAGCCCCACCGCCGTGGACAGCATGCTGACTGCTTCTCGTGCCGAGTGAAGCCGCGGCCGCGAGGGTGAGGGGGAACAGGGGGGGGAACCCGCTCAGGGGGGGGAGGTGGAACATCGACCTGACGTCGGCGATGCATCGCCGACAGATCGCCGAGAACGGGATCAGAGGGGGAAACATCGACCTGGAATCGGAGATTCATCGCCGATAAGTCGGCGAGATGCCCCCGATAGCGAAACCGAACGTTCCTGAGGGTATGTGGGCAATCGGGTTCCTATCAGCGGGGCTCGATGCATCTCCCCATGAGCCCATCCCACCAGCGATCGTCGTCGCCTGGTCTTCGTGTCATACCTCGGCACCCCTGGCGGCCGTTCGGGACGATCGGGGCACCCCTGGGCGCCTCTCAGCGAGGCGCAGCTGCTGAGCACGCATCCCGAGGCAGGCAAGCCGACCAGAACCGACGCACACATAAGAAGACCTCGAACCCACCTGCGGCGAAACGTCATCCCCGACCCCCCCCCCGAAGCCCACAGGGCGCTACCGCCAGCCGCCGAGGCGGCCTGCACCCAACCGACCTTGACGCCGGGCCCGATGAGCTTCGAGAAGGTGCCGATCGCGAGGACGCGGGGGTTGGCGGGGTCGTCGTGGTAGAACATCGAGCTCACGCCGCCGGCCAGCGGCGCGTAGGGGAGTCAGGGTTGAGGGGGGGGCGGGCCCACGCCCCTGGCGGCTCGAACGCGCTGGGCGTTTTAAGGGCAGATGTTGATGTGCCAAGGCCGCGCCGCGGTTTTTTGTCGTCGGCTCGAGCCGATGATCCTCAGACCGCGTGTGAGCGCCAACGGGTGCTCGTCCACCGAAGCCTTTCAATGAGAAGCAAGCAACCCAATGAGGGTCGATACAGGCTGCGCGCTGTCGATGGAGCTGAACCGCGCAAATCCACACTGGGCTAAGACGCGTCCTGAGGATCGGTCCAGGGTCGTCAAACGACGAGCCAAGATGTGGGGCAGGTCCGAGGAAGAGCGAGAGCAAGTGGGCCTGGTAACACGAACAACAATCAGGTCGTCGGAGGTCTGGGGGGGCAGCCTTCTAAGAGTGCAGGGAACACTTTTTCAGAGGGCCCTGCCCTTCCTGACCAGCATCACCACCACCATCCCGGTGTAGACATCCCACTCTCCAGCTCTGAGAAGCATCCAGGACCTCCTCCTCCTCGCCAAAGCCCGATGGTTGTGGTGTCGCTTCTACTCGCTCAGATCCACGATCGCGCCGATGCAGGCAAGATGGCCTCCAGGGGGCGGGGGGGTCCTCTTTAGAAAGGCCGCCGGCCCTCGCTCCGCGAAGCCTTTGCGCGCCGCCGAGCTGGGCGCGAAGTTCAGGAGCTGGTACGCTTCGTCCGCGATGATCTTGAAGTCGTACTGTCGAGGTATTTGCTCCTGTTCTCTCCCGCCGAAGGATCACGACGACTCAACTGTCGAATGAGCGTTGCCGGGCCGTCGGGACCGCGGCGCATGAAGGTATTCCTCCCGTTCTCTCCCGCCGAGGGACCGCGACGACTCGGCTGTCGGATGAGCGTTCCCGAGCCGTCGGGGCCGCGGCACATGACAGTTGTGGATCCCATGACAATGGACACCGTAACAACTCTATCATCGAGTTGAACATGCGTTGAACATGTCTGAAGCATGCTCAAAATGTCTGAAACTTGTCTTTACATGAGGAAGCGTGTTTACACATTTGTCTACATCTGGGAATCGGTTGGCAACATGCTTCCTCTTCATTGCTCGTCCTCCACAACCTTCGCGCCGCCTGTGGGCACGACTGCTCCGCGGATCCCGCGGGCATCGCGGCGCCCGCGAGAGCAGCAGGACCCGCGAGCGCCGCAGCCTGCTGGCCAGCAGTGCCTTCACGTCGGGACCTTTCAGGGGGCCCTGGCACACACGATTCCCCATATTTTCCCATATGTTCTGGGTTTTTGTCTTCCCCCCCACTTCCCATATCTTCCGATATGCTCCTAGGAATCGACGGTCAATTGTGTCTGTGTGTTTTTCCCTCCTGACCTTCCGATACACGCGCACGAGGGAACACACACTTAGGAAGCCACGCCGGCCGACCCTTCGCCGAGACCGAAGGAGAATGCTCGAGGCGAATACGCGGGGCTGCCAAAACAAAACACGCAGAACACAAAGTCACCGAAAGATCTTGAACGTTTTTCGATTCGGCGGTTCGACATTGGGCGGAAGGGGGGGGGGGAAGGGGGGTCTGGCTCCGGACCTCTGCTTAAAGCGACTGTGTGCAGCAGTGCGTTCTAGGGGGGAGACCCACCTGCTCGAAACAGGCACCAAAAACTGTCAAGATCTACTCCATGGGGGGGGGTGGGAGGAGGGGGTGCGAGGGCCCGCGCCGATCGGCAATTCAACAAACAAGAATTCGATCACATGTAACCCAACCACTGGGGTAATGGGCGCCCGAGTTATCCGGGGTAACTTGGGTCCGGGGTAACTCGGGTTTGGATTCCCGAAAAACCAACGCGAGTTAGCCCTGACCCGAGTTACCCCTGATGAGTCGGGGCTCTGGACGCCCGAATTATCCGGGGTAAGTCGGGTCCGGGGTAAGTCGGGTTCGGAATCCCGAAAAACGGACCCGAGTTAGCCCTGACCCGAGTTACCCCTGATGATTCGGGGCTCTGAGGTCATTCGTTTGTTTGTCGTCGGCGCTGGCCCCGATCCGACGCAAACCAGACTTAGCCGGGCGCGCCAAGGCGAGCTGCGCCCGACGCAGAGGGGCAGGGAGGGGACGGCGCACCTGGCCTTCGCCCAGCACGCCCCCACCACCCTCCTCCTCCTCCTCCTCCTCCTCCTCCTTCTCCTCCCCTCCTCCTCCCAGGCTCGAGGGGCATCCTGGCTTTGCTACCTCGCCGCAAGACCACTGGGCACCGTTCCCGAGAAATATGGCAAAACAGCTCATGTCCAGCCCCCCCCGGCTCCATCGAGCCTCGTCCTGTCCTGCATGGCCTCCTCCCCCTCCTGCTGAGAAAGAGGCGGCAGATAAAGAGGCATGGCATTACAATTAGCGGTGGCAGTGACACGAGCAAGCCTTGTGGCGCACAGGCCCCGAAGAAATTCCCAGGATTCCTTGCATACTTCCTTGATTGCCCCGTTTCGTTCCCTCCTCCCTGTTTCTAGAATTGAACTCGCAGTACGGTGAATGCATCAAACAGCCGAAGGAAGACAGCAACACGAAACGACAAACCGAAACACCTGCTTGGCCATCTTCACCAATCTCTCACGCTTTGCGTTGCACATCGTGATCCCGGTCGGATTGTGATGCACGCACACCGTGTACACAAGCTTGATCTTGCCCTTGTGCTCCCCGTTGAGAACCTTCTCTAAGGCATCCAGGTCCTCAGCAGAAATAATGCACCAGAGAATTCTGTCAGTCACCTGAAATGGTGGCCATTCGGCATGTCCCTACGAAAAGAAAGTCGAGACTCCCTTGCGGGTTCAGTGAGCCAAGACTCAGGTAGAAGTGCTGCTCTGCTGCCACACGCATACCTCATGCAAGTTTCCCAAAACAGTGATTGCAAGTAAGAGGTCCTACTTCTGCTCTAAGAAACTTGGCCGTGTGGCCCGTCTGGCGGCTATGTTGTCGCCGTCGCCGCACCGACGCCGCCGGTCGACTGGGCCGTATGGCTGGCCTAGCGTTGTGGATGCCATGACAATGGACACTCTAACAATCCGATTGTTGAGATGAACATGTGTTTAACGTGTGTAAAACATGTTCTAACAACGTTTCAAGCATGTTTTGTTTACATGTTTGAAACAGCTTTGGAACATATTTTAGAAATATGGAAATTATTTGGCAGCATGCTTCCTCGCCATTAATCGACTTCCATAACTATGTTGTCGCTGTCGCCGCCGTGTCGCCGCCCCGTCGACTGGGCCGTACGGCTGGTCTGGCGGCTGTGCTGTCGCCGTCGCCGCCCCGTCGCCGCCTCGCCGCGGCCTCGTCGCCCCCCGTCCCTGCCGCCGGATTGCACTACGCAGCTTGAACCAACAAAAAGAAATCGCGCCTGCGGCGCGCCCCTCGATGGTTCACAACACAGATTGCACCACATATGGGCTCCTTTCTAAAAAGTATTGGGATCTGCCCCCACCCCTCCCCTCTTTCGTGTTGCACGTTGCGCGCGATCCTGCCCCAACGTCCATCCGAAGTATGAACTCATAGCATCCCAAACCAACCGGAATCGGGCCCCCCTCAATTCCTGTCAACAATCCCTTGCGAAAAAATAAAGCGCACACGCGCGAGTCGTCGCGCGCGCATGCCGAAATCTTTCACAAACCGAGAATTTCGCACGGATTCCAAAATCGAGAACCACTAAAACGGTTCAAAATTCACGAATACCCCAAATCGGATTTCAGCATCGCAAAACAAATCGCAACAGCGGGTTTTCAAAACAAGCCTGCGCCGGCGCTAGTGCAAATTCGAATGGTAAACAACAATATGTGTTACGGGCCTCTCGCGCGCGGTGCCGACATCGTTCGAGCGTCTTTGCGCGCGTGCTGTCGCAACTCGAGCGCCTTTGCGCGCGTGCTGTCGCCAAAAACCCTTGTAACAAATGGGACGAAATGCGCGCGCGCGATGTCGCGCGCGCATGGCGATTTGCTTTCCAATATTTGGCAAGTAAGGGGAAATTCTGGCGTCGTGACAATTTATCGAATAAAAAACGCACACGTGTCAAAACATAGTGTTTTGCACCATCAGTATTCAAACTAATCCTGTGTTCGCTGCCTTGAGAAAGTTCCAACAAACACCAAGGTTACGATATGCTCCTCGAACTCAGCCAAAAGAGCCTCTCGCGCCGCATGTCGAACTCATCAGGACGCCCGTGCGCGCTACTGGGGGGGGGCGCGATCCGTGTCAAAGAAACAATACCACGCGGGCCACTCGCGCGCGTCGGCCGTGCGCGCATGTCGAACTCTTTCAAAACCTCCATCGCTGGCGCCAAGACGTCGTCTTCGTTACCAGCGGGGGCGATCAACATTGGTGCCGTCATCGGCCTTGCCGTCATCATCGCCACCATTGCCACCATCATCGCTACTCTCGTAATTGCGTCTACCGTCGTCGGCGTCGCCATGAGACCACGCCCACACATCCTACCGACTTGCACTGAAGCGCCCGCAAGGAATTGCCCCGCGGTCATCACCCACGCGGCCGCGTCGGTCGCGCCAAACTAGCTGGCCGCTGAGCGCGCGAGCATGCGCGGTCGAGCGCGCCGGCAGAGATGCACCAGCCAGCGCCATGCACTCATCGCAATCGCAGCCGCATGGGGTTTGCAAGCCAAGTGGCGGGTGGGTGTTTTTTTTGTTGCGCAAAGGCGTGGGAGCTCCATACTCACTGGCAAAAACCAACCGCGCCAAATATATTGCACCACGTAGATTGCAAAGTATAATTGCGCAACCGACTAGATTGAACGAGATAGGTTCTCTGAGTAAAACAACAATCGGATCACCCCCCCTCCAGCCCCCCCGCCCCCCCCCCCCTCCCCTTCTAGATTTAACTGCCCCTCATTTCATGGCGCATGTTGCATGCGATCAATGCCCCACCGCCCATCCTGAATGTGAACCCATACCGTCCGCGGCATGCCGGCAACGGCACCCCCCCTCACCCCCTGCAGACGAAACTATGCGCGCAGCGATCCCGCGCGACAAATGGGGCGAATTGTGCGCGCGCGTCGTCGCGCGCGCATGCCGCAATCTCTCGAAACCATGGTTTCGCGCGGACTTCAAAATCGAGTGACCCGGAAAAAAAATGGCGCGGTTTCGCGGCGCAGATTTCTTCGGCGCCCGAAAAAAAACGCCATCGCGCAGTGCGACCAAACGGCCCTCTCGCGCGCGCATCGAAATCGCTCGAGCGCCCTCGCGAGCGCGCTGTCGCGATAATCCATTGCAACAACCGGGGCGAGTGCTTGCGCGCGCGGCCGCGCGCGCAAGAAATCCGCCGAGCGAGCCTCTCGCGCCGCATGTCGAACTCACCCGGATGCCCCTGAGCGCGCGCTGGGCGGAATGGGGCGCGGGGGGGGCGGCCCGAAACGCGCGGCGCCGCTTGGGCCACGCACGCGAGACGGCCGCTTGCGAGGCGTCGAACTCTTTCCAAGACCCCCACCACCAGCGCGAATGCATCGTCATCGTTACCAGCGGGCGCGATCAACATCGGCGTCGTCATTGGGCTTGCCGTCGTCATCACCGCTATCGTCACCATGGTCGCTGCACTCATTAATATATCTACCATCATCGGCGTCGCCATCATACCGCGCCCGCCCGCGTCGCTGACTCGCGCTGATGTCCCCGCTGGGAATTGCCCGGCGGTCGACGCCATCGCGGCTGCGTCGGTCGCGCCAGGCAAGCTGGCCCACTGGGCGCGAGAGCGCGCGCGGGCCAGCGCGGCCGCAGATGCGCCAGCCAACGTTCAGCACTCATCGCAATGGCCGCCGCGTGGGTTTTGAAGACCACGTGGCGGGCGGTCGGGCGGGGCGCCTACAAGGGCACGGAAGTTGCCGAGTCATGGGCAAAAATCAATTCTCATCTCTACACAATAGAGACCCCCCCTGGATCAGCACCTCCCCCCTTCGCATTTCAATTTACATGTCGCTCTGCCCCATTCCCATCCTAGATATGAATTTGCACCGCCTCAGGGGGGCTGGCATCCCCGCGCCCCCGCCATCCTCTGCCGAGAACACTATGCTCGCGCCCTCCTTTATCGAAAATCTAATGTTTTCAGAACTCCCCCGCAAAAAGAAACGCAAAGTGCACGCGCGCGTCGTCGCGAGCGCGCAAAAATACTTCAAAACCGAAGGGTCCGTAGCGATGTCAAAATCGAGCGTCCAAAGGAAGAAAGAACAAATACCCCAGTGCGACCCTACCTAAGAGTTGGCACCCCTGGGAAAACAGCATTAGTAGTAACAGTAACGCTAAGCTAAAGCTAAGCTAAAGCTAAGCTACAACTAAGCTAAAGCTAAGCTAAAGCTAAGCCGCAGCTAAGCTAAAGCTAAGCTAAAGCTAGGCTAAAGCTATGTTAAAGCTAAGCTAAAGCTGAGCAGCAGCTAAGCTAAAGCTAAGCTACAGCTAAGCTACAGCTAAGCTACAGCTAAGCTAAAGCTAAGCTGAAGCTAAACTAAAGCTAAGCTAAAGCTAAAGCTAAGCTACAGCTAAGCTCAAGCTAAGCTAAAGCTAAGCTTAAGCTAAGCTAAAGCTAAGCGAAAAGCTAAGCGAAAAGCTAAGCGAAACGCTAAGCTAAAGCTAAAGCTAAAGCTAAAACTCCCAAGGGACTGGGGGGAACCGCGGGGCGGGGACTGGGGGGGCCGCCCGGAGCGCTTTACACTGCCCGGCCCCTTTAAGCTAAGAGAGTAAGAACCCTTCTATGCAGAGCCTAGGTAGGGAAGAAAAAAACACATGTTTCGCAATGCGGGTCTGCAACAAAAAGATGGCGCGCGCGCTCTTGCGAGTTCTGCAGAAACCTTGGTTTGTTTTCAGTGCTTTCGGAAATCGTTCAAACGCCCATGCGCGCGTGCCGTCGCGAGAATCCTTTTGCAACGCATGAAACGAAGAGCGCGCTCGAACGTCGTCGCGGGCGCGTGCCGGAATCCGTCAGAAACCTTCCTTTTCGCACCGGTGTCAAAACCGAATGGTTTTTTTTTAAAGGACAAACACATGGCTCCGCAACATTATTCCCAAAAAATGCGCTCGCGATCTTGCGACATCTTGAGAAAATAATGCGTGCCAGCGGGCCTCTGGCGCCGCATGCCGAAATCATTCGCGCGCGCGCGTGCGGGGGGTGGGGGCACGATCTGCGTCGAATATTGGCACGCGGGCCACTCTCGCGCGTCGGCCGCGTGCGCGCGTCGAACTCTATCCAAAACCTTATCACCGACGCGAGGGCGCCGTCGTCGCCGGCGCGGTCAGCATCTGCGCCGTTCCTGGCCGCGCCGTCGTCACTGTCAGAATCTTCGCCAGCGTCGCTATCGTAGACGCATCTACGGTTCTGACGTTGCCATGATACAACGACCGCCCGAGTCGCCGACTCGCGCTGAAGTGCCCGCTGCGGTGCGCCCAGCGGTCAGGGCCACCGCGGCTGCGTCGGTCGCGCTGAAGCAGCAAGCCGCTGCGCGCGCGCATGTCGCGGCCGCGGAGATGCGCCGGCCAGCGCCGTGCACTCATCGCGATCGCCTCCGCATGGGGTATGTAAGCCAAGTTGCGGGCGCGCACGTGGGGCGGTCGCACGAGCAGTGAAGCGGGCAACTTCAAATTGAGCAACGGCGCGTTACGCCACATGTATTACACCGCGTAGACTGCAAACCGTAACTGCGCAAAAACATAGATTTAACCATCAATTCTGCGTTCGAAAAGAATAGCAGGACCCCCCCGCCCCCCCCCCTTGGATCGAACAGCCCCCCATCCCAGATTGCAATTTACGCATGATCCTGCCCCATCGGCCATGCTGGATGAAGTCCAGCCAGCCCAGACAGGCCGGCAACGGCGCCCCCGCTCACCCCCTGAGGAGCAAACAATGCTCGCGCTATATTTATCACAAGAAACCAGTGTTCAACCATCCCTTGCATCAAATGGGACGAAGTACGCGCGCGCGTCGTCGCGCGCGCGTGCCCAAATCTTGCGGGGACGTCGGATTCGGCGCGGGCATCAAAATCGAGCGGCCCGCAACCATATAAACAGCCGCATGGTTTCGGAACGAGTTCCTAAAATTTGGGGACAGTTAAATGTTTTGAACTCTCGCAGAATCTCATTTCCGAACAAATCACAACGTGCTACCAAACAGGCCTCTCCCGCGCGGGTCGAAATCGCTCGAACGCCCTCGAGCGCGCGCTGTCGCAATAACCCCTTGCAACTACTTGGGCGAGCGCGCGCGCGTCGCCGCGCGTGCGAAAATCCGGCCAAACCAATCTCTCGAGCCGCAGGTCGAACCAATCCGAACGGCCCCGCGCGCGCGCTGGGGGGCGGAAGGCGCGATCCGCGTCGACAAAATGCGACGTAGGCCGCTCGCGCGCGCCGGCCGCGCGCGCGTGCCGAACCCTTCCCAAAACCACCGTCGCCGACGCGACAACATCGCCATCGTTCTCGGCGGGCGCGATCAACGTCGGCGACGCCAGTGGCCACGCCATCGCCACCGACACCGCTGCTGTCAACGTCGCGCCAATCGTCGTCGGCGTCGCCAAGACGCCGCGCCCGCCCGCGACAGCGACTCGCGCAGTAGTGCCCGCTGAATAATGCACGCCGACGAGCGCCACCGCGGCCGCGTCGTTCGCGCCGCGCTAGCTGGCC
The DNA here is from genome assembly GCA_963575745.1 of Prorocentrum cordatum. Lineage (NCBI taxonomy): Eukaryota > Dinophyceae > Prorocentrales > Prorocentraceae > Prorocentrum > Prorocentrum cordatum. Next base: position 413,237 of record CAUYUJ010012592.1, on the reverse strand, counting down.
GCTGCGCGCGCGAGCGCGCGCGGGCGCGCGCGGGCCAGCGCGGCAGCGGAGACGCGCCGGCCAACGCCATGCACTCGTCGCAATGGCCGCTGCGCGGGCTTTACAAACCACGTCGCGGGCGGGCGGGCGGGGCGATTGCGCGAGCCGTGGAATTGACAACTAACTGCGAGCGCCGGCGAAGTCTCCTGCTTTGAAAAATTGCGCCCCCCCCCCCTGCCCCCCCCGGTCTCGACGGGCGCCCTTCGCATTGCGCGTTGCGCGCTAGTCTGCCTCGTCGCCCATCCTAAATATGAACTCACATCGCCCGGCAACTTGGCCGGAACTCGCCCCCCTCATCCTCCGCAGACTGCTCGCGCTCATTAATCGCGAATCTTCAGCGTTCAAGAACACCTCGTAAAATTCAGCGAAAGTCACGCGAGCGACGTCGCGCGCGCACGCCGACAACTGCCCATGAGCCGCGGGTTTCGCGAGGATTTCAAAGTTGAGAGTCGCGAAAGCGCACGAAGAACACATCGCTTCGCAACGAGGGTTTTCAAACGCATGCAAGCCAACATGTCGCCCTCGCTCCTGCGAGATCCTGAGAAACCATGGGTCGGTCGACGCGTTCATGCGAACGCGGCCCAAGGGCCTCTCGCGCGCGCGTCGAAATTGTGGAAAGGCGAGTGCCCGCGAGCTCTCGCAGTAATCCCTTGCAACAAATGGGGCGAAGTGCGCGCGCGTCGTGGCGCGCGCGCGCCGGAGTTCAAAAAACGAGCGCCCCGAACACGTGTCAAAACACATGGTCTTGCATCGTCAGTCTTGAACAAAATCCAGCGCTCGCGGTCGCGCGGATCATTTGGGAAACCATAGGTCCTCCAACATCCCCATGAAAGTCTGTCAAAAAAAAAAAACGAGCCCTTCGCGCCGCTTGCAAACAACAAATCATTCGAACACACTTGCGCGCGTGCTTTGGGGGGGGGGGGGGGGGGGGGGGCGGCGCGATCCGTTCCAAAAGATATCGCGCGGGCCATTCGCGTGCGACGGCCCCGCGCGCACGTCGACCCCCTCCCAAAACCATCAGAGCCAACGCGAAGAAAGACACCGTCATTGTGATCGGCGGGCGTGGTCAACGTCGGCGCCGTCATTGACCTTGCCGTCGTCATCGCCGCCATGGTCGCCACCTTGGCTACTTTCATCGTCGTGATTACCGTCGTCGGCGCCGCTATGATACTGCGCCCGCCCAAGTCGCCGACTCGCACTGAAGTGCCCGCTCGGGCGCGCCCGCCAGTCAGCGCCAATGCGGCCGCGTCGGTAGCTGGCCTCTGCGCGCGCGAGCATGCGCGGGTTAGCGCGGCCGCAGGGATGCACCAGCCAACGCCAAGCATTCCTCGCAATCGCTGCCGCACAGGGGTTGCAGACCAGGTGGCGGGTGGGTGGGTGGGCTGTTTGCAGAGACGTGGGGCTTGACAACTGGTGTGTAAAAATCAAGTACACCACATTGATTGCACCGCGGAGACTGCACCACATAGATAGCACCACCTAGATTGCACCACCTGGACTGCCCAACGCAGTTAGCATATCATCGACTGTACGATTTGTTAGACACAGCTGTTGCACAACGGAGAATGCACCACATGTATTTCAAATCGAATGTTGCACAATCTGCATTGCAGCACTTGGATACCACTGCAACTATTACTTAGCACAACTAGAATCACATCAGTTGCGCAACGTGTGCTGCACTGCATAAGCGGTCCACACTGGCTAACAAACGCACGTCCCTTTATAAAAATCTACAAACGTAAATGGTAAACGTGCACGTTGACGCGTAGTGCTCGAGGCGTTGTGTTCTTGACGCGTAGTGCTTCTCAGCACTTGCGTAAACACACGCCCGCATCCATGTATACACCAATGCGTCCATACAACAACCCAAAAACCAGCCCGTCCACCCATCTAAGCATTGTATCATCGGTCCATGCACCGACCCAAAACAACGTATCCCACACATTTACCCGCCCAGCCGCGAATCCATCCACAAGGCATTTGCCTACACCCGTTATTTCCCCTGCGCGTGCTCTCATACACCCATCCATCCGTTGGCACGTGCTCCCAATGAGGCGAGCATTTACCAACCGGGTGTCACGTGCCACCCGTAGATGGCTACACGCTGCACCCCATGGGTGCCAATTTACGACAGATATCAAACATGGCCTGACGCGGCCCCGGGATGCACCCTCGGGGCCCCAAACATAAACATGACCCGAAGTCGCTTCCAGGTCAGGCACAAGAGCCTTCCTGGAGGAGGTGTCTGCGGCTCCCCCTGCTCCCCCAAACTCTCCTGCTTATCCTGGTCCGGCTCTCCTGCCCATCCTCCTTCTCGTCCACGTCTTCCGTGGGGTTGCTTTGCGCCTCGTCCCTGTAGGCCGTCGTTTGGGGTCCTCACGGTTCTTTTGCAGCTTCGCGGGGCCATCGTGTTCACTCTTGGGCTCCCCTGAAGCTGTCGTGCAGCGTCTTTGGAATAGATTTTAATGTTGTTGAACCATCCTGGACGGACCTGAAGCCTTCTCGGGAATTTGTGGGGTGATCCACCAGTGGGCCCTTTTAGAGCCCTTCCTGGATCATCATGCGACATCATGGGGCTCCATTGGGGCCAACTTGGAGGATTTCTGGGAAGTCTTTGGGCGTCGGGGGGACACAGCGAATGCGCCACCAAACCAGCCAGCGCTGATTCCAAATCAGGAGACCCTACCCTCTACTCTGCTCTATTATACGTAGCGCTACTCACATTGTCTCTACGCTAACCGACTCTACTCTACGCTATCCTATTGTGCTATATTGGTTGCTGCGCTACTGTATTCTGAACTCGTCGACTCCACTCGAATCCTGCATGCGCCAATCTACCCAGCCCTAGTATACTCCGTCATGTTCCACTCTGCCCTGGCCTGCCCCACTCTACTCTGACGTCTGTCCTACGCTACCCTACTTTGTTCGGCTCTACTCTACATCACCATACTTTACCCGATGCTGCCCTAGTCCTACTCTACTTTACTGTACCCCTCAACCTCGTCAGCTCCAACTCTACCCCGCTACAGTTGCCTACCCTCTGCTCTACCGTTGCAGCCGCTGACATGTGGAAAACAGAAGAAGCCCTGCGGATGGTTTGGTCGAAGCCGTGCGGATCGCATGAATAGCCATGAGAAAACGCTGCCGAACCCTAACCCGTTCTAGTCTTGCCTGTTCCACTCCTACACGGCTCAAATTCTAATCTACTCCGCCCCGAACCACATCCCCAGGCCGAACGTTTTTCCTCTTGGACTACAATGTGGGAGCATCCATGGATCCAATTGGATCATTTGTTCCGGTGTGGGGGTGTTTCGTGGATCCTATTTCTGCGCTGCGCGGATCTAATTTCCTTTGTGAAAAAAAACGATGGATTCATGTATTTCCCGGGATATGTATATATAGGTTAACATCCGGGACCCAGGGGAAATTTGATCCGCGGGGCACCGCAAGTGAAGCATCATGCTATCCACGGTGTTGTGGGTATGCAGACCCATGCTATGATTCTACGGGGGAAAAAGGTTTTCCCAAGATGAAGAGGGGAAGGTTGAGGGAAGAGGCACGAGGAGGTGGGAGGAGAACAGAGGGGACGCAAGGGGGGAGAGAGGATAAATAATCAGGGAAGAAGGAGGGAAGGAAGAGGAGGAGGAGAAGGAGGATGAGGGAAGAGGGAAGAGAGAGGAGGGAGGCGGACGGACGAAGGAGGAATGAGGAGGAAAGAGGAGGCGGGAGGAGGAGGGGGGAGGCGGGAGGAGGAGGAGAGGAAGGGATGAGGGAGGACGAGGACACACAAGCAAAATGTCCAACTCGGAAGCTCGAGCGCCACAGCGGGCCCGGCCATCTCCCTTCACTTCTCCCATAACATGTGGTTGCTCGAGCGCCACCGCGGGTCTGGCCATCTCCCGAAAGTCCTCCCATTCGCTCGAACGCCACACTGGGCCCTGCCAGCTCCCGCACTTCCAACCATAGCATATCTACCCCACCTCGAAAAAACGCTACATGTTCCACTCGCATGAACGGCGCGTCGCTTCCGACATGTGGGGCTCAAGAAGAATTTTTTTCGGCCAGGGATGTGGGATTTCGAACTGCGTCTCCCCCTACGTAAGGGGTGCTAAATCCTGCACCCCCAGGCCGAAAGCTTTTTCCTCTTGGACTAAAATATGGGAGCATCCATGGATCCAATTGGATATTTTTTTTTCTGGTGTGGGAGTGTTTCGTGGATCCTATTTCTGTGCTGCGCGGATCCAATGTCTTCTTGTGTGGAAAAGCAATGGATCCATTCATTTCCCGGGAATGTATATATATAGTAATTACCATCCATGACCCAGGGGAAATGGGATCCGCAGGGCACCGCAAGTGAAGCATCATGCTGTCCACGGTGCTGTGGATATGCACACCCATGCTATGATTCTATGGGGGAAGGGGGGTCTTCCCAAGATGAAGAGGGGAAGGTTGAGGGAAGAGGCACGAGGAGGTGGGAGGAGAACAAAGGGGACGCAAGGGGGGAGAGAGGATAAATAATCAGGGAAGAGGGGGGGGAGGAAGGAAGAGGAGGAGGAGAAGGAGGATGAGGGAGGAGGGAGGACAGAGAAGGGAGGCGAACGGACGAAGGAGGGATGAGGAGGAGGGAAGAGGCGGGAGGAGGAGGGGGGAAGCGGGAGGAGGAGAGGAAGGGATGAGGGAGGACGAGGACACACAAGCAAAGTGTCCAACTCGGAAGCTCGAGCGCCACAGCGGGCCCGGCCATCTCCCTTCACTTCTCCCATAACATGTGGTTGCTCGAGCGCCACCGCGGGCCTGGCCATCTCCCGAAAATCCTCCCATTTGTTCGAACGCCGCAGTGGGCCCGGCCAACTCCCGCACTTCCAATCATAGCATATCTACCCCACCTCGGAAGGAACGCTACATGTTCCGCTCACATGAACGGCGCGTCGCTTCCGACATGTGGGGCTCAAGAGGAAAATCTTCCGGCCTGCGGAAGTATTATCCTCGATCATTATATTCCCTAGCTGACGAACCCATGCGGATAGCCTCTTCCCCTGCTATGATCCACTCTACTCCTGCGCTACTATCAGCATACTCCGCTCTATCATAACCGCCTCTGCTCTACTCTAACAGACGAAGCAACGTGGATTGCAAAGGAGGCCATGCGGACAAATTGGACGAAACCATGCGGATGGCAGAGGACGCCATGTGGATAATCCTAACCTGCTTTATGTGTTCTGCTCCTGCTCTAGTCTACCCTACTCTTGTTCCGCTCTCCTCTAAGCTACGCATGCTCTACCTTGCTCCAACATGCTCTCTTCGATTCTGCTCAACCCTAGCCGAAGAAGCCATGCGGATATTGTGACGAGAGCAAATGCCAAAAAAAAGAAAAAATCAAAGCCGCGGGGGAATGATGAACGATTTGCCCCGGCAAATCGCACGTGGGATGTATGCCGAGGGAAGAAGAAGTTGTGGTCGTCGTTGCACGAAGACGGCGACGATCACGACGACGACGGCGCGAACAGCGACCTAGCCTGGCTACACGTTCGTGACTTCGGATGGGATCACAAGGAGGGGATGGGAAAGGAAATGCCATGGGATGGGGAGGATGAGAGGAAGGCGGGAGAAAAAAGAAACCCAAAAATCAAATTTCGAAACTACTCGGATCCGGGTCATTATCATTTTTAATGTAAAAGGACTGTTTTCATTTTGCAATAAATGGTTGCTGCATAAACAACGAAACATCAGCCTCACACGTGTGGGAACTCATGGTGGCCCGCTTCCAGTGATAACCAAACGCCCCCGATAAAAAAAGTTCGGGGGGGGCTAAGCGAGAAAAAACAAAGATCAGTAGCAGTAGTAGCAGTAATGAAAAAATAATGGAAATAGTGGTAGTGGCAGAAGTACGGGTAGTCGTAGTAGTAGTCGTAGCAGCAGTAGTAGTACTACTACTACTGCTACGAATAGTAGTAGTAGTAGTAGTAGTAGTAGTAGTAGTAGTAGTAGTAGTAGTAGTAGTAGTAGTAGTAGTAGTAGTAGTAAAGGTAGTAGTAAAGGTAGTAGTAAAGGTAGTAGTAAAGGTAGTAGTAAAGGTAGTAGTAGTCGTAGTAATAGTAGTAGTCGTCGTAGTCGTAGTAGTAGTAGAAGTAGTAGCAGTAGTGGTAGTCGTAGCAGTAGTAGTAGTAGTAGTACTAGTCGTAGCAGCAGTAGTAGTAGTAGTACTACTACTACTACTGCTAGTAGTAGTAGTAGTAGTAGTAGTAGTAGTAGTAGTAGTAGTAGTAGTAGTAGTAGCAGTAGTAGTAGTAGTAAAGGTAGTAAAGGTAGTAGTAATAGCCGTAATAGTAGTAGTAGTAGTAGTAGTCGTAGAAGTCGTAGTAGTGGTAGTAGTAGTAATAATGGTGGAAGCAGTAGTAGTAGTGATAGTAGCAAGGGTAGTAGTGATAGTAGTTGTGGTAGTAGTAGTCGTAGTTGTAGTACTACTACAACTACTACTACTACTACTACTACTACTACTACTACTACTACTACTACTACTACTACTATTACCTGCAGTAGAAGCAGTAAAAGGAATCGTAGTCGTAGTAGTAGTAGTAGCAGACTTAATAACAGGACAAGTCGGAGTCGGAGTCGCAGTAGTCGCAGTATTGGTAGTAGTAGTAGTAGTCGTAGTAGTAGTAGTAGTCGTAATAAGATGAGTAGTGATAATCGTAGTAGTAGAAATAGTAGTAGTAGTAGCAGTAGTAGTAGTAGTAAAAGTAATAGTACTGTTAGTAATAGCAGCGCTCGTTGTAGCAGATGTGTTAGTGGTGAGTGTAAAAAAATATCAAGTGGTAATAGCAATGCTGCTAAGAATGGTGATGGTAGTCGTCGTAACCGTAGCCGTAACCGGAGTCGTACTCGTAGTCGTAGTAGTCGTAGTAGTAGTAGTAGTAGTAGTAGTAGTAGTAGTAGTAGTCGTAGTAGTAGTAGGAGTAGGAGTAGGAGTCGCAAAGCAATTAGGAATCGGCATGGTAATGCGAGTACCGGTACAAAAGGTAATAGAAGAAGTAGTTGTAGTAGTTGTGTAGTAGAAGTGGCAATAGAAGAAGAAGTAGTAGTAGTAGTAGTAGACTTCGTAGTTGTGAGAGTAGGTGGAATACTACTACTATTATAAAAGAATAGTAGTAGCAATAGTAGTAATAGTAGTAGTCGTCGCACTTGTAGTAGTAGTAATAGTAGTAGTGGTAGTCGTATGAGTGGCAATCGTAATCGCAGTAGTAGTAGCAGTCGTAGTAGTAGTAGTAGTAGTAGTAGTAGTGGTAGTAGTAGTAGTCGTAGCTCGAACAGTAGCATTCGTGGTGGCATTATTTGTGGTAGTAGTAGTAGTAGTAGTAGTAGTAGTAGTAGTAGTAGTAGTAGTAGTAGTAGTAGTAGTAGTAGTAGTAATAGTAGTAGTCGTCGCCGTAGTAGTACCAATAGTAGCAGTAGTAGAAGTAGTCGGCGCAGTGGTAGTAGTAGTAGTAGTAGTAGTAGTCGTAGTAGTAGTAGTAGCAGTAGTAGTAGTACTACTACTACTACTTCTAGTCGCCGTAATCGTACTAGTAGCAATCGTCCTAAATTTATATTACATAGCCCTGACACAGGTGCGATGACTTTGTTGCTATTCGACATAAGAAGATCGCAGTTTCGATTCGTACATTTGCCCTGCGATTATACACTTCGGCCTTGCCACCCCTCTCCCCCGACCAACTCTGCCTTGGCCAGGGGTAATCAACTCTCAATAATGAAGGGGGGAATGATTTATTATCCGGGGCATGGGGTTGGAGGGGGGGATCTGTGAACCATTCATCTAAGGATGTAGCTGAGAATCCAATTGGCAAGCCTATTTGGAGAAAACAATTGGATTTTTGGCGGTCGAAGGGTCCCCTGGGAGCACTCGTTTGGCCTCTGGGGGCCAGCTTGGGACCATCGTGAAGCTTCTTGCGCCGCCTTGGGTTTTTGGGAGTCGTCTAGGAGCTCTCTTGGGTTGCCCTGGCAAGCACTTTGAGTTCTCGCGCTGCCTCCTGGAACCTCTGAACGCGTGCGGGGCAAGCCCGGGAAAGATGTCAAATTCCCGATGCCGGAAAATCGAAGGTGGAACTCCAGAGAGTGGGCCCGCCACCCGGGAATCAACAAGGTCAACGGTTTGGACCTGGGCGGATCCAGATCTGTCTGAACATCTGGGAATGATGTTACAGAACTGGTTGGGGTCCACGCGCTGGCACCAGTGTGCGCATACACACATATATATATATATATACTGTTTCACGGAGGCGTACGTCCACGCCAGTGGTCAAGTTAGCCCGACACGTGACCTACACTTTCAGGACCTTGCACACCGCCCCCCAGCACACTGGCCGAAGGTTCCACTGCGCCCACAGCCCGCGGGGCCGCTCGGGACCCACAAACGCGGGCCCGAATCACGGAGGGACAGGCCAGCACCGAGACACGGTGCACCTCCGAACAGGACGGGCAGCCAAGGGACCCCCCGAGGTCCCGAGGCACCCATCCCGTGGGAGGCCGACCACAGGTCCCACACAGACACCCTCGGCCACGCGCTGGAACGTGCGGCACCAGAAAGGCACACCCTGAAGGTCACCAGCTAACTCCCCTGGGCTAGGGCACCAATCTGGAGTAGCTGGGGGCATCTATACAGAACTGTCTCCTCGTGCAGGGGCCGCGACGCGGCCCTGGACGACAGGGAGGTAGCGGGTGGGAGCCTTGGAAAGAGGCTACGGAAGGAGACGGCGTTCAACGATGCCCCCAAACAGTATTGCCTTACACAAGCGTAAACGGTCATACTGTTTTACGGAGGCGTACGTCCACGCCAGTGGTCAAGTTAGCCCGACACGTGACCTATACTTTCAGGACCTTGCACACCGCCCCCCAGCACACTGGCCGAAGGTTCCACTGCGCCCACAGCCCGCGGGGCCGCTCGGGACCCACAAACGCGGGCCCGAATCACGGAGGGACAGGCCAGCACCGAGACACGGTGCACCTCCGAACAGGACGGGCAGCCAAGGGACCTCCCGAGGTCCCGAGGCACCCATCCCGTGGGAGGCCGACCACAGGTCCCACACAGACACCCTCGGCCACGCGCTGGAACGTGCGGCACCAGAAAGGCACACCCTGAAGGTCACCAGCTAACTCCCCACATCTCCAACCTTGGCGCCCACGCCGTCTACGAGAAACTATTCTAAAAACTCTACAATCGTGAGGCTAACTTCCAGTCACCGCCTAGACTTAGGCATGGAAAGTCAGCGAAGCTGAGAGATATGTACACACAACCATGCAATGGGCACAGAGAGGGACGGCTGGATAGGGAATAGAAGATGCACATTCAACGCTCACAAACTGACAAATTCACGGAGAATCTCGAGCCCGCATTGAACATTTGAACACTGTTCATCTTGCGGCCTGACCTTCACTAGGTCAGCAACTGCATCTTCAATATAAATTCTCGCAGTCAAAGTGCTGGCCCAGCGGCCTTTGACGAGTGTCTGCTCCATCGAGCTGGAGCGGCAGAAAAAGTCACTTGCTCCGCCTCGTCGGCAACTGTGCCAGCTGAAAAGGCCTCGAAAGCCGAGCGCCTCGGCCAAGCGCTGCAATCCTGCCTTCAGCTGGTTCGGCGATCTGGGCGAAAGCCTGTCTGAAGGCCCGAGATTGGCCACGACCAGCCGCAGCAGCCGCACGCAGGCCTTAGACCGCACCACCACGGCCTCAGCTGCATCCTTGCCCGCCGTGGTCTTACTGCTGCCAATGCGGATGACCATGCACGATCCACGATCATGAACATCGCCTGCAGTGAGGCTGAAAGCTCCCCCTCCTCGCAGCATCGCTTCAAAGCTGACGAGAAGAAGGCAGGCGAAGTCGAAGGCGCCTGCTGCGATGGCGTAGCCCGCCATGCCGCCGACCAGCTCCGCGGTCAGCGGGGGCACGCGCGCCGCTGGCTCTTGGCGGCGCCACGTCCGCAGCAGTGACCAGGACAAGTCGAGCTTCCTGCGCAAAGACGGGCAGAGGAAGGCCACGCCTGCGATGGTGTTGCTCGCAGCCGCAATGCCAGCGCCCTCGGCCCAGAGCTTCTCGAGGAAGCCCGCGACCAAGCCGTCTGCATCGTCCACGGCCAGTGCGAGCGCGGGCGCGCCACTCTCCTCAGCGCCGTAGTAGTGCAAGAGCCTGCGGACCGCAACGGCGTACCGCCTGCGGGTCGCCACCCCGACGCGGAGCGACGAGAGGGTGTGGGCGCGCGGGTCACGCCGCCTCACAGGCGGCCTGCACGGGCGGCCTTGCGCACCAAGGGCGCGCGACTGCCGCGCCCCCTGAGCCGCGAGCCACGCCACAGCTTTCTCGATGGCTCGTCGGCCGGATTGTTCTCTGACACGATGTACCCGATCAGCGGGTACATGTCGGCCGCGACCGCGACCGCTGCCCAGCGCCGGAGCATCGGCTGCAAGCGAGCGCTGCTGCTCCGGCCTTTCGTGATGATGGCCGCGACGACCTGGCTGTCCACGAGGTGGAGCCAGCGGCTGCAGTGGCGGCGAGCGGCACGAGCCCGCCACCGAAGCGCCGCGAGCGCGGCCTGCAGCTCCCTGACGTTGATGTGCGCCTGCTGCCGCTTGGGCCAAGCTATACTCAGCACGACTCGCCACTTCCACACGAACGGGTCGAGCGACGATCTGGGCCACCCCTTCGGTCGGTACGGCAGGTTCACGTCGAGACGCACATCGCTCCCGCCCTTCTCGGACCTGGCCAGGTAGCTGAGGAGCAAGAGACGGCTGGCTTCGGTCTCTGGCTCCCCCGCGTCGCTCTCGAAGCGGCCCGCTTCGTCCCACGACGGCGTGCATTCGCCGACGTGCCCAAGCTCCTGCATGGACAGTGGGCGCGTCACGGCCCCCAGGTTCAGCAAGAGCCACTGCAGCAGCCAAGCGACCGAGAACACATTGAAGCTGTTGCCCAGTAGGAAGGACCTGGCGTCGTCGCTATCCTGCTGGTTCGAGCCCTTCGTGGCTACAGCCGTGTAACGCACGTCGAATCCCATCATCCTCTCCCGCTCGGAGCTCGAAGGGACTCGCAAGGATCCGTCGCTGTCCTGCAAGAGGTTTTTCTCTTCGTAGAGCGCAACATGGTAGCGATACGAATCCGACTGCCAGCGAGCGAGCGCCTCGGGCGAAGCACTCTTCACCCCGCGCGGCGCTGAAGGGTAGCCCCGCTGAGGCCTGCTGCACACGAGGGTGGGGTAAGGCCCAGGCTCGCCCAGCCAGCGCGCGCCAGGATCCCGCCAATCGAAATTCAACAGGGGCGGCTCATTGCAGCTGACCACGAACATATCCTCGCGCTCCTGGAGGACCAGCGGCGGGGTCGGGCGGACGCTCCAGCTCAGCCAATACAGCCGCGGCCTCCTGCAGGGCACCAGGGCCGAGGTGCACAGAAACACGGGCTTGACGCCGAGGGCCTGGTTCATGCCACGCAGGCTGCTGGACGTCATGCCCGCGACGTTCTCCGCGAACCACCTGAAACTCGCCCCGAAAGCGTCTGACAGCAGCCCGAAGATGCGCGGCACCTCGAAGAAGACCGAAGACTTCGGGTCGGCCAGGCCTCGCCCAGCAGCGTTTAGCCCCGTGAGCCCCTGGCACGGGCTGCCTGCGCCCGCGACCACAAGGTCGACCTCGGACTGGTAGGCGATCCTCAAGTCCTCCACCGTCTGGGCGGTCACGGTCCTGACGTCGCCCCAGTCGATGGCGCCTGGCCACCTGAGCCGTACGACCCTCCTGGCCTTGGCGTCTGTCTCGGCGCTCACGTACCCGACGATGCGCACGGGCAGGCGCGAGAGCGCGACCGCCAACCCGCCGATGCCGTCGAACAGCCCGATGCAGAGGACTCTGAGGATTCGGGCGACGATGGCCCGCGGGATCCGCGGATTGCTGCGAGTCCAGGGCGCCCGCGGATCGACGGGCAGGCCGAGGACCCTCGCCCCAGCGCCCAGCTGAGCGCCAGGCTCGCCGGCGGCGAGGATAGTCGCCTCCGCCTGCTCGTGGAGGCCCGTCGACACGCAGACTCCCCCCCCGAACTCGGACGCGTCTGAACACGACGCCATCCCTTCGAGGCGGCTCCTCAACGAAGTAGCGGCGAGCGGGACCACGAGGAGCGCCGTCATCAGCTCCTCCCTCATTTCCCGCGTCAGGTAGACCTTCGCCCGCGGCTCCGAAAGCCTCCACACTGCATTCAAGATGCTGAGCAAGGGCCGCCGAAACTCGAAGACCCTGACAATGCGGCCGAGCACAGTCATGGCCAGCCTCCACGGGACCAAGTCCAGGCCGAGCGTCGCGATGGCGAGAGCGCAGGCGGACAACGCCTTGCTGAGGGGGGCGCCGATCCGCCCTGTGACGCCGTCAACGGAAGCCCCCATCCTCTCAACGCGAAGCTGGCGGAGGTGCGCCTTGTCGGAGGAGATCGCCACCTGCGCACGCTCGTAGCTGGCACGGGCCGCGGCCTGCAACTCTGCCTGGCTACCAAGCAGCTCTAGCGCCGCGGCCTCCTCGATGATCTCGGGGGCGTCGAAGTCGTCGATGTATACCTGCCACCAAGATGCAAGGACGGGACCCTGCTTAGCAAAAGCGAGCGGCCGCACCGTGTCCTTCCGCCATTCTGCCTCTGGCGGTAGGCCCGCTCCAAGCGGGGGAGGAAGCCGACACAATCGCCGATGTATGTGCTGGAACAGCGGCACGGCGAGCATCCAACCCATCGAGATGACCGCTGAGGCGACGAAGACCCGCGGCGCCGCGCGCCCAAACAGGTCGCCGCGCAGCGCCTTGCCCACCGCCATGTGAGCATGCCAGCAGCGCGGGATCCGCCACACAAAGAAGGCCCCCTTCTGGTCATCGCCAGACCACAGCAGCAGGGAGCCCTCGGGCAGGTGAAGGGTCGCCCAGCCCGTCGACGCCGCGAGTGTAGACGCCTCACCGACGAACGGCTTGAGGAGCGAGTTGCCTGGGACCATGTTCAGGATGAGCCTGGTGACCCGCTCGGCCCCTGGCCCAGGCGCTCCCTTCTTCTCGACTGCGAAGAGGCCGTTGAGGAGCGGAGCGCCCCGCACCTGAAACACCTCATGCGGCTCAAGCACCGTAAAGATGCCCAGCTCCACCAAGTGCACCGCGAGGGCCTCCCAGTCGCTGTCAGAGGTGACGTTGACCCGCGCCCTCGGGAGCGGGTTGGGCCACTCGGCCTCGGGCTTCAGCGCCACCGAGGGGTCGTTCAGCCAGGCGCCAATGTCCGCATCCACGAACTCGCACGCGTCCAAGGCGCCTGCGTGCTCGGGCTGCGGCAAGCCCGGCTTCAGCTCCGCGAGCACGCACGGGAGTGCCTTGACCGCGGGCTCCCCGCTGTAGTCGATGGCAGCGTGCTGGAGGGCGGACGACAGCGCGGGCACCTCCACGCTCGCGAAGGGGTCCTCCGCAAAGACCTCAGCCCGCGACAGGAGGTGCGCCATGGCCTGCCGCTGCGCCAGCGTGAGGGACCCCTCGTGCTGCCAAGTGGCGGTCGCCCGCCCGCAGTACATGCGGTTCAGGCCAAGCACCTCCATGTAAAGCCAGCACTCCATCATGACGGACCTGGCCACTCCTGCGAGACGGCACCTGCTGCTGCGAGGGCCGCATCGGCTGCGAATCCATCGCCTCGCCAGGGAGAGAGAGGGCAGGGGCAGCGGGAGGACGTCACGTCCCCGCACCCCGCTCCCCCGCCTTGTGGACGTACGCATCGTGAACTCCCTGGCGAAGGCGCCCAGACCCCCAGGGTCCGTGATGGTAAGGCCCAGCAGGGTGACCGACAAGTCCACGGCAGTGAGGCTCGACCCAAAGCCGACCGTGACCACGCGCTGCCAGTCATGGAAGTCCGAAGCGGTGAACGAGTCCTCGCCCGCTGAGAAATCCGACCAAAGCTCGGCAACAGAGAGCTGCCCCCCCCGCGGCGTCGCCTCATCCCGCGCCAGGGCTCCTGCCGCCTCTGCCTCGCCGCAGGACCAGCGCCCAGCAACACCCCCAGGCCCAGCGCGCAGCAACTCGCTGGCGCTCGGGGGGCTTGGAGGGGCCTCGGCCGCGCCGACTAGGCCATCGGCCGCTGCGCCGCCCCCAGAGGCGCCCGCGCAGGCCAGGCGCCCCCCAAGAGCGCTTGCTGCGGGCAGCGAGGCGACCGCTACCGCAGCGTCGGCACCAGGCTCCGCAGGCGGGCATCGTACGCCTTCACCGACTCGCCAGCCTTCTTCGGGTACTTCGCCTTGGCGTCCTTCCAGGGCCGCGCCAACACGACCGCACGGGCTGGGGCTGCCGACCTGTCCGCCAGCGTGCGGTCGGCCTCCGCGGAGCCCGCGGCCGCTGGCTGCCTCTGCGCCGGGGCCTGCGCTGCGGCAGGGGGTATCCCCCCTGCACGGCCTGCAGGGCGAGTGGGCAACGCCGAACCCACCTCGCCCCGGCCGACCTGCTAGCCCTGAGGCTTCTGCCGCAGCCGCGAGGCGAGCTCCTCCAGCTTGAGCTCCCCGTGCTGGATGCTCCTGATCATCTCCTCCTCCTCGTTGCGTAGCGCGAGAGGCTGGTCCCGCGGCGGTATCAGCTCGAGCCACTTCGCCGCCGACCAGCTCCCGTCGCCGACCGCCACCTGGATGGCCTTGAAGCGCTGGGCCAGGATGTCGGCCACCGCGGCCGTGCGGCCCTGCAGCAACAGGTCCAGCGCCTCCGCGATCGTCCGCAACTCGCGGTAGATCTCGCCCCCTATCTCCTTCACCGGATGCTGCGGCAAGTAGACCGACAGGAGGAATCGAAGGACGATCGGGCCATGCGGATCGACCGACCCGCCGCCGTCCTGCGACCCCAAGAACTCTGCCATCTGCGCCAGGCTCAGCTCCGCGAGTCTCCCTGGGTGCTCCAGGGCCAACCTCCTGCAGTGGGCCCGACGAGACGCAAGGCCCTTCGGCAGCAAGTCGCCCTCGGCGGTGGCGACACCACCATCGCCGCCGAAGGACGGGTCCTCGGACGACCTGGTCGCGCTCTGCAGCGCCTTGAGGAGGGCCGTCAGCAGCTCCTGCACGCCAGCTCCGCCCTGACCAACGGCGGGGGCGGCCGCCTCTGCTCCCTTGGCGTCCTCGGCCGATGCAGCTGCTCCGACCTTCGCCGCCTTCCGCACGCGGTCCTCGAGGACCTCGGCAAGCGACCGCTGCGGTGGCGGCCCGCCCTGCCGCGGAATCTTCGCCGGCGGCTCGTCGTCCAGGGCAGCGACCGCCTCCGCAGCGCAGCCCCCGCAGCGGCCCGCCGCTGCTGCTGAAGCCGAGCGAAGCGGTCCTGCGCCGCCTCCAGCTTCCCGCGGAGGCTGGCACGGCGGCCGCCCCCATCCGCCTCGACCACGTCGCCGCCCCAGAGCTCGTCCAGTCCTGGCTGCTCCGACGGAGCCGGCGTCCTGGCAGGCGCCTCCCCAGGCACCCCTCCAGTGAGCCGCGGCCCGAAGAGGTCGGCGGGCCAGACCGCGTCTGGGTTGTCCGAGAGGAACGCCGCGAAGACCTCCCGCAGCTCGTCGGCCGAGACGGCGGTCGCGTCTGTGATGTGCACCAGCTCCGAGCAACCCCGCGGCGGCTGGACCTGGCACGGCTGCGTCCGGCACACGTGGACGAGGGGCCGCGCAGTCACGGCCCCGCGCTCGCCTGGGTTCGACGCCCACCAGTCCCAGTACGGGTCGTCTGAGAAGAGGAACCTCGGCCTGGCGTACGTCTCGACTCCGACCGAGAGGCGAAGGGCGACCCAAGTGAAGCGGCACTGGATGTCGCCCTGGGCATTGTAGCCCGTCGACGAATACGCCTGGCCCTCGACGAGCCGCAGCTCCTCGGCGGGGGCAGGAGGCAGTCCACCGCCCTCCCCGTCCAGCTCGTCGCCCGACGGGGTGTACAGCTGCGCGCTCCCGTCCAGCTCCTCGTCCTGATCTCCGGCCATGAGAGGGCGCTTGCGCACCCAGCGCCGTCGCCCTCCTGGGAGTCCCCCCGACCTGGGGCGGACCAGGTCGGAGCCGAAGAGATGCAAACGAGGACCTCGGGCGAGCACCAATGCACTGAGGTGTCGGCTCGCCCGAGGCCCCCAACCCTGCAAGCCTTGGAAAGAGGCTACGGAAGGAGACGGCGTTCAACGATGCCCCCAAACAGTATTGCCTTACACAAGCGTAAACGGTCATAGAGATGTATGGTATGTATGTTTATACATTTTGAACGTCTGTCTGCAAACCCATTTTTCGAAACACGCGAAAGTACACAATTCGCTGAAAAAGCGGGCTGTGGCTGCGCACACAAAAGCGGCCCTGGCAGGTCTGCGGATGAAACGTCCCCCTAGAAGCGGACGAGCACGCGCCAAGATCAAGCACACTATCGCCGAGACTACAGGCCAATGGGTGGCATGGGTGGCAGGCCCCCCGAGATGGTCCTATATTGCCCAGTGGAGATTTACGACGGCCCAATTTCCTATAGTTGCATGTGCTCAAAGGCGTCAACTATTGGCAAACACTTAGGGGTTCGTTGGCTGTTTGCTGGCATAAACAAGATCACTTCTGCGAACACAAGGGGACTGTCGTGCCCCAAGGTGGCCAAAAAGGGCTCCCCCAAGAGAGCCTTAACTTAGGGCTCACTTGGGGCACTCTCATACCCCCCTACTGCCCAAGAGCGGGGATCAGTCGGCGCCAGTCCGTAAGGTAGCCCGAGCGTGACGCCAAGAGGCTCAAAGATGGCGCAAACATTGTTCATCACGTGCCTTCTAGCCCTTGCGGTCTGCAATGTGCTTCCCAGCCCCCCGAAGGATCCAGAGAGGGCCTTACAAGAGCGCTGAGGGGGTCCCACGACTCCGCAGGAAGGTCCCAAGAGAGCACCAAGGGATCCCAAGAAACCCCCGTGGACCAAGAGCGCGTGCCAACCAAAAAATAATGAGACGGCCGCCAGTTGGCACAAGAGTCCAGGACTGCCTGATTGGCTCCAACTACGGCTCCAGATGTTCGAAGATGCCCCCCCTGCGGATGTCCGCCCCAAAGGCCCAAACCAATGAAGAGCAGGACTTGCTCGTGTGATTCTGGCCCTCGCCCTGCTGGCAACCTGTTTCCGAGACGGCCCGACCCCGCCTCCCTCCTGGAGCCAATTCATAAGAACGTGACTAGAAAACCCTTGGTGCAATCACTTGTCGGGGGGGGCATCTGCCACCGTGCAACGAACCAATAAATGGAGTGCCCTGAAGTCTCTTCGAATGCTCTGTATCAGATATCCGCCACCGCGCTTGATGCGATTGGTGTGTGTCGGGTCCTTGCTTTGCCGTTGCTGACGCTCCCTGCGAAGCAATAGACAGGGCCCCACGACGCATCTATAGCAACATGTGTCGACTCATGTGTTTGACCAAGTCCATGCGCTCTGGCCGTCCCAGGTGAATTTACCAAATCACAATAGAAGGTGGGCGCGTCCGTGGAAACTGCACCCCTCCCAGGCGCTCGCCCAGCTTCCCCGCTCCACCCCCCTCGCCCTCAGGGCAGCTCCAAAAGGGCCCCCAAGAAGTCCACGATGGCCCCAAATGACATCCAAGACGTCAACGATGGCCTCCAAATCGACAAAATGGCCCTATACGGCCCCCAGGACGGTCCAAGAAGGCCTCCAACACGGCCGCGATGGTACCAAGACGGTCCAGGAAGGCCCTCAAGATGCCCCAAGAAGCATCCCTGAGGACCCCCAGGATGTACCGAAGTTGCCCAAATAGATGATAGCATTCACTTTTTCTCGGGCTTCCAAAACCCCGATATGGCAACAGGGGCCTCCCAAATAGCCCCAGGAGGGCGCAAGTGGCATCCACGAGGACCCCAAGATCTCCCGAAAGCCCCCGAGACGGCCACAAGATGACCACACTCCATGCGGGCCACGAGACCTCCAATACGGCGCTAGGACATCCCAAGAAGCCCCCAAGACGGCACAGATAGACCCCAAAGACGGCCTCCGAAAGCGCCCAACAAGCCAGGAGCGCAATCCCGGCGGCCTCCCTCCAAAGCCAGCCTCAGCGCGGTGGCAAATGCTCTCTAAGGTTGTGGATGCCACGACTATGGACACCCTAACAGTTCGATCATCGAATGAAAAATGCAGTTAAAATGTAGGAACATGTCATGGAAATGATTAAAAACATGACTTCTAACATGTTTAAAACAGTTTAACACATTTCTTAGACATCTGGAAATTATTCGGCAACACGCTTCCTCTCCATTGATCGTCCTCCACATCCCCAAATGCCCCAGGCCGCAGAAACCCAAAATTTCTGGACCAATCTGGGCGAAACCGGGGGGTCCCACGCAGACTTCTCCGGAGACCTCGGGAGCATGGGTCGGCGACCACACCTCCCACGTCTTGAGATGGCCCCGCAGAGCATCCTGGGGCTCATTCGGGGGCCTCCTTTAAGTCGGGCCCGTCCCGCTACAGGAGGAATATTCAAAAATAGTCAAAAAAATAGTCTGGGGACTATTTTTTTGGTATTTTTAACAATTTGGGGATATTTCTATTTATCGTCGAAAATCCCCCTGTAGGGGGACACGCCCGACTTAAGGCCTCCTGGCGGCCTCCTGGCATCCTGGGCCGTTTTCAAGGCCCGAGGGGCCACCACCATGGGAACATACTTCAGCGTCGAAGACGGCTCAAGAGGCTAGGAGGCAACTACTGGGATGTTTTCGTCGGAAATATTGAAGAGGATTAAGCCCCATTTGGGAGCTGTTACGCCGGACTAAGCGGGATTAAGCGGGATCAGCCCGGATTAAGCTGGATTAAGCGGGATGAAGCCGAATTCTACAGGATTTCGGACCAGGGCGAAAACAGAATTTGACCTCCCAGGAGTTGCATCCGAAAAGACGCATCGAAGATCGCCCCACGACGGGCCCAGGAGGCGCCCACGAAGGCCATGCGAGGGGGATCTCGAAATTACCATTGGAGCTACTCCCCCCCAGCCCCAAGCGGCTTAGAAGAAGCCCAACATATACTCGCAACTTCGCCCCAAGAGGTATCCAAGAGGCCTCGTCCACGACCAAGGGCCACTATTTGCAAGTATGGATACGATCGTTGAGACCAAACGGTCAAAGATAATACGAATGGCACTCGTGAAGTGAGGCAGCCTTCGCCTAAGGAAACTGGGCTCAGATAGCACAGCCGAGAGCGAACGAAGGTAAGCCAACCTGCGCAACGCTAAGCCGAGCCACGCAAAAACCGAGCAATGCTACAGCCGAGTCGCAGAACCAGTGCGCAAACACTCTCAGCCAAAGCTGCAGCTAAACCAACAAGTTCAGCTCACAATCGTTACAACTCGACGTTTCGTTTCGCGCCTCGCCAGAATCATCGGCTAACTCCCACCTGCAGCTGGCGCCAACGGAATGACGAAACAGACGCTGACTATAGCGCAACTGGTTTACATTACGTTACGCCGACATTCAGATGCCAAAGAGGGAGCTGTATAGAACGAAGCTCGGCTAATCTAGACCATGGCGGGCCGTGCCAGGCTGGGCTAGGCCAGGCTAGGC
The DNA here is from genome assembly GCA_963575745.1 of Prorocentrum cordatum. Classification (NCBI taxonomy): domain Eukaryota; class Dinophyceae; order Prorocentrales; family Prorocentraceae; genus Prorocentrum; species Prorocentrum cordatum. The sequence continues at coordinate 393,644 of CAUYUJ010012592.1, read as the reverse complement.
CAGGGTAGGTTGCGCTGGTCTGCAACAAGTTAACCTGAACGGAACTGAAACAAGATCGGCTAGACACGGCTACGCTAGACTGCTACGCCAAACTGAGGCGCACGGCAATACAACGACGAAGCTAGCCTTGGCTGTGCTCGGCGAGATTATACGGTGGACTCACTAAAGGAACTATCAATAAGCTGGGCGAAGATAGCCACCGCTGAACTGCTGAAATGGGCTTCAATCCTGAACGCGTCTCAGCGAAAGTGGCTACTGCAAGACGGTTTCTACCTATGTCTATGTGTCAAACTCACGCAGAGATAGTGGTACATCTTACCATCAAGCCGTGTTTACACATAAAAAGACTTGTGGTACTGCTGCAACGAATGCGAACGTCACCGATAAGCCAGAGCAAGAGCACGTTCGTACATACGCGTGATAGTAAGCTGGACCAGCAAACGAAGCTAATACAAACTAAACGGAACTACCCAACAGTAAAGTAAAGTACCACTAAGGTGACCAAGCATGAGCCAGTCTGTCCAGATATGCCTCCTGAAAAGCAAATCCAGCTATGAGCTGACTAACGTTCAAGCAAATAGATGCAAGCTGAACCAACGTTAAATCAACGCATTGGTACACGATGCGACGACTCATAACTAAGCTCGTCTGTCCGACATCCCTCCTCGAAATCAAACGCACGTTTTCCCACGACATGGCGACGACCCCAGACCCCGAATGTCAATTTGGGTTCCAACGTGGGTCTGTTGATATAGAAAGGGTCATGAAACAAACGTTGCCACACATATTTTGCGTATCTGTGCATATGCGGTCTGGCAGATCGGGGCGGCATCATCGCGACGCCAACGGGCGTCGCGGACTCGAGCCTTTGGTCCGGAAGCACGAAGCGCACGATTACCCATATCATGAAGTTCTGCAACCAGTCACTGTGCTCTGGGGGTGCGCGGACACGCAAAACACTGTTCAGCTAATCGTTAGCTGGCGCCCGCCTCGAACTCATGCCCCATCCCCCGCCTTTTCCAAATATCCCTTCGCTGCGGCCCCACCCTCCTCATGCCCCTCCGATTGCCCCGGTCCTCATCATGCCCTTCATCTACACTGCCCCCCCCCCATGTGTCAATTCACGTCCACCATCCTATCGAACCCCTTCCTTCCCACAGCCCACCATCCCAACCCCCCCGCGCCTTTGCATGCCCAGACCACGGCCCCCTCCTGGACCAGCCGGGAGACCCGCGGAAACTCCCGCCCAGTGACCACTCCAGCGAGAGGCGCGCAACAAATGCACAGTTGGAGACACGAGCTGTGTATTTCGACCGCGCACGACGCCGCCCCTGGACCAGCCGGAAGAGAAACGCGAAAGTTCCCGCCCATTCAACACCACCCGCGAGGGGCACACTCCAAATACACAGATGGGAACGAGATCTGTGTACACAGATCACACCACGATCTGTGTAAACAGCGGGCCCACACACGAAAATACACAGTTGAAGACACAAACTGTGTACACAGATCACACCTTGATCTGTGTATTTCGAAAAGGTGAACGCTCGCCACCTCGAGGGCGCCCCGACTTTGCCAACCCAGAACCGAGGTCGACATGCCCAGCTGGGGGGGAATGCGAATACACACTTCCCCGGCCCAGGGCGCCCCCGAGAGAGCCGCAAATACACGCTTCCCTGGCCCAGGGCGGCCGCGGTGCAACGCGGCGCCAAAGCGGCCCCCAACGGCCCGAAGACGTCCCAAAAGGCCTCGAAGGACCCCAAAGAATGCCGCGCAGCAATCCGAAAACACGAGAGATGTCACATGTCAAGGACCTCTTAACAGTCAAAGCTCCACGCGTCGCCATATAGATCACTGCTCTGGCAAGGGGGGCGGACCTCGCCGCAGGCACCTATAATTTACATGTTAGCGATGCGACTGTGTTCGGCGGCCGTGCCGCCCGCATTTTGGGTGCGCCCCGAAATCTCGCATTGGCAATCCCCTCTGTTTGGTTGCGCCGCTGTGCTCGGATATCGAAAAAGCATTTACCGCTGACGCGGGCACGCGGCGCCAGGCACTTCATTTTTCGAACAAGGAGGGTGGGCGAGGTAGGACGACGGATGGTGGAGCAGGGAGGCAGAGAGGCACGAGGAATAATGAGGGAGGTGGGAAGGGGCTCTCCCCCGCCCGAGCCGCGGACGCTTTCGACACCATCTGGGGGAGGGGGGAAAGGAAGGGGAACGGAGCAAGGGCGAGGACGACGACGGGAAGCAAAGTGTCCTGGGTCCGCATATAGCCATATGTCTGCGATTCGGGTGTGCGCGCTTTCTTCGAGGCACTTCAAGCCGGACCCATACTGAATTCACTAATTCCTCAAAACTGTGTAAACACTCTGTCCTCTGTTCCCTCTCCTATACAACGGCCTCATAACAGAGGGGCAGTGGATTCCAAATGTCAATGTTGACGCCGACACTGGCGACTGCAATTTGTTGGTTGACCCCACTGGCCGCGCTGCGCGCGTCAATCAACATTAAAATTCGAGGGCTAGTGGGTCGGATCAAAACTTGAGATTAATTTCGAGGAGGGATGTATTAAGCTTTTTTGAAGGGCCTTGTCTGTCTCACCACGCCGCTATCCGCGTCGAATCCACATCGAATACATGTCAAATGACGACGAATGCGAGCCGAATCCACGCCGAGCAGGCGTCGGGCTCAAGACACACACTGAAGTTGTAGGACAGACAAGGTGCCCCGATGATGCAACGTAAACATGTCCTGAGCTAGTGGGGGTTCAAACACTCAGACCATAATTTGTAGGTGCGGCTAAGTCCCGCAGAACTACGAGTGCCCATGCCAGGATACAGTGAGGTCAAACATACATAGAACTTTGTCTAAGCTGGAAAACCTTCCTACAACGTAACATAATACCCTGTTAGCCAGCGAGGACCCAAAACAGTGAGATCTTCAAATATGTGGGGTGCAAACAGGTGGTGCACTCAATGTGTTGCAATCAAGGCGGCGCAGACTATGTGGCGCACAGCAATGCAAAGCAACACAACTCAACACAACGAAATGCAACGCAGAGCAATGCAGAGCAGCGCAAATACAGCACAACGCAATGCAAAACGGCAGAGCAATGAAAAACAACGCAGAGCGCTGTAGCGCGACCCAAACGAATGCGAAGCAATGCAAAACAATGCGATGACATGCAGCGCAAAGCAATGCGAGCGCAATGCGACTGGGCGGGGCAGCAGGGGCAGCAAACGACCCTTCTGTTTGGACAAATCTGAAGGGACCCCAGGCCCCAGGACACACAAATAAATACACACAAATAAACAGATTCCCAATATTTTCACATATTTTCTGGGTTTCTGTCTTCCCCCCACTTCCCATATTTTCTGGGGAATCGACGATTAATTGTGTCTGTGTGTTTGTTCCTCTCCTGAAAACTGTCGGATGGGAACGGGACCTCGGGGATCACGCACAGTTCCTTGGAAGAGAACTGACAAACCCCGAAGTGCAAGCACGGTTGAAGAACAAATTGCAACGGAGATGAGCTCACGTCTCAATGACCGAATCAACGAAAGCCCCACACGAATCAAAACTGATGAGATCATGGCATGCGAAGACTGAAGTGAAACACTCACACAGCCAAACATTACATCCATCAAGAGACCGGCAAACGTTTTGAAATTGAAAATAGATGGGCGTCGGTCCACGCCCCCGACCCGCGTGAAGATTCGTGGACAGACACGACAATCTGCGGACAGATCGGCTAGGCACTTGGCTTGAAGACCCCCCACCGCATCACCACGTGTACCCAATCTAGATGTGACCCTTTCGGAAAATCCGCCGACCTTCAACCATCCAAATCAAGCGATCACTGAAGATCGAGACCGACAGCATTCACGATCTGCGTCCGGCCCCCTAATCGTGGACCAAGGCGAGACTGCGCCCGACACCATGCCATCCGGCTGCAAGGGAACCTCCAAGAGATTGAGGCCCCGGTTCCTTCCAGGGAGTCCGTAATGCTCAACATCAAATGAAGTCAAGTCACGTACGCATGCGAGCTCAACAACATCTGCACTGACAAATGGTCATCGACTGATTGAAAGACTGTACCCTGCCTGACCCTCACCATACATGGATGTTGGTCACTCCTGTACTGGACTGTTCAGAAAACTCTAGCAGACTCAAACAAATAAGTGACATCCCTTCTGGACCAAACTGGCTGGTAACCATCATCGCTGGGTACAGCCAGCGGCATCATATTAAGTCATGCGTATGTGTGCGTGTGTACCTCACGTAGGCGCTTGCAATCTCACCAGGCCTTTCCGGCGTGACTGGTTGAGAGAGTTTCCTCTTCCGACCCCCTTCTGCTGTCCCCCCCGGGGGGGTTTACCCCTTCCCCAACCCCACACCGTAACCTTCTGCATTTGTCTAATGTTTGTCCTTCTTTACGCATTGACCATTCGACTAATTGACGTTTTCGTAGCCTTGAGGCTATTCGACGAATCGCTGTCTTCTCGTTGCTCAAGTTTCCGCATCGCCTACGGACACAATGTTTCTCCTAACATGTCGATTCGCCCGCACCACCAGACTAGCTGTCCCGGTCCATATTCTTATAAATATATATATATATATATATATATATATATATATATACTGGTGTGAAGATCTCGATGCTTTTTCACAAGGGCTTGGCCCCGGGAGGAGTCCGGGAGAGTCCTGGGAGGGGTCCAGGAAGGTCCTGGGGAGAATTCTGGGAAGGAGTCTCTGAGAGAAGGTCGTTATCGGAGACATCTTGGAGCCCTCCTGCGCGCCTCTTGGGAGCGTCTGCGGCTGTCCTGGGGGCCACCTTAGGCCGCTTTGGGGATATCTTGGGGCGCCTCTGGCCATCGCTCGGACGTCCATTCCCCATGTTTTTGTTCGGTTTCGTGCGTGTTTTTTTTTTTTGTCGCAGGATGATCCAGGATGCTCCTTACTAATCCCCGCCGAGAAAAAGTGCACACGTCCGAGCGATACCAAGGTCTCGGAGCCGTCCTGGGCCGTCTGGAGGCGTCTTGGGGCCGTCTTGAGGGTCTCGACGATGTTTCCGTCTTCCAAAGGAGGGGTGGCCCTTGTTGGCGCCGTACCGATTCGGGCGCATCTGGGGCCCCTCTTGGACCGCCCCGCCCCGGAGGGCATCTTGACCCCTTCAGGACCACTCTGGGCAGCCGAGATGGCTCCATCAGAGCTCCAGATAGCCCAGGATGGCTTCCAGGATGGCGCGGGGTGGTCGACGCTAGCCCTGGATGGTCTCCAACATGCGTCCAAGAGGCGCACAGGCGACCAAAATATGGTTTGATCTTGCCACAGTGCTCGCCAATGAGGCACTCGAGAGGCGAAAATCATAAATTTAGAAGTATCTGGCTTTTCAGCTTTTTTCTTCCGATGAGCGCCAGCGGCCTCAGGATGGCTCCAAGAGAACTCCAGCATGGCCTACATGGACGCAAAATGGCCCCAAGACAGCCCCAAGGCGGCCCCAACATGGCCCCAAGATGGCCCAAAGGCGACTTTGGGAGGCCCTCGGGGGCGAGGGGCCAGCCTAACACCGACCGGAAACCAAAACGACGATTGGGGGCTCTCTGGCATGCATCCGGGACGGGCCGCCTGGGGGAGGGAACAGTCGGGACAATTTTGGCGTCAGTGGGAAGGGCTTACGCGCTCCATTAGGTAAAGTTTCTCTCCCTGTTAGGAGGAAGCTACTGGGAGGTTTTCGTCGGAGATTATTAAGGAGGATGAGTCCCCATTTGGGAGCTGTTACGCCGGAGTGGGCCGCGGATTTAAAGGGATTAAGCTGGATTAAGCGGCATCAAGCGGGACTAAGCGGCGGGAGGGATTAAACGGGATTAAGCTGGCTTAAGCCGGATTTCGGACCAGGGCAAAATCCGAATTTGACCTCCCAGGCCTTGCATCCGAATCCCTGGGTCTGGAAGGGGCGTTTCGTGGGTCGTTGGGGCGTCCAGGATGGACTCCGCGAGGAGGCCACAATCGCTGATTTTACGAATCTTATGGAGACATGGTGGCCTCCTGGGGGGGGGCCTTAAGGAGACTCCCTGGCTTACCGGTCTCCACCAGGATGGACCAACGATGGGCCTAGGGGCTCCCAAGGAGGCTCCAAGAGGGCCCCAAGAGGTGCCCAGGAGCCCAAACAGGCCCCCCAAAGCCCCCAAGAGGCCTCCAAGAGACTCCCGGGAGACCCCCAAGAGGCTTCAAGATGCCCCCCAGAGGCACCAAAGACACCCCAAGAGGCCTCGGCGAGAAGGCCAACTTCATTGATTTGACCATGGGTTTGGCCACATGTTGGCCTCCTGGCGGGAGGGCCCTGAGTAAGGAGCCCCCTCCTCTACCATCCTCCTCCTGCTCCTCCTGCTCTTCCTACTTCCCCTCCTCCTCCCCCTCCCCCTGCTGCTCCTCCTCCTCCTCCACCTCCTCCACCTCCTCCTCCTCGAACTCCTTTGGCGGGACCTCCTCTTCCTCCTCCACCACGGCATCCTCCTCGAACTCCTCCTCCAGTTCCTCCTCCCTTTGGGGTACGACGTCTTGCCCAAACATTTGTCTCGCTGTATTATCCACATCCTTGATTCCGAGCAGTTCGTCCGGGCATTCTTCTTTTCTGGGTGGGCTGGTGGTCTTACGCGAAGCGTTTGGCATTCATCACTTGCTTCCGGAATCCATGCTAATTGCGAGATGTGCGCAGCCCATCTAAGTCACCGTGGAAGACCCATATTCATATCCATACACATATGTATGTATATAAAACATATGACGCCGGAAAACTGTCAAGTCCTCGTGTGGGGGAGACCATATCGGGGATATTGCGGCGGCAATTAAACCAAGGTACAACCAAAAAAGGGTTCACCCGTTGGGAGTGCGAGTGCAGGATGAGATTGTTAAAAATGTGTAGCAATGGTGGTCGCAGTAATGCAAAGAATAATCGTCCTGGAAAAATCAGTAGTGGTGGTGGGAATTGTTGTTTTTTTGAGCATTTGGAAGATGTGATGGGGTAGTACCAGTAGTAGTAGTAGTAGTAGTAATAGAGTAATAGTAGTCGTGGTAGTAGTACGAATCATGATAATACTAGTAGTAGTAGTAGTAGTAGTAGTAGTAGTAGTAGTAGTAGTAGTAGTAGTAGTAGTCAGTAGTAGTAGTAGTAGTAGTAGTAGTAGTAGTAGTAGTAGTAGTAGTAGTAGTAGTAGTAGTAGTGGTAGTAGTAGTAGTAGTAGTAGTAGTAGTAGTAGTAGTAGTAGTATAGTAGTAGTAGTAGTAGTAGTCGGAGTCGTAGTGGTAGTGGTAGTGGTAGTATTAGTAGTAGTAGTAGTAGTAGCAGCAGCAGTAGTAGTAGTAGTAGTAGTAGTAGTAGTAGTAGTAGTAGTAGTAGTAGTAGTAGTAGTAGTAGTAGTGCTCGTAGTAAGGGAAGTAGTCGTAGTAGCAGCAACGACAAAACGAACACCAATAGTAACCGTTGTCGTTAAACATACGTGTAGTAGTGGAGGTGCAGAAATAGTAATAGTTGTAGTAGTCGTAGTCGTAGTCGTAGTAGTAGTAGTAATACTACTACTACTAGTACTACTGCTACTACTACTACTACTACTACTACTACTAGTAACAGCAACAAGGAGTAGTAGAAGTGGAGTCATCGTAATAGATGAAATAGTAAGAGTGCTTACATTTTGGAATGGGCATAATGGTAATACTGATAATAAGACTTGCAAGAGTAGCAACAATGGAAATAACACACATAGAAGTGCTAGTCCTACTAACTGTAGTAGTCGCACGATTCGCAATAATAAGCAAACTAGTAGTAGGAGTACGGTGAATACGAATAGTCACGGGATAAGTAGCAAGTAGTCGTAGCAAAGAGGGTAGTAGTCGTAGTTGCAGTACTAATATTAGTGTCGCAATCAATGTGTGAAAACAATACTGATGATAACAGCGCTTAATATAGATTGGTGGAACTAGAAGAGGTCGTCGTAGTAGTACTACGAGTAGGAGAAAAAGGGGGTAGTAGTAGTAATCGCACTTGCCGTAGTAGTAATAAAAATCATAAGTAAAAGTAGTCGCCGTAATAATAGCAAGGGTACCAGCCGTAGTAGTAGTAGTAGTAGTAGTAGTAGTAGTAGTAGTAGTAGTAGTAGTAGTAATAGTAATAGTAGTAGTGGTAGCCGCGGTCGTAATATTAGTTAAAGCAGCAGTGGCAGCAGCAGAAGTAGAAGTCGTAGTAGTAGTAGTAGTAGTAGTAGCAGTGGTAGCAGTTCCACTAAGAACAATACTGACACGAGTACTAAGATCGGTACAAGTGGTGGCCGTAGTAATAAAAGTGGTGGTATAAGTACTCGTAGTAGTGGCGAGTGCAGTAAGATGCGATGTGGTGATACTTGTTGTAGCCGTGGTGGTCCTAGTACTCGTCGCAGTGGCCGTAGTAGCAGCAGTAACTGCCAGTAACAGTAGTAAGTGGCAATCGAAACAGTAAGAATAATAGCAGTAGCGAAAGCAGTAGTAGCCGCCATCGAAACTGTAATAATGGTAGCAACACTACTGTTACTACGGCTACGACTGCTAGTACTATGGCTACGGGTAATAACACGAATAGGGTTAGTGGTCGTATCTGTAGAAACTTGCAATGATACTAATAACCATAGACGTTTTTCGCCGTCGTCGTAGCTCAAATCTGAATTGAAGTACGAGTGGGTGAAGTCTGTGTAGTACGCGAAAAATAGAAGTAGTAGTAGTAGTAGTAGTGGTGGTAGTAGTAGTAGTAGTAGTAGTAGTAGTAGTAGTAGTAGTAGAAGCACCACCACGAACAATACTGATACGAGTACAAAGTTCGGTACGAGTGGTGGCCGTAGGAGTAGTAATAGAAGTCGTCGTAGTAGTGGCGGCTAAAATAATATGCGATGGTGGTGGCACTTGTTGTAGCAAGAGTGGTAGTAATACTCGTGGCAGAAGTCGTAGTAGTAGCAGTCGTGGCAGTTAGTGGAAACCGATGCAAGAGTAGTAGTAGTAGTAGAAGGAGTAGTAGCAGCCGCCACCGAAGTTTAAAAAGGTAGAAATACTACTACTACTACTACGACTACTACTACTACTACTACTACGACTACTACTACTACTACGACTGCTACTACTACTACTACTACTACTACTACTACTACTACTACTACTACTACTACTACTACTACTACTACTACTACTACTACTACTACTACTACTACTACTACTACTACTACTACTACTACTACTACTACTACTACTACTACCACGACTACTACTACTACTACTACTACTACTACTACTACTACTACTACTACTACTACTACTACTACTACTACGGCTACCAGTATTATTACGAATTGCATCATGTGTGGTAGTAGTTGTAGAAAGATGCAGTAGTAGTAGTCGTCTACATATTTGTCGTCGTCGTAGGTCAATTACGAATTGAAGTATACATGGGTGGAGTAAGTGTGGTACGCGTAAAACGAGAAGTGGTAGTAGTGGCAAATGTAATAGTACAACTTGTTGTTGTAGAAGTGATGCTAAGCAATAAGTATTCGTATCGTAGTATGACGAATAATATTGAAAAGTCATAGTCGTAGTTTTAGTGGTCGCAGTCGTAGTAATAGTAGTAGTCGTCGTAGTATTAATAATCATAGTAAAAGTCGTTGTAGTATGAGTAGTAGTAGTAGTAGTAGTAGTACTAGTAGTAGTAGTAGTAGTAGTAGCAGTAGTAGTAGTAGTAGTAAAAGTAAAAGTAGTAGTAGTAGTAGTAGTAGTAGTAGTAGTAGTAGTAGTAGTAGTAGTAGTGCTAGTGCTAGTAGTAGTAGTAGTAGTAGTAGTAGTAGTAGTATGGTAGTCGTAGTCGTAGTCGTAGTCGTAGTAGTAGTAGTAGTAGTAGTAGTAGTAGTAGTCGTAGTAGTAGTAGTAGTACAAGTAGTCGTAGCAGTAGTAGTAGTAGTAGTAGTAGTAGTAGTAGTAGTAGACGTGATCGTAGGAGTAGTAGTAGTAGTAATAATAGTAGTGGTAGTGGTAGTAGTTGTAGTAGTAGTTGTAGTGGTAGTAGTAGTGGTAGTACTCGTAATCAGTGTTGTAGCAGAAGTAGTGGTAACCATAGTAGTGGCAGTAGTAAGCACTAATAACATTAGTAGTAGTAGTAGTAGTAGTAATAAAAAATGTAAAAATAAGGCGCACACTGTATAATACGCTACTGATCTAGCATCTTCGACTGGTATTTTCGCCAGCGGTAATGAAGTTCGGCCTCGCCGCCCCTTTCCCCCGTCCAACTGTCCATGCCCGGGGTGATCAACTCTCTGACCTGAAAAGGGGGATACTTTGTTACTGGGGGCACGGGGTTACATAGACATGGCGAAACAGGAAAGTAGATGCACGGGCAATTTGCAAATCGATTGTACGACTCCGCATGGTCATAACATCGGAGTGACGGGGCGAACTGTCTTACATTGTCGCTGGGTGCGTGGCTGAAATGGGGTCCACGCTGCAGATTGTGATTCTTGCGATTGATGTCAACGTCGCCCGCCCCGCTGCCCACCCGCGACCCGCCCGCGAACCAACCCGCGACCCACCCGCGATCCACACCCACGACCCACCCACACTTTTCCATCAATCAAATCGCCGCCAACGGCGGGCTGGCTGTGAAAAGATATCGGAGCCGGGCGAGCTGAGACAACGGCAACTCAAATCGGTCCCAGGACTCCTTCGGGGGTCCAACCGCATCAATTTTCCGAGCTGCGCCCTGCCGTAGCGACGAAGGGCCCCCCGAAGGCCAACTACGGCCGGACCTGAAACAAAAGAACACACTTCAAGAACATGAGGCCCTCCGACAGGCAAACCACCCCAACCCATCCACCAAACATTAGGGTACCCCCCGTCAGGATGCACAAGAGCACCCAACAGACACGAAGAGCGTTAGGTCATACCCTCCCCGAACCTGTCTCGATCTTGTACCTCGGTCCGACCGTACCGTTGCCTCATCTCCCCGTCCTCTGAGCTGCTGTCTGCCGCGGGCTTCTTTACAGTGGAGATCGCGCCTCGCGACCCGCGGACGCCCCGCCCTGCAACCCTTCCAGATCCACTTGCAACACACATCTGTCGGGCATTGGCAGACCTGGGTTTAGTGGGACCTGGTTTAGTGATGTGTAGCAGGGGACCCCCCCCCGCCCCGTTCCACCAACCGGAACTGCCGCCCGCCGAAAAAAACACCTGACCTGGTTTAGCGACTCTGGCAAGTTTAAAGGCTCTGGGGCCCTGGTTATACCTTACCTGGGGTCCCGGCTATACCCGACTCTGGGCCCGCGGCGGGCCGGCTCTGGAGATGGTGGCCGGTAATGTCCCGCAGGCACGCCCCCGCTGTTGAGCAGGGACCGACCGTCCCGGCATTCCTACAGTCATACCACGAAATGCTCTTAGAACCCCAAAACGTCCTAAGAACAAAAACGATGCTCTTGGAACATGCACCCGATGTGTTAACACAAGACAAACTCAACCAGAAATGTTCTAAGAACATTTCGTGGACACCACGAAGGGGTTCTTAGAACAGTGTCTGGTAGGGACATGGGCGAGCCAGGACGCTTCGCCACTGCTTGACGCTGGGCCTTCGGGAGACCAGGAGCGCCCAGCCACTGAGCCCCCGCCAGCGCAGGCCGCTGTACAGCTTGCAGGTGGTGGCTGGGGTAGGGCAGAGGAGGGATGGCCGGCCGAAATACAGTCGGGGCTTTGACCTAAGGAACCCTACATAAGGAACCCAAGGCAAACTGCGAAACAATCAAGGAACACGGAGCCCCTCCCCAACAAAAACGGCCTCTTTTTTCAGCGCCCCGGCTGTATTTCAGGCGTTCGGGCTTTGGGAGAAGGAGCTCGAACTGGTCCCGTGCACTCGGCCAGCGCACTCTCGCGCAGCGAGGCGACGAGGACTCCATTGAGGAGCGGGGGTCCGAGGTCGACCTGCTCTAATTGGGGCCCAGACCCGGCATTGAGCGCACCCCCCTGGCGATTTCATTATCCCTCCTCCTTCTCCTCCTTCTCCTCCTCCTCCTCCTCCTCCTCCTCATCCTCCTCCATCCGGCGGCCTACTCTGGAAAATTTGACGCCCGCGGCGGGCTGCTTTACGTTTGCGCTCGAGGCCCCTTCAGCCCCGTCAAGACAGCTGGCAAGACAGACTGCGCGCCCCTCACTCTTATCGAGCAGGAAGAACTGCAAACACATAGTATAGTTTGGAATCTCCGCGTGTACTGGCCCCGACTGCCGACTGCCCCCTGGCGGCGCCTGCAGCGTCGCCCCTGGCGTGCTCCACGCGCCAGGGAGGGGGTCCCAGCGTCGATCCAGGAAATCCTTCCCTGGCGTGAAGTCGGGCCTGTCCCCCTACAAAAGGATTGTCGATGAAAAATGAAGAATACGCAAAAATGCCCCCGAATAGTCAAAACATCATAAGCTGGGTAGTCGAACCCAATCTGGCGCCAATCTGGTAGGCCCAATCTGGCAAACGGGGGCAATCTGGCGAGGGAGCCAACGCGAATCCAGTCTGGCGAATAACCCAAATCATCCAGTTTGGCCGGGCTAGATTGGCCCTTGGGGCCCAATCCAATCTGACAGTCTGGCCTTCGACTACCCAGCCGTTCATGTGTCTTTCAAGGGGAACTGGCACACACAAATAAATCAGGAGGCAACTACTGGGAGGCTTCCGACGCAAGGATTAAGGAGGATTGAGCCCCATTTGGGAGCTGTTACGCCGGAGTGGGCCTCGGATTGAGCGGAATTACGCCGGATTCAGCGGGATTAGGCTGGGAAACTGGATTAAGCGGGATTAAGCCGGATTTCGGACCAGGGCAAAATCAGAATTTGACCTCCCAGGAGTTGCATCCGAACAAATAAATAAACACAAATAACCAGATTCCCCATATCTTCCTATAGTTTCTGGGTTCCTGTTTTCCCCCCCACTTCCCATAGGTTCCCATGTTTTCGGGGGAATCGACGGTGAATTGTGTCTGCGTGTGCCGTACCACGCCTGATGCGTGCAGGGCGCCGGGCCCTGCAACCGTCGCCCCCGAAACCACGAAACGCAGCCCACGTGCGACACAGAACACAACAATGACAAACTCTGCTGTACTTTCGTCCCAAACCAAAACAGACATACGACACGGCTTTCAGGATGATCCTCTGGATCATCCAAACATGGACTGTGGCAGAACGCTCGAACAATGTCTGTCCAACAACGCCGGCAACGATGCAAATCGTTGCAGCTGCGTTCACTGCATCTGCGTGTGTCTGTTCCAATGGACATGTCACTGCACGAATTGTTTTCGTATCGTTGGCAACCGGTTGCGGCAATCATGTGCATTCTATCTGATCTGCGGGTCCTCATCATTTCGTGGGCCAGATAATAAGTAGGCGCTTCGGACACAGCGTAGTCCCCCGCTGCCGAATGGATCCGAATGGAGATGTCCGTGCCCATGGACGAGCCACCCGTGCTCATGATGCAATTCCTGCGCTGCAGAACCGTACCGAAATTCCATCTCTTTGTGAACGCTGTCACTCCCTACCCAACCCAAACAACAAAACATGCGATCATCATGTGCCTCATTTGCTACTTCTGCTCCGTGGGGAAAGCAGAGAAAATATAATCGGACAAGACAGGGAAACGCCACGTTGGCCAACTGGGCGCGTAAGGATGATGGCAACGACAAGGCGGCGGATGATGAGGCCGACAGCGTGGATGACGGGGGGGGCAGCGATGAGAGCAAGGGGCAACGAGTAGGAAGACAAGCGCGAGGACGAGGGAGAGCTGGAGGACGAGTGCGAGGAGGAACGAAGCAGAGGAGGAGGAAACGGAAGCAAGAGGAGGAGGAGGAGGAGGCAGAAGATGATGACGACGACGAAAGAGAACAGTAAGGAGCTCGAGAGCAGGGACGTCGACGCAGGGGGGGCCCTCGTGATCTGCTGGGGCCACCCTGGGGGCTGTTGGGGCCATCTGGGGCCTATGCTGGGGCATCCCGAGGGCCTGCCGGGGGCACGTCGGGAACCTCTTTGGGGCTTCCGGGATCTCCTTGGGCTGCCACAGCGGCTCCCTGGCTGCCCCATCTCTGCCGACCCTGCGGAGCCCACGGCGTTCTCCGCGGGCGGCCTCGGCTCCGAGCCCTCTCGGGGCCCCCCGAGAGGGCGAGGTCCAGCTCGTCCCGCAGCTCGGTGGCGAGGGGGCTCTCCGACTCAAAGTTTTGTTGTTCGTTGCCCGGGTGGCTGGCAGGGTTTAGGAGGCAACTACTGGGAGGTTTCCGTCGGAAAGATTAAAGAGGATTAAGCCCCATTTGGGAGCTGTTGCGCCGGAGAGGGCCTCGGACTAAGCAAGATCAAGCGGAATTAAACGGGATTAAGCGGGATTAAGCGGGATGAAGGACCAGGGCAAAATCAGAATGTGACCTCCCAGGAGTTGCATCCGAACCGGGTTAGCGTCACCACACCTTGCGCATATCACGTCTAGCCGCGAAGGCCGGTTCCTATCGAGACGATTTCTGCTTCACGCTCGAGCGCTGATGCGCTTGGAGCGGCCGGTCCTCGCCATGGCGAGCTCGACTGCGTCCGACGGCGAAGCGCGGCGGGCTCGCGGGGCTGCGGCCGTCGCGCGGTGGTTCGCCGCCGCTCCGAGGCCTTCATTCAGCATGCGGCGGGGCAGCTCGCCTGGCTGTCGAGGCCGCCGGGTTGAGGTCTCGCCCCAGGGCGGCCCCCGCTGCTCCGAGGCGTCCCAGGGAGCCCACAGGAGCCCAGAGCGCCTCGAGAGGCCTCCACCTCTTCCTCCCCGCTCCTCCGTTTCCTCCCTCTCCTCGTTCCTCCTCCTCTCCCAAAGTGTTGCCCCAAGGTGTTCCACAACGGCTGGTAAAACACATCGTCGAATCGCGAGGCCAGACTTCGGCCCAGCTTTTGGCCGCATGGGCGTTTCCAAAAAGCAGGGGGCACGGTGATTCGCCGTAGGCGCCTTCGCTCTATGTACATACATATAAACATATGTGTACACAAAAGGAACTGCAACCGCTATCAATACTTTCGTACACATGGGGACGTTCATCATGAAGGAGACGGGCCTTACAAGAAACAAGTCTGGGACACCCGCCTGTTTCCAAAATAAACCGTTCATTCTGAACAATGTTGTGACGGTCATGAGGCTCCTTGAGGGTGATGTTTAACTTCTGCCGCATTTCGTCGGCGGAAACACTGTCGTTTTACTGCCGCTGGCCTTCCGCAGGGCAAGACATGCCAACTCCTTCGATCCTCGCGGGCGATGCCCCCTGGTGCAGCTCACCATCTGCTAATTGTGGCTCTCCGAGGCGCAGCACACGATATGCACTTCCCCTTACTACTAGACTACACCACAGAGATGAGCTACAGCCCACGACGCCACGAGGAGAACCCCAAAAGGAGCCAAAGAGACAGGCAACAAGGGTGCTGCACCAATTTCTGGATGGGTCAGCGAGGAAATTTCATTCGAAAATAAACACGACGAGCGCTACCGCGAGGTGATCGAAGTCAACGCCAGAACCGCCTCGGGAGACGCAGCTCAATGATCAAATGAGCAATGTCATGGAAAGCTGGGCATCTCGACGCATCCTACCAGCAACCGCCGTGGCCTTCTGTTCCGGCTCCTGACTCCGACTTGCCTTTCCCGTACCCTGATGGCATTTCCTCTCCCAAGCTCCAATCGACGGTTTTGCCATACTGCTTGGACAAGAACTCAGCCAGCGTTTTCCGGAAGACTGGCGTACCAAGCATATAGGCGCCATTCTGGAGGCTACTTTTCTTGGACAGCTCGCTGAAGCACGAGCACGTCTATGTGCAAATGGCACCATGGCGCGATGCACTGAGCAGCGAAACTTCGCACTGAAGAGGACGACTGTATATCCATATATAGATACGATATATATATATATATATATATATATATATATATATATATATATATATATATATATACATATATATATATATACATACATACATACATACAAATTGCCGGCGACGAAGATGAAGAGTATTGCAGACATTGGCGATGGAGATGACCAAAGGGAGAACGCCATTAGAACTCAGAACACCATATTGGAGGACATCGGTACATACACAATTGAACAAGTGGACGTAGATCCATCGGGGCACCACAACAGATCAAGTGGTACGTACACTAACTGAACGGGTCATCACATGCCGAGCCTGCGCCGTGCTCGAGCCGCAATGAGCAGGACGACTCCCGTCGGCATATTGTCGCAAATCAATTGGGACACCCATCGGCACAACCGTCTCACACCAATCCAAGACGCCACAATCCCACGACGCCACCACGACACCCCATGGGACCAACCGAACGAGCCAAACCACGGAACGACCACGGGACAGCCGACAATCGCAGAGAAAAATTAGCCTGGCGATGGACCCAACCATACGCAGTTGTGAATACCGCAATTGTGAATACCATCTTCGCCCGCGCTCCCTATGTAGCCATGGCTCCCCGCCGGGGCCCGACATGCTCAGGGACACGTTCGTGGCCGTCTTCGCGGGCGCCGACGACGACGAGGACGGCGTCCCCCTGACCGAGGAGCAGAAGCAGGAGAGGGCTCTGAGAGCCATGAAGGATGCTGCCACGGGCGACATCGGTGGGGCTCCCATGGGGCCACGATCCTCGTGAGGGGTGTGCCGAAATGGCCCAAGGCCGCCATGCGAACCCTGACACTGGGGCTTTCGGTGGAGCTCCCTATGGGGCCACGAAACGTGTGAGGGGTGTACAGACATGGGGCAACACCGACATGCCGAACATGCCGCTGCGGCATTCGGTGGTGCCGCCTCAGACCACGAAACGTGCGAGGGGTGTGCCGAAATGGAGGGTGGAACCGCATGCGAACGCAGCCACTGGGGCCTTCGGTGGAGTTCCCTAAGGGGCCACGAAACGTGTGAGGGGTGTGCCAAAAATGGGGGGTGGAACCGCATGCGAACGCAGCCACTGGGGCCTTCGGTGGAGCTCCCTATGGGGCCACGAAACGTTTGAGGGGTGTGCTGACATGGGGGGTGGAACTGCATGCGCCGCAAAAGCGAACGCAGCCACTAGGACCATTGGTGGAGCTCCCTATGGGGCCACGAAACGTTTGAGGGGTGTGCCGAAATGGGGGTGGAACCGCATGCGAACGCAGCCACTGGGGCCGTCGGTGGAGCTCCCTAAGGGGCCACGAAACGTGTGAGGGGTGTGCCAAAATGGGGGGTTGAACCGCATGCGCAGCAAAAGCGAACGCAGCCACTGGGACCTTTGGTGGAGCTCCCTATGGGGCCACGAAGCGTGTGAGGGGTGTGCCGAAATGGGGGTGGAACCATGCGCCGCAAAAGCGAACGCAGCCACTGGGGGGGAGCTGGGGCCACGAAACGTGTGAGGGGTGTGCCGATGGGGGGTGGAACCGCATGCGCCGCAAAAGCGAACGCAGCCACTGGGGCCTTCGGTGGAGCTCCCTATGGGGCCACGAAACGTGTGAGGGGTGTGCCGAAATGGGGGGTGGAACCGCATGCGCCGCAAAAGCGAACGCAGCCACTGGGGCCTTCGGTGGAGCTCCCTATGGGGCCACGAAACGTGTGAGGGGTGTGCCAAAGTGGGGGGTGGAACCGCATGCGCCGCAAAAGCGAACGCAGCCACTGGGACCTTTGGTGGAGCTCCCTAAGGGGCCACGAAACGTGTGAGGGGTGTGCCGAAATGGGGGGTGGAACCGCATGCGCCGCAAAAGCGAACGCAGCCACTGGGGCCTTCGGTGGAGCTCCCTATGGGGCCACGAAACGTGTGAGGGGTGTGCCGAATGGGGGGTGGAACCGCATGCGCCGCAAAAGCGAACGCAGCCACTGGGGCCGTCGGTGGAGCTCCCTATGGGGCCACGAAACGTGTGTGGGGTGTGCCAAAATGGGGGGTGGAACTGCATGCGCCGCATAATCACCGACAGCCTATTCCCCGCGCCGCGCCCTGCGCGGCTCCTGGCAACTTTCGCGCGCCGCGAATCGCACGCGCCCCGCCGCGGCGCGAAGCGCACGCGGGCGGCCCGCTCCTCCGCGCGCGCGCGCGCGCTCCACCTGCGAACACGGCGCGCGACGGCCCCATCCTCCCACCCATTCCCCCAACCCATACCCCGTCCCCCGACCCCAGAAAGTGCAACGGTGCTCCGGGGGTGCAGAACGACCTTGGGGTGACCAAACCCCCCGAATGGAACACCTGCGTGAAGAAGGCAAGACCCTGGCGTGGCTCGCCAGTAATGCCGCTCTCCCCACGGGGAAAGCGAACACTGCCGGCGTCCGGCGCCGCCCTCGCCGACCCGAGCACCCCACCGGGGGTCGGGATACGGCGGGCGTGTTCGCGCGCGCAAAACATGTCGCGCACCTGTCAGACGTTACACCTGGTGATGCGACCGCTGCCAGCGGCCACCAGGGAAGGAAGGCCCCCTCCCCGCACGCGCTGACCTGCGCGGCGTTCTCGCACCTGCGACGCACACGTTCGGCCGACCCGAGGCAGGACCCCTCGCAGCCGGTGCGCATCGCCTCTTGCACGGCGAAGTCCACGCCGGCGCCCATCCCAAATTCTCCCCGGTAACCCCACCGGGGCCCAGGGTGTGGTGGGTGGGAAACAAACCAACAGCAACCGCTGTCGCCAACGCGCTTTGCTCGCACGATCCAATTGCGCGCTCTGATGCGCGCAGTCCCTGCGAGCGCGCGCGGGCGTCCCCTTCTGTCATGATTATGGTTCCCTGACCCGAGCCTCCCCGAGCCTAAAGTCAACGCATAATCACCGACAGCCTATTCCCCGCGCCGCGCCCTGCGCGGCCCCTGGCAACTTTCGCGCGCCGCGAATCGCACGCGCCCCGCCGCGGCGCGAAGCGCACGCGGGCGGCCCGCTCCTCCGCGCGCGCGCGCGCGCTCCACCTGCGAACACGGCGCGCGACGGCCCCATCCTCCCACCCATTCCCCCAACCCATACCCCGTCCCCCGACCCCAGAAAGTGTAACGGTGCTCCGGGGGTGCAGAACGACCTTGGGGTGACCAAACCCCCCGAATGGAACACCTGCGTGAAGAAGGCAAGACCCTGGCGTGGCTCGCCAGTAATGCCGCTCTCCCCAACGCTGCTCTGGCTCCGCGTTTCTGCACCCCCAACGCTGTTCTGGGTCCGACGCCGCTCCGCAATCGCGCGTCGATGTACACGGCGCCCCGTGTCTGAGGCATGCCCGTGCCCCGCGGCTGGGCCCGCGCTCACCTCTCCTGCGCGGACTCCTTCTTTACGGCGAATCCACTGAGCCTGGCGCGGCACGCTGCACGCCGCGGCCCACCCCCCGCGAATTGCCCTCGCGGATCGCGCCTTCCGCGCGCCGTAGCACCCAACGCCACGCGTCTAGTAATCACCCGCGCCACGCGGCCGGGTCCACTCTCACCTCGCCGGTACGAAAACCATTCTCCCGGGCGAAGCTATCCTCGCCGAGCCGCCTGGCACCGCGCGAGTGGACGACTCGGGGGAAGGCCGCCCCCGCGCGCGCACGGCGCGCCGTGAGATCCCGTCCGACCAGTTGCTTTTCGAGTCTACCCACTCGAGCCAGGTGGACATGTCGCAGTGAAACTGGCGCGACACGCTGCGCGGCGCGCCCCCCCGCGATTTGCCCTCGCGGCGCGCGCCTTGAAGAAATTCATAAGCTTGACGCTCCGGTCCAGGGTAGCATGGTCGCACCTGCCACTCACGAAGCTGTGGAGAGCGCTCGTGTTGTCAAGCACCCACAGGATGCGCCTCCCTCGGCACCTCCGCGCCTCTTGCGCCAGGACAATGGGGACCATGGCCCCCTCGCAGAGGGCGATCTGATTCGCGCCCCTCTCCCGGTCCTCCGGCGAGAAACCCCACTCCGCGAGTGTGGCATCGTCGAATACACACCATCCTCCCACGCGCTCCCCTGTCAAGCAATCGACCAGGAGGTAGCCGCCTGTGGGCGCGGTCGCCCCGTCAGCCCGCGCGTCGCTTGCGATCACAATCAGCGGACACGAGGGCGGGCTCACGTCGACGCTTCTCTCCGGGGCAAGGTCCACTACAAATTCGAAGTAATCGAAGCACCGCCGAATCGCGTGGGATAACGCCCACGGAGGCGCGTCAGTGCACTGCCTCTGCTTCAGCGGCGCCATCGCGGCGCCGCCGACGCCGTTGAACATCGCGGAGGACGACCACTGCAGAATGCCCCGGAGCTTCGAGGCCTCCGCTGGTGTCAGGCTGTTCCGCGCACGGTGCTCCGCGAGCAGGCCTTTGATTTTGTCAATCATGCTGGCCTTCGGCCAAAAGGAGACCACCCCTCTGCCTTCAAAAACCCGAGACACGTCGCGATCGACTCCCAAGAATGCCCCAGTGGCGGCCATGCGCTGCTGCTTCGCGCTGGCATTCGGGGTACCCAACTCCGAAAACAAGACGTTGAGTAAAGCCTGTCCCGAGCCTTTCGCCAATCCGAGGTCCCCAAGACTGCCATCATCGACATGCATTGTGTGCAACAATGCCGCCACGCGCCTGGCAGCGGCTTCCAGAAAGGCAGACCACCGCATGAAATTCATAACACTCGACGACAAGCCGAACAGCATGGCGAATGCAGTCAAGTATCGCCACTCCCCGCTGCGCGGTTCCCGCGCCGCAATGACGTTATATCGCAGCTGCGCGGGATTGACCGGCACGGACCTGTATGCGTCCGGCAGGTCCTCGCCTCCAGCCTCAAGGGTTAAGCCCTCGTCGGCAAAGCCTCCCGCCGCAGCTTCCTGCCTGAGGGCGCACGCCAAACACCGGGCCGGACCACGCCCCTTGGACACCGGAGGGGCCCACTAGGCCCACACGAACGGACCCGGGGGAACGGCCCGCGGGAAACCCGCGACACACCGGCCGGCGGGGAGGGGGAAAAGGCCACCTCCGGTGTTTGGCGTACCTCCCGACCGCTGCCTCAAGACTTTGCCATGCAATGCAGGCGTGAACGCTGATGGCAAGTGCCACTTCTCAGGGTACACCGTCGCGCCGTTCTGCCCACCGGCTTTAGCGTCGTCTATCCGCCGACGCTTGCCGTTCTGCTGCGCGTGCACGAACGACGGCACGGCCGCCCAGCGCCCGGCGCCGTACTCGCGGTCCATCGCGGCCAGCGACGCCGGAGGAGCAGCCCAGCCCTTCTCGCATTCCCTCAAGCATGATTCCCAAAGAAACTCAGCCTCAGGATCAACCCGTCGCTTGCCCCTGGAACGTAAAAGCGCGGTGGACTCCGCCAACGAGCGGTCTTCAGAAACAGGTTCCGAACTTTCGCACCGCTCCCAGACACCCGTCTCCTCCAATCGCCCCACGATATTGAAGCCGGTCACAAATCTCTGGGCCAGCTGCCAATCCGGCCAACCCATCACCCAAGTCAGAACACAAATCAGCGCGATGTGGGTGTTCTGCGCCACGGCATGTACTGAGGGGCTTTGCCAGAGCCGAAGGGCGCGGGACACCGGCGCCAGCCTTTGACTAAGCTCCTTCAACGCCCCGGCGCAAGACTCGCGCCACTGCCTCAGCCGATTACCACCGGCCCACGCGAACGCAACCGTGGCAAAGGCAGCATACTTCAAATCAACGGGTGCCATGTACTCATCGTCGAATGGCAATCGCCCCGCGCTCGCGAATTCGATGCATTGAGCGAGGTGTGCCCGCCCCCCCACGCCGAGTTCGATAACCGGCGCCAGCGCTAGCCCGTGGTCGAGCACGCCTGCCTGGCGACCCAACACGGCGCTCGCGCGCCCCTTGGAATTTCTGCCCAGAGGTAGTCCTTCGTCCTGCAGCTCCGCCCAGATGGCGAAATCAACGAATGGCGAAGTATTCAACAAGTCTTGCAAGAACGGGATGGGAACGCCCACCAGCCACTCTTCCGGAAAGGACTTCCGAATTTTCACAGCGATGTCCGCCTGGTTCCATCGCACGCCCACGACGCTGGGGCACGCGACCCCACTGGTGACTGCCCCTTCTGCCGCGGCGGGCGGCGCGGCAGCGGGTGCGTTTCAATCGCCCTTGCGGCCGCGCTTGCCGCCGTCGGCCGCGCCCCCGCTCGCGTTCCTCGCGTCGCAAACTACAACGCCGGGTGTTCCGAACATTCGGCGCTAACCGTCGCCTTTCCCGGACCCAGGGCGCCCCCGGACCCGGGCCGCCCCCTTTAAGCTAACAGGGAAACCAAAAACTGAGACCCGGGCTCCTGGTGCACTTGAGGGCGCAGTGGTTCGACATGCCACACAAGCGCCCCGTCTTGTTGATCACGACGGAACAGACGTGCTTATACCCGCGAGGGCACGGCTCGGAGCACTCCCCGGCGTTGAACTTGCGACACACCTGGGTTCCGTCTTTCAACCGATCGCCCAACTGCGCGCCCTTGCCACCTGTCCGCTGGCTCCGCCCGACGCTCGTCGGCGGCCGCTGCGGCCCGGGAGCTGGCGGTGAGGGCGGGCTCCACATGACCTCGCGAGTCTGCAAGCCCTCGCGGATTATCTTCCCGACGCTCAGCTCGCTGGTGCGGACCCTGTCCGTCCACCAAGCGCGCTCCTCCTCGTCCCGACGCACGACGTTAGGCAGCGCAATCGAGAACGGCATCGCACTGGCGTACTTGACCAAACGGAAATGGTAGGCCATCGCGACATCCAACGGAATCTGCACGAAATCCGTCGTATCCGAAGACGCCTTCTCTGGCGTCCCGGGCGCCGGGTCAATCGGCTTCACCCCAGCGCGCGCGTATGCCACCATGAGAACCTGGCGCAACGCGATATAGGTTTTCAAGTCCTTCGCGGGATCCGGATCGCTGTCGCCAACGCGCTTTGCTCGCACGATCCAATTGCGCGCTCTGATGCGCGCAGTTCCTGCGAGCGCGCGCGGGCGTCCCCTTCTGTCATGATTATGGTTCCCTGACCCGAGCCTCCCCGAGCCTAAAGTCAACGCAAAAGCGAACGCAGCCACTGGGACCTTTGGTGGAGCTCCCTATGGGGCCACGAAACGTGCGAGGGGTGTGCCGAAATGGGGGGTGGAACCGCATGCGCCGCAAAAGCGAACGCAGCCACTGGGACCTTCGGTGGAGCTCCCTATGGGGCCACGAAACGTGTGAGGGGTGTGCCGAAATGGGGAGTGGAACCGCATGCGCCGCAAAAGCGAACGCAGCCACTGGGGCCTTCCGTGGAGTTCCCTAAGGGGCCACGAAACGTGTGAGGGGTGTGCCGAAACGGGAAGTGGAACCGCATGCGCCGCAAAAGCGAACGCAGCCACTGGGGCCTTCCGTGGAGCTCCTTATGGGGCCACGAAACGTGTGAGGGGTGTGCCAAAGTGAGGGGTGGAACCGCATGCGCCGCAAAAGCGAACGCAGCCACTGGGGCCGTCGGTGGAGCTCCCTAAGGGGCAACGAAACGTGTGAAGGGTGTACCGAAGTGGGTGTGGGAGGGGGAGGAGGGGGGAGGAGGGAGGGAGGAAGGAGGCGGGAACGCGGGGCACCGTCTCTTCAAAACGAGGACCCAACACCACAGGATGGTTGGGAAAAAGAACAGATGCCACCAAACATACTCCGTAGACCATGCAGAATTTCGGTGAGAATCCGGCCATGGCGACGAACACTGGCTGGCGCGGCATCGGAGCACGTCGGTCGGACGGTGTGTGTAGAAACATGACGTAGGAAGGCGCTGGAAGTACATTGGACTTCCGCCCGCCCCCTGAAGACGAGAAACAAGGACAACCACTCGATCCGTGAAGCAGGAAGACGCCTGAAGTGGATGGGAATCTGGGAATCCCAAAATACAAATTTTTCCAACGACCGAGGTGTACCTGCGGCCATGGCCATTGGGGGGGGCGGAAGCGACGCACCGCAACAATCGGGCCGGGCGAAAGGGGGGGATAGCAAAGGGGGGGTTTGATTATCAGCTCACGTAGCTGATTTTCCCGGCG
The DNA here is from genome assembly GCA_963575745.1 of Prorocentrum cordatum. Classification (NCBI taxonomy): domain Eukaryota; class Dinophyceae; order Prorocentrales; family Prorocentraceae; genus Prorocentrum; species Prorocentrum cordatum. Next base: position 369,668 of record CAUYUJ010012592.1, on the reverse strand, counting down.
CCTCCCGGCGCCGGAGGCGGCTATGTATCGAGGACTGGGCCCCTCGGTGGGGCCGAAACCAGCTGCATGCAGCAGATTTCGTAACCCCCCCTTTCCCAATCCCCCCCTTTCGTCCCTTTCGTCCGGCCCGAAACAAGAGGAGGGGGCCATGGCATCCCGGAAGATATCCGGGCCCCTGGCCCAGAGCCCCCCTGGTAATCCTTGTCCCCATCGCGTTGTGGATGCCACGACAATGGACACCCCAACAGTCCTATCAGTGAGTTAAAAATCTAAATGTCGGAAGCATGCTCGGGGTATGTTTAAAACATGTGATTTACATGTTTAAAGCATGTTTAGCACGTGTGTTAGACATCTGGTAATTATTTGGCAGCATGTTTCCTCTCCGTTGATCGTTCTCCACAAGAATATTGTTTCCTCCTCCTCCTCCACCTTCCTCCTCCTTCCTCCTCCTCTTCCTCCTCCTTCCCCCCCCCTCCTCCTCCTCCTCCTCCTCCTCCTCCTCCTCCTCCTCCTCCTCCTCCTCCTCCTCCTCCTCCTCCTCCTCCTCCTCCTCCTCCTCCTCCTCCTCTTCCTCCTCCTGTCCATTGATCGTCCTCCACAACCATCGCGGACGCCCACGGTGCTGCCCCGTGGCCGGCCCCGTGCCCGCCCCGCCGAGCCGGGGAGCTCTCGCGCGCAGCTTCGAGGCCGCGCGCCACGCCGCGGCACGGAGGTTCCTCCGATCTCCCACGGGGCGGCCTCGGAGAGGCGCCTCCACCTCCTCCTTCTCCTCTCCTCCTCCTCCTCCTCCTCCTCCTCCTCCCCCTCCTCCTCCTCTCCTCCTCCGCCCTCCTCCTCTGCCCTCCTCCTCCGCCCTCCTCCTCCTCAAGGACCTCAAGGACCAAAGCGCGCCGACTCAATCCCTGATCAACTGACGCTGGAATATGGTCAGTCAAAATCGTCTGACTGACTTCGCGCACCGACAGGCGGGAGGAGAGGACACTCATCCTCCTCACAGTGCACAGGTCCTGGGACGACAGGGCCTGGGCCGTTCTGGGCAGGGGGAGGGGGAGGCAGGGGCACAGGGGGAAGGGGAAAAAAGGGCAAGGACGAAAGGGGAAAGGACGGACCCAGCCTGAAGTTGGTCCCAGGATAAAGCTCCCTGAGGACCTTAACCCTCTCGGCGCTCCTCTTGGGGGGGTCGCAACCTGCTAAAAGGCGTCGGCCAGCACGAACACTGGCCAGTCCGCCGCAGGATACACAAAAAATAACAGGCACATCCGTTGCCACCACTCGGGACCAGTGCAGCTTATGCCTGGCACCTGTCCCTCCTCGCAGGAACGAACACAGCGTGGGATCGGGGTCGGCGCATTCGGTGGTGGTGGCAGGCGTGGCCGCTCTGAAGCATCTTCTGCACCTAAAGCCCGTCTTGGGCTGAAACCACTCTGGGCACTTTGGCCCTCGCGGGTCTTTTCAAACCTTTGAAGTCAGATCCGAAGGGGGGCCAGCAACTCAGGATGGAAACCAAACCCTTCGCTAAAGAAACATACTCCGCGACTCCAGCTTCAAAATCTGAGATTGCTCTCGGGCTCAGCGAATGTACAAGAGCTCCCTGCTTAGCCCAGTAGTCGACCGCGGTGGAGCCAGCGATGGCGCACCCGTCTTCAAGATCAGTAGCACTCTCCACAGACCGATGCGCTTTGACCTTGGTAAGCGTGGGCAAGACTCTGCAAGTCCGACTTATCTCACGCCAGAAGAAGCTGAGTCTCGAGGATCCTTCCAAGACCTTGTCAGGAGACTTCGCACCACCCAGTAACGCCGCACAATCCACATATACAAGTTTGGGGAGGACCTCGGATTGGGCTCTGCGTAACAATGCTACTGCAAGTCCCGCGTGCTCCGCATCTGCCGCTTGCTGGGCAAACTCCTTGGGCAGCGGGGAATGAGTTCCTCTGACCAGCTTTTCACCATTCATTTGGACCACTGCGAGGCCAGTTCTCGCGATTTCGGGCAAGTCTCCATGGAAACGAGACCCGTCAGTGAAAACAACATCATCTGGCTGAAAATGGAACGCGTCGCAGGGCTCCCCATCTTCCCCGAAAAAAAGCCGAATATCCCAATCTGGGGGCGGCTCCTTGATGCCGGGGCAGGGGGCCCAAAGTCTACTAACCAAAAGCGAGGATGGACCTGCTTCCAGGGCCTGATCGACAAGCTCCCGGCAAAAGTGTCTTGTGAGCACACGTCCAGCAACGGTGCCACAAAGTGTCACGCTCGCCGCAAAACTGGCATAGGTCAGACACAGCATACCCTCATTCTGCGAGGGGGGCCCCTGTGGGCTCGGATCCGGATAGCAATTGAAAATACAAATGCTGCTGGCCTCCGCCCATGGCTTTTGCTACTCTCTGGATCACGGGTCGCCGCAGCCCGCGGGCAGAAATTTCGTGGCCACCTAGCTGGCAATGAATGTGCTTGCTGAGATAACGCCTTAAACCAACATCCTGGAGGTCTCTGGTGAAAGCCTCTGCTACCTGGAACGGTGGCCTTTCCGTGAGGATCCACTTAAACCCAGACCGCGACATGGACGTAGCAGGGCCCTCCCAAGACCATCCGCCAGCTTCCAACCACAACAGCATGGCCGACACAAGCCCCCGAGTCCTATACAACCACGGCTTCCGCTGTGTCGTCTTGAGAGTCGCAACAGCACTATGAAAGCCCCTACTAAGCTGGCCTGGGGTCAGGGCGTCACTGTGCCGAGGCCCCCCGATGCTTGAGGGCTCGCTGGCGCGCCACCACTCCCACGCGTATCTCTTGAGGGGTCCTGAGGCCAAGTAGAGCGGGTCCCCTTTGTATTTGTTGGCGGCCCACATGAGCTCCATGTTGCACCCCTTCTTGCTGAAGCCCGAGGCCCTTGCAGAGGCCCTCCTAACGCGGGCAATCTCTGACGGCGCAACCCCTTGGACCTCCGCCCCAAAGGGCAGCGTGGAAAGACACCCACTCTTGAATATCCTGGCCATGGCCCGACGAGATATTTTGAGAATCACAAGACGCCCAACACGATGACGAAACTTTTCGTCCCTTTTCACGCGAATGGCCCTCGCCAGAGGGGTTTACCGGCGCTTCCCTGCGGCGCAAGCAACCCCAAGATTCCCGGGGGCATATGATTGAGTCCCACTCAGAGTTCCCAGAGCCTCTCTAATATATCCTTCGTGAGCCTCATGGAGTTGGCCGTTTCCATCATTTTCTTCTCGGCCAAGGGCACGCGGAGGGTAGAGGAGATGAAGTAGGCCATGGTCCTTGCCAAAGCCTTGAGGTTGGCCGCGCACATCTTCGCGCCCGCGTGCCGTGCATGAAACGATATAGCGTCAATGTGCAAGCCTAACCCTGTCTCCGAAATGCCGGTGGGCGACTGGACCGATGGCAGCATGAACGCGGTTGCTTTGTAAGTCGCTGAGGTGCTTCCAACGACTATCCCTTGCGTTGGTATGATACCTTCCCCAAGACCGACCTCTTGTCCCCAGCGCCTGCAAGGGTCTCTGTCGGTCTTCCCGTGGAGCTTCTCGGAAGCCTCGTAGTGGCCCATGGGTATCCGTCCTTTGTCTGGTCGCCCCATGAGAAATACAACCAGCTGCTGCATCGAGGAAGGCGCCTGTCCTACCACGCCCATAAGATGGTACTTCCAGGAAGCCACCCCTAAAGATTCCAGGCGTGGGATTCCGATGCGTCGAGGTTGAAAACCGCCAGGGCAACGCGTAATCTTGCTATACCATGACCCGATATGTCGGATACGCTCAGGTGGAACGGGCCCTGGGACAGGAACAGTCACCGCAGGCAGGTCAAGAGGAGGGCGCACATGGCCTGGTTCAGCTGCTGCCCAAGCCCCCTTCCAAAGCTTGGTCTCGGCCTCCAGCCGCGCAGGGAGAGAGCTTGAATAACTGGTCCCACTCGCAGCGACCTCTTCTCTGAGTGGTTCGCCTGATCGCAGGAAACCAAAAGCCTGGCTACCTCCGTTGCTGACTGCTGCTTCGCGCCAATCCTGCCATGAGGCTCCCGCTTTACTGCGATCTTCCAGTTGCCCCACTTTCAAAAAAAAACTCCGCGAACGGGATGCACTAATCGCCGGTTTTGCGGCGTTCCGAAAACGGACCTGGGACAAGAAGCGCGCCAGCAACAGTAGGCAGATACTGGTGCCCAAAAAAGCGTCCACTCGTCGCCAGTAGCGCCTGAATGGCCCTCCTCGAACAGGAAGCATGGCCCATTGTCGCAGGAGTAAGAGAAGGTAGCTGTCTCTGTCCTTTTCGTCCTCAAACAGAGCCCTCAACTCCTTGAACCGAAGATGAATTCATTGCATAGCACGACCTGGGAAAGCGCTGGAATACTGCTTGGCGGCTAACAGAGCCCGTGCAGGGACGTCGTGGAAATCAACCCTGGTGCCTCCAGGTTGGCCTCTGGGGCCCTTGTCCTGGGCGATCTGCTCGGGCCCCCCCCCAAGCCCGCCCCCTCCAGACAACGAGCGCTTCTTCCAGGAGGGCGATGCCAGCTTCGCGATCCTTTCCCCAGATCATGCACCCAGACCCCTCCTCATCGAGTCGTGGCTCCACGAAATTCCTAAGCTTGTTCTCGGGGTCGCGATACTCGGGGGGAGGAACCCTGGGGCCCATCGCAGGTGAAGCAGGGATCTTCTGGAACGCCTTGGGGGCCCGAACCAAGATGTCCTGGCAGGCCTGCTGAATCTTGAATGTCGCGGGCCTGTGGGGGCTGAACGGGGCGCTGAGGTCCGCGGCGACGCCCTCCGCGGTGTGATCCGAGATGCGGCTGATGATGAAATAATCGAGGAAGGAAGACGAGCAAGACGCAACATGCGCGGGCACAGCTGGCGCACGAATCACTGCGCTGACCTGCGCCAAAGGTGAAGCAGCCGCATGCGCTGACGGAGGCGCATTTTAATCCCCTGCGACCACGAACGGGAGCCCATGGGCAACGCAATCTTTCCAAACAGCGCTCATCACTCGCAGGTTCACCCCTGCCATGCCGATCGAATCCTTCAGATGCACAAAATAGAGAGCAACCAAGCCGCAACCTGCGCTGCGACAAAAAAAGATACGAGAAGCACTTCCCTCGATGATAGTCGCCGTCGGTTGCGGAGGAAGACAGGAGTCCAAGTGCTTTCTCGCAATGCTGAATGTCCCGCTTCAGCGGTAGTACATTCGCAGCCGAAAACCCTCCAACCTCCTTGCAGCCTGGCACGAGTGCGACGGTAGAGCTCACCAGTCAACCTGTGCGCTTGCAGGAAGCAGATATCGGCATCCGTCTCCCTGACTAAATCGTTGAACCCTGGGGCCTTCTCCAGCGACCCGAGACCTTCGCAGTCCCTGGATTCAGAAACCCAGCTGGACCCGTTGAATGCGAGCAGCTTGAGGTTGCAGGTGACTGACCTTGTCACCTGCGCGTCCTAACGCTTGTTGTTCGATGCTGGGCTGAGCAAATAGCGGGGAGGAGATGAGAGGGGCCCCGTCGCCCAGAACTCGGACCGCACGACGTTGGCCCAGACGGCGAGGATGATGCCACTCTCGGTGCTGAACTTGATCCACACGTGGAGGACCCAGTAGAGAGCGCCACTGGAACCCCCAGAGAAACCGAACCACTCGAGGGTGTTCCAGTCGACGGGGTCACTGGCGTAGACAATGACAGTGATATTCTCCCTGCCCTTGCGCACGGACGTCTCGTATAAACTGGCCCACACGTAGGTGCCCCAGTCGACGAGGTAGATGAAGTAAAAGATGCCAACGTGTGCCCAGTTGGCCCTGTGCTTGACGACCGTGGAAAAACTAGAGATCGTCAGCCCCGACATTTTCCCACCGAGCTTCAGGGCGTTGAAAGCTGCACTGATCTTTCCTCCCGGTCCTGGCGAGCGAAAACGAAGCTTCTTGCTGGCCCGCCACAACGCCTGCAAGAGCTGGCGCTTGACAGGGTCTGATGCCACACCTGCAGCCTCACAGGTTTCAGCGAAGTGCGCCTCGTCGACCACCATGGAATCTTCATGCTGTGCGGGTTCAGGCTGGGCAGCCCGTGGGGGGAGAAAACCCAGGATACCCTCGCACTTGGCCTCGAGCGACTGTCTGATCTCTGCCGCTTGCACGCCCGCCAGTGTGTTCTGGAAGTCCTCCAGGTGGCGTCGAAGGATCTCCAAACCGGGAACACTCCCTGGACTTGGCTGGGATGGCTCAGCAGCCCGTTGCCGAAGCAGCTCCGCCGCTGCCAACTTGGCCTCCTCCACCGCACGTCGCTCGTCAACGATGGTCTGCTCCAACGCAGAGCGCTTGTCGGCAAGCACTTGGAGCTGCTTGACCACATTGCTGAGGTCTCTCTCGAGCTTCTCGATCCTCGTCTCTCGGCGACTCTGCTCCTGCTCGACCTTCTGGAGCATCCGCGACGGCGGCATCTCGTTCTGCTTGGCCTGTCAGGCGGCTTCCCAGGCGGAGGACATGGCAGATCTTGACTCAGGGGGAAGGCAATCCTTGAACTTGCTTGAGCAAAGCTGCTGAAGACGGTGCAACTCTTCAAGGGCGCCCAGAACTCGAGACGATGATTGGAAATCTTTCCATCCTCCTCCTCCTCCTCCTTGTGGAGATCCAAAGTCACCATGAGCCTGAAACCGCCCTCGATTACCTTTGCCCCCACTCTGCTTTGCGCCAGGCCCAGGGCCTCTTGCGACACGGACCCAGGGTTCGCGAGCCCACACCCCCGAAAGAGGAGACGGCACAGAACTGCCCAGGCGAGGTAAAGGCCCACGAGAATGGTAACAGAACCGAAAATGGGACGGGTTCTTCTTGCATCCACATGTAGGGCAGGCTGCCCCGATCTCATCGCCTGCGTACTTCCCGCCGCTGCGGGTCATCAAACAGACTGGGAACGGGAGCGGCGCAGGGCAATGAAGCCCGCCTGCGAGAGATGGGCACTGAGGGGGCCCTTCCCGAAGAGGCAAAAACGGGCTGAACCCCTTGAGAGAGGTTGAGCAGTTAAGGAGCAGGCCCCTTGAGCCAAAATGGCTACGGCCCCCTCCTCCTCCTCCTCCTCCTCCTCCTCCTCCTCCTCCACGCGCTGGAGCGCGAGCCAGTCGGGACTGCCTCCCCGACCCAAGGGGCCTTCAGGCACGCCTCCCTCAGCTCAAAGCGCCGATCGCGCCGGCTGCGGCAGCGCGTCAGCGCGTCTACGTCAGCGTGCCTCTCTGAGCGTTACGCCCATGCTCTTCCGACTTGACTGGCCGTGTCGGCGGCCTTTCAGTGATGAGAACACTATTCGCACCAAGTGGTTCTAGAACCACGCGCGCACGGCGCGCGCGCTCAAGCTCTGTGCTAGCGTTTGACACGGCAGCGTCACGACGCAGTGGATGCCTATTGCGGTGCCGGTGCTACCCCACGCTCCTTCTTGTCTTTCGCGCCTCTGTCCTCGATCCGTCTCCCCTCCTCCTCTTCCCTCCTGGTCTACCTCCTCGCTGCTACTTCATCCCTGCTCGCTCCCTCAATCCCATTCCCCCCTCGCTCTGGGGCAAATTGGAACCTCTTGCGCCATCTCGGGGCTACTACGCACATTCGTTGTACTCATCACGTTTCGGCTCAAGAAGTCCCCACGATGAACTGTGAGCGACTTAAAAAGGCACCCAAGAAACGCAAGACGGCCCGAATATTGCCATATTGCCACACCAGCCCTCAACTGGTCTACACCAGGGGCCAAAGACAGCTCCAGCATGCCCCAAAACTGCCCTGGGACCCCCCCAGGCAATTAGAAGATCATCCAGATGGCTACAAGAGGCCCCAACTGAAGTGGAGCCAAGATGGCTCACAGACACCCTAAGATAGCCCAAGAGCGCCTGGCCCCAGTAGGCCCCAGTGTTCGGGCCCAAGTGCCCAATATGGCCTCCACGATAGTTCCCATCCTCCGATGGCAATCTCATTCACCTTCTTTTTCCGATGGTCGGCGGATTGGCACAAGCGACTCTGATCCGCCCGCCCATCGGGCTGAGGGGCGTGTGGGATTGAAAATCGACAACTCTCTTCAAGGCTGCAGCTCCATTTTCTCCGCAATTAAGATCCGCCGTTCCGCCGTCCGTGCTTTACCAGTCCATTTCGGAGCCCGGCACGGCTTCCAGACGGCGTCCAAGAATGTCATTTCGTTCCCACTGCGTTTTCGGGACCGATTCCGTCTCCGTTTTTGTTCCATGGAGGGCGCATCCCAGTCTCCAAGATCAGCTCGTCGGGCGCCTCTTGGGCCCAACTTTGCCTACAACAAGCCGGAACCATGAAGAAGACGGCGAAACACTCAGGACTTTAACAATTTGAGCCAAGCTGCTAGCTGGAGGCCGTTCGGACGCCTCCTATAGCCGGCTTTCGGGCTCGTCTGGGGCATCCTATACCATGCACGTTTCGACGCCGTGGTGTGGGCGCACCTGAGGAGCAATTCTCTGGGTAGTCGAAGCCAATCTGGCGCCAATCTGGCAGGCCCAATCTGGCAAACGGGGGCAATCTGGCGAGGGAGCCAGTGCGAATCCAGTCTGGCGAATAACCCAAATCGTCCAGCTTGGCCGGGCCAGATTGGCCCTTGGGGCCCAATCCAATCTGACAGTCTGGCCTTCGACTACCCAGTGAGGAGCAATTCTGGACGACTATGGGCCCCATGAAATCCCCCAAACAAGACCCACGCTGACTCGCATCTCGGCCCAAGCTGGATGATGCTCGGACGAAGCTCAGGCCCGACACGGGGATGTCCCGGCTCGTGTTGGCTCCTTAGGGTGCCCCGTTTCGAAGTCCTCTTGGCTGTTGGCGCCTGCCGGGCAATCCTCGGACCGTGTAACTGTAATTTCGGGCCGTGTTCCTGCTATGTCAAGCCTGATGTGGATCGGAAGTTTGGGAGGAGGGAGGAGGAAGGAGGAACGCGCCGAGTCCGCCAGCCGGTCGGCCAGCAGGCCCCTTGGGGGCAGCGCGGGTGGGCCGGGGCCCGCAGATTGCACTTGCTGGACGAAAGCGTGTGTCCCATGCGGAATCGGAATCGGAGTCGGAGCCAAAGTCAGGGAGATGGGAAGGGATCAAGAGTCGGAAAAAAAGAGCCGGAGTCGGAACCTGCCGAATACCTTCAACCATTCCGCCAACATAAATGATCAGGATCGTGAGCCGGAGTCGAAAAGACGGAACTGGGATCGGAAGTTGGGGGGTGATATCGAAGAGAAGCGAGGTCGCCCAACAAGCAAACCAATTTCGGTTTCGGACCGTGTCGTTCGTCACGAGCGTGCAGGCGAGAAGGGGGGGCGAGGTTATGCCAAGTCAGGCAGAAATCAGTTGGACCGCGTCTGGCCCAGCCAGTGGATGTGGGTACTCCCCTTGGTTGTCCCGATGGTTGTTCCGACGATTGTCCCGACGGATGTCCCGACGATTGTCCCGATGGTTGTCCCGATGGTTGTCCCGATTCCCGATGGTTGTCCCGACGGTTGTCGGCGGCTGGGGCTGATGGTTGTCCCTGGGGCACACGAATAACTATACAAATAACATGATCTCCCATATTTTCCTATATTTCCTTGGTTTTTGTCTTCCCCACCACTTTCCATAGTTTCCTATATTTTGCTGGGGATCGACGATGAGTTGTGTCTGTGTTTTTTCCCCTCCTGATCCATGCCATGCCGAGCGTTGCGAGAGAATCTGGAAAACTGGCGCCTGGGCATCACCGTAGTTGAGGAACATCTGGGTGTTGCCGATGAAGGACCTCGGCCGCTCCCTCTCCTCGACCCCGGAAGGACTGAGCTGGGTCGAATCGCCAAACTGGAAGGGGCCATTGGACACACAAATAAATAGACACCAATGAAAGGATTCCCTATAATTTCCCATATCTTCTGGGTTTTTGTCTCCCCCACAATTCCCATCTTTTCCCATATTCTCTGGGGGATCGACGATTAATTGCGTCTGTTTTCTTTTCTCACTCCTGGAACTCGGAACGGATCGGAGACTGATGGGATTGCCAACGCACGGTCCCGAAACGAATCGGACCACCACGCTTGGCTCCGGCTGGCCCTGGCCGATGCCGGTGATTCGAGCCAAGCCGAATCGAGTCGGACTCGCGGCCCCCGCTGGCGAACCGAGTCGCATCGAATCGGTCGTTGGCGGTGGGCAGCACCACCGCTCGCCCGTATCGCGCCCTGGGGCATGTAAAACAGTGCTAGGATCGGGATAAATCGCTCCAGAGCGTTCTGGAGCGCTCTCAGAGCGTTCCGGAACGCTCTGGAGCGGCCGCGGCGCCCAATACATCCTCCAAACCCGCCGATTCTCAGAGATTTCGAGTTATCCCGATCCGATTTTGTCCCGATCTTCGTGTCGTTTTAGCATGCCAAGGCTCCCCGAATTTTTCCCGAAGCCTCCGGCAAGCCAGAAACGCCGGGGGCCAGGAGCACGGTGAGCGAACGGTGCGCGCGCGCGCCATCGCGCCGCCACGGTGAAGGAGCTCGGCATGCCGCAGCGAGGGAACAGCGGTCCCAGGCCCCACGGTGCGCGGTTGTCTTCGCGCCCTCGCGGCCCCGCCCCGCCGCCCGGCGAATCGCCTTTTTGCATCCCAGGCCGCGACGCGCGAAACGTGATCATTTTCTCGTTCCCACGGGTGACCAAGGAAACGGGCCCTCGACCCAAAGGATTTTTGCCGATACGACCTTTTCATCCCGAGACGCTTCTTGGAGGTGCAGCGGAGCGGCCTGTGGTTTCATTCGAGCTTGGACAAAACGAGCTGAACGCAAACCTTGCTCATCAAATTAGAAACAAACCTGTGCTGCAATTGCTTCGAAAGCTTCCAAAAGCCGGCTCAACCAATATGTGAAATCATTTCCAGGACCGCACCTTTTGAGCAAGGGCCGACCGTCCCGGCATTCCTAGAGCCCTACCACGGAATGTTCTTAGAACCCGAAAATGTTTTCAGATAAAAAGAATGTTCTTAGAACATAAACCCGATGTGTTAAAACAACACAATCTCAGCCAGAAATGCTCTAAGAACATTTCGTGCGGACCACAGTAGGTTCTTACAACATTGTTTGGTGGGACTACATGTGAGCCGGGACGCTTCGCCACTGCTTGAACCTGGCTCCCACGCCCGACTCGAAGAACATCCAAATCTGCAGGCTACAGGATCATGCAGGACCTGCGGCCCAGCCGCCGAGAGTACGGAGGCCGCCGAGGCCAAGATAATGAAAGTGGAGTCCTCTCCGCCGTCCCGCATCGCTGACATGCCCGCGCGCCAGAAGCGGCCGACAGGACTTGGAAAACTGGCTGCGCGATCGCCCGTGAAACCCTTGCAGCATGCTTTTCATTTACATTCAAGATTCTGGCAAGCATACTTGCATGGCAGTCCCCCCACACCCCACCAGTCCGCCGACCATTCAGACAGCGCCAGGCAGGAAAGGCGCGCAGGTGAATCCTGACTCGCGTGAGATCCGGCTGTCCTTTCGGGCCTCACCACGCCAGCCCCCCTCCATGCACGTAAACTTGCCAGTCTCGTTGTGGCCGAACCATGTCGCGACGACGTCGACGTTGGTCTCTGACACCGCGTGGATCGTCCGAAAGTGCACAACCGCGATTTGCTTCCCACAGCGCAGATCGCGCGGGTGATTCTGGGCCCCTTGAGGCGTTCGACCAGGAGCGTCGGGGCTGGAATCGCCGCCCCGTCCAAGGAGGCGAGGTCCTGCCGCTCCCACCTGCCCCCGGCGAATCTCCGCAGTCGCCCACGCGACACCCGGACGGCTGCGTGCAGCCAGGGGCCGAGGGTCGACCACCGATGACGGCCCTGTTTCCCACCACCACCACCATAAGTTGGGGGGGGGAGGAGGAGGAGGAGGAGGAGGAGGAGGAGGAGGAGGAGGAGGAGGAGGAGGAGGAGGAGGAGGAGGAGGAGGAGGAGGAGGAGGAGGAGGAGGACCAGCTTACGGTGGTGGTTGTGAAAAACAGGTCCATCAACCGAGTGCCCGCTGTTGATCAGCGAAGCGCGCCAGGCGCGAGTGCGCAACGGGGTGGCAGCTGCTGTTAGAAGAGGTACCCGGCCGCCAGAGGGCGGCAGACAGCGCGACGCCACGGGCTCCTCTGCAGCTGGGGGGAAGGGGCAAACATGGCAACAGGCAGGACAGGGAAGAGGGAGGAGTGGCAGAGGCAGGCGGCAACGGTTCATCCTTCTACTTTTCCAGTTCTTCCACCTGGACCACCTCCTCAACCTCCTCCTCCACAAGAAGCCCGCGAGCACCGCAGTAGCCTGCGAAGGCGAGGGGAATCATCGCAGCATGCGTATGCGAACCCGATTACGAAGTCTATGTGAAATCGTAAGGGGGAATACTTAAAAGTCTTCCTCATGCGCGCCGCAATGTGCAATGTGCCTGCGAGCACGACGACGGCGATTGCGATGACGACAAACCATGACGACCACAACGAACTGCGGATGCCCCATGGAGGATGCTGTGCAAGGTAGCCGTAGACAACCGTGGACGACGACGACGAGGACGGTGCGCACCACGATTGCTCGCCTGCAAACGCCACTGCATGCCTGAGATAGGAGCAACACCGCCTCGCATGTACACGATCCATGCACTCAAGCAGTAGAACAAGAACGCACGGTAAGGATGCGAAGGTCTTGGAGGGCCATGTCGACGCTTTGCGAGCTGGGTTCGACAAGTGAAAGCGGCAAAGGAGGGGCCGAAGATGAAGGATGCAAGGGCAACCTGGGAACATCGCTCATCCTCACCATGCGGTTTGACTGTATGGGGCCAAATCCGAGCAATCCGAGCGCGCGTCGCGCCTATACGTAGCCTGCCTGGCCATAGGCCGACCGTCCCGGCCTTCTGACAGGCCTACCAAGACATGTCCTCAGAGCAACATAGTGTTAAGTCGGGCCTGTCCCCCTACAGGGGGATTTTGGAACAACATTAAAATGCTCAGAAAATACTCTCCACATGCTCAACAATAGTCAAAAAATCGTCCCCAGACTATTGTTTGACTGTTGTTGAATATGAATATTCCTCCTGTAGAGGGACAGGCCCGCCTTAAGCCTACCAAGACATGGCATCAGAGCAACATAGTGCTCTCCTAACAAAACACCATTCTCATGACGTGCCATGGATCAGCGCAAGGCTGCCTCAGCCAGGACTGCTCTAGGAACATCACGTACAAGCCAACGGGTTACACCTTGCCTGGCGAAAACACTTGCCAGGACTTGGCAAAGCAACAGAAATCGTCTCGAAGGACCACCCCGCACTTTCCACCACGGTGATTCAGCAAGTCCCCAAAAAGTCTGCCCTGACAGGGCCGCAGCCCTACCAAACGACTGGCTGCTGTTGAAGGCTGCGAACAAAACTGTCGTGCGCAGTGCAGGCGGAACTGCGAACGAAACCGCGGTTCAGACCTGTCAGCCAGGAAGAAGCAAGCCAGTCGCAGCTGAAGCCCACCTAATATGTGAACATCGACTGCTGTTTGAACCGAACCAACTCCACATTTGGCATGAGAGAAACGGGACCTGGGCCGTGGTTCCCCTCCGGGAAAGGCTCTCTTCGTTCTCGAATATGTCTGACGGTCCTGGGGCCCAATGAGGCCTCATGCGCGGCGAAATACCCCGTGACAATCTCCCTCGGGGCTGCCCTCTCTTCTCGGTGTCATTGCCAACCAGAATTCCGAGAGGAATCCAGCCATGACGACGACACGCCTCCGGGAGGCCCCAACAGAGCAAGACATACTTTCATTTAGACGCGTGCTCCTGCCCCACCTGGGCATCTGCAAGCGCATGCTGCGATGCGCCCACACGGGCGCCTCCAGAACGGGCCTCGCTGGGGTCCACGCCAACAGCGCCATCGCCTTCACCCCGCCACCCGCCACGCTACAGTCACCGTGCTGCCGTAGGTGGCTGGTGACAAAGGAGCGCGCGGGCTCTTCTGACATCTGCGAGCCTTGGCCACAAGACAGATTGCCCAACTGGATCTCAGGAACGGCCCGACGGCCAGAGCCCCCAACTGAACCCAACACGAGCTTCAGATCTACGCTTCAAGTTATAACGTAGAAAGGAAGCTTGTAGGTCCAGAGACGTGGCCGCGAGGAGGGACAGACGCAGAGACAAGGGGGCCAGCCCTGTCGACTCCTTGGACGGGGCCTGCTGGAAAAAAAAACTCTGCCTCGTGGCACGGAGGTGCCCTCCCATACGCCCTGCAGGCACATCCTCGTGTCGTTTCCGAGCAGCTTGGAGCGCGCGCGTGCGGGGAGATATGCATCAAGGAGACAGTTCGTGCATCGACCCTCCTTCAGATGACGTCGTCGCTGCATCAGCGCCCCCTGGCTCGTCAAGGAGAGGGAAGCATGAGGGAGAAGACTTCTGTCTCGGACGGGCAGCAGACGCTTCCAAGGTCCTTCACCTCCTCCTGCTCCTCCAGCCCATCCCTGATAACTGGAGGCCGCCGAAACGGGGCTGGAGCAGATGGGGTCGGAAGACCGCACCGCATGGGGCGACGCATCGGCATCGACGATGCGTCGGCGGAGCCGACATGTAGGACGTCGTGAACAAAGTCTCGCAGCTTCGCCGATGCATTGCCGATGCTTCGACCCCATCTGCTGTCGGCAGGGATCGACGTACACGTCTCTGCGCTTGGAAGGCCAAGGTACTCGGTGAATCCTTGGCTCCCTGGCCGACCACCCGACGTGGTACCTACATCGAGCCCCCCGATACTCAAGCTCAATTTTCGCGGCCTGGAATGAGCCCGGTTCAAAGGGCAATCCTTCGATGGGGCCCCTTGCGAACCCTACCCCTGCGGACCCAGTCGACGCGGATGTCCATGCGTGGGCTCACTTGGCTGCAAATACCCTTCCAATCCATAACCCAAGCCGGTTTCAGAACTCGGACCTGCAAGGGTAAGGTACACATGCAACTGCCGACCCTACCGCCCAATGCCCTGAGCCAGTCCGTTCTGCAGGGCCGGGGGAGCGCGGAGGATGGCTGGGCTTGGCCAAGAGTGCTCTAACTCCAAGGGGCGCCCCTCCTTTGGGGTTCTAGTTGGATGGCCAATGGGCCGACAGCAGTCAACATCAGCGATAAGGATCGAGTTCAAGGGTGCGAGGCCCTCAGAACGTGCAGAAATGGACCAAGCGAGCCAACCATCAAAAAACCCAAGGATACAATCGCGAAAACAAAGGATGTGCGCGCCCCCGCCAGGGTACCCTTCGACCCGCAAAGACGAAAGCGTACAACAAATAGCCGGAACAAAGGGGTTGCAAGGTGCCCCTACAAAAAGGGCACGTCGTGAACTCTGGTTTTGACTCTACCAGGCTTGCGGCGACGAATTAACGTTCGGAGTGCCCTCTGCCTTCCTGGTTTGGCAAAGGCTGCCATGGCACCCGTGCCAGGCCCGTGCCAACCCCTGGACGCTGAGGGAGCGGCTTAAAGCTGCTGGTCAGCGCATCCTTGAGCTCCGGCTGCGTCAGCAGGTCCGGGGACGGCCACCCCTTGATGAAGTCCTCCACAGACGTGACCAACAACATGTCAGCCCGAGTACCAGAACGATACGAGCGTGGGACACGAGGGCGTGATGTCAGGGGAAGAAAAGAAGTACAACCAGCCCTCTGGGTGGTTGAGGCTCTAGCTCTCCCAAGCTCTCTTCCTGCCATTGCTCGGACAAGCATCCCCCGTGCATTGTTCGGATTCGTGCGATCTTCTTTCGCACGATCATCCAGGATGTTCCTCGATGGTCTTCGCTAAGAAAAACTGCACACGCCCGAGCGATGCCAAGGAGCTCAAGTTCTTCCAAGCCCTCCTCATGCCTTCCAATGAAGGATTCATCCCCTTCAGGGGAGAGCTCACGACCGTTGCCACCATGGACACTCAATGGGGCAGATATGGAGACCCGAAGCGTGTGAGGAGTGTGCCGAACTGGGCGCGGTGCCCGCGTCGCAACGCTTCCCCCCCACCTGTGAAATTGAGGCGGCTTGCGGCCTGACACGGCAGCCGCCCCTGGCTAACCGCAGAGGGAGATGGACGAGGCACACATGAGAGGCGAAGAGCAAGGGGTCTTACGCGAGATGGCATCGCAACCTTACGCAGCGGCTTACGCGGCCCGCCGGCGCGGCACGACACATTAGAAACGAGGGCGCTTATGCGCGACCTTACGCGGGCAACTTCCGCGCCACTGTCTGCGAAGACGACCCCTTTCTTCTGCGTCCCTCATGTGAATATACATGTTGGCCAGAGTTTCGGCTTTGAGACTCGGAAGGGGGGCCTTCTTGGCACTCTGTGGCAAGCTGTTGGGGTGTTTTTGGGGCCCTGTTTCGGTTACCATGTGTGGGCCCATTTGGGGCTCTGTCGGGGCTTCTTGGAGCCTCGGGGGCCCTCCCAGGGCCTTCTTGCGATAAGCCTGGCAAAGCGCACAGGTAATCATGCAATCCTTCTCCCAATACTCATGCGGCCGTCTTGGGTCGTTTTCCGGATCCTAGTGAGGCATCTAGGGCCGCTGTTGCATTTTTTTTGTTGCTGGCGACTCGCGACATTATATCGCTGCATGTTTCGCAAGCTCTCTTCTGCGTTCACGTGCGCTAACTCAGTAAACCCAACCCCTTCCGAACACCCAACAATAATACAAGCAAAGGCGAGTTGCGCGCACACCGTTGGGCCACTCATCACTTGGCGGGTTGTAAAAGTCGGTCAACAAACAAAAGATCATGCGGAAACGCCAAGTGTCGCTTAGCAGAACAACAGGTCGAAACATATCAAGAACCTACGCCAACAACTCAAGAAACCTTCGTTCAAACTCTGCTACATCCTGCGCGCCAGGTGCGATCGGCCTGCCATTGATAACAAACTGCGGCACGCCTCGCGTCGCGATCATTTCACATTGTTGAATTTCGGCCTGTACCTCTTCGACGTTCGCGTCCCCATTCAATAACTCCTCAGCTGCAATAAGCCCCACCTTCAATGCCGCCTGGAGCAACACATCGCAATCGCTTATGCACTTCTCCTGTTCGAAATAGTTTTGGAACAACTCCTCAACAAGCTCGTCTTGCTTGCCCTGCTTCGATGCGAGTGCGATGAGTCTGTGGGAATCGAACGTGTTACCAGTGTTGCCGCCGTAAGAGAAATGGATACCGTCCTGCATGCCGACTAGCATCATTCTCGGCATCATCTGCTGAGTCTGGGCATCGCCGAACTTCTGCTTGTACAACTCTAACTTGTTTACACCCTTCCCGCCAGGAGCGTACGGAGCCAATTGGTACGGGAGCCACGTCACTTGAAACTCAGCCTTGCCAGCGAATTTTCTCATCGCCTTCTCCAGGCGGCGCTTGCCCACGAAGCACCACGGTCACACGGTATCAGAGATAACTTCCACCTTGATTTTCTTTTTCGCAAGCGATGCAAACCCCGGGCTAACTGCCGAGGTCCAGACACTAGGTGCAGCAAACAGTGCACCTAGAAGCAAGCATGGCACCCACACGCCACGCGAACGACGAGATGACCTACGCTCCATTCTGGCCTCCAACGTGACTTGAGCCAACAGATTAGCTTGAGCCAAACTGGCTACGGGCGACACCCACGGCCGTCGTGTGTCATGACGGGCTAGGGCGTCTCATGGGCGATCTTGGAGCCATGGGCGATCTTGAGCTTATGTGTTGAAAATGTTTTGGCCTCCTGGAGCCATCCACAGGAGGCTCCGTCATCATCTCGGGCCGTCTTGCGGCGGTCTGAAGGCCTCTTGAAGGCTTAATGGATACCACTCTGGACCATCGCGTGCCATCTTGGTGGCTATCTTGGAGAATGTACCGCATCTTCCTGCCTTGCCGAGGCCAGGTACAGAAGGGGAGGGGCACCGGCGGGAACGGGGGAGAGGGGACACGAACGGACCCTCCGCCTGACAACATCCGAAACGACCTCGACGTTGTCGTCCTGGAGGCTCAGAATATGCCCAAAGGCGTCCACGTCGACAACAGAAACGAAAACATACCGAACCTCGTGACACCGAAACTAAACAACTTCGAAAGACAGGCAAGAGCTTGGAAAGACGAAAAGACGCCACAACCAATCAAACCGAACCCGCCCAACGTAACCGGTCTTTGGTCTGGCGTGTTTTTGTTGGGGGGGTGCTTCGGGGCGCTGTTGAAAAAAGGGAGGAGGAGGAGGATAGGAGGAGGATAGGAGGAGGAGGAGGAGGATGGGAGGAGGAGGAGGGGGAGGAGGAGAAGGAGGAAGAGCAGGAGGAGGAGGAAGAGCAGGAGAAGGAGGAGCAGGAGCAGGAGGAGGAGGGGGAGGACGAGGAGGAGAAGGAGGGGGAAGCAAGATGCACCTTTCGTGCACTTTCGAAGTCCCTCTCGTGCGGCCCTCCCCCCCCCGAATGAATCGTGCCCCCCCCCCCCCCCTTGCGACGAACCACCCGACCTTGGTGCCAAAGGGAACACGCAAACGCAAACACACACACACACACACGCGCGCAAACAGAGACACACACACACACAAACACAAGAACACGCACAAGTAAGCGAACAAAAACATACACACAACAAACACACACAAACACACACACACACACACACACACACACTGTGGACAAACACGCGACACAAGGCGAACAAACACGCACACACACACATGCAATGTTTTTGTTCCACCGTGTGTGAGAGAGAGAGAGAATGTGTGTTTGTGTTGGCCTGCCCGCCATGCAGCGCGCCACGAGAGGGAGCGCTGAGAAGGGAGCGAAGGGGAGCCTCGCGAGGCCACAGCGAGCCTCGGCAGCGAGCAGGTGTGACGACCTGGGCTTCAAGGACGCCCCAAACACTGGAGCCCCCCGCCCCGAGCCCAGGATGGTCATCGTTGCAGCGTCTTCTACCCATCCTCCGCCTCCTCCTCTTCCTCCTCCTCCTCCTCCGCACCTTTGCGTTGTGCAAGACGTGGGCTGACGTGAGCCGTCGCGACTTGATGGCCGCGACCTGAAGAGAGGAGATCGGAGCGCAACGCACGATCCACATCGGCGTCATAGAACCCATGTGTGCACCTGATCGGACCGATCGACATCGACATCGAGTCGGATATATCGGGTCGAAACTGACCCTGCTGGCCCCTCTCCAGGAAGACTCCTCCTCGATTCGCGATCGTCGCTCCTCGATGCAACGAGATTGTTGTTTTTGTTCCCGCGTAGCGGTCGTTACCCAGAGGGGGGTGGGCTGGGGCTCTGGGTAATGGTCACGCTTATGTGGTTAGGAGGCAACTACTGGAGGTTTTCATCGGAAATGTCATGATTAAGCCCCATTTGGGAGCTGCTACTCCGGAGCGGGTCTCGGATTAAGCGGGATTAAGCCAAATTAAGCGGGATCACGCGGGATTAAGCCGGATTAAGCGGGATTAAGCCGGACTTCGGACCAGGGCAAAAACAGAATTTGACCTCCCAGGAGTTGCATCCGAATCTGTGGGGTGGGGCACCTGCGCAACATCCACGAGCACAAGCAGGGCGCCTGTGAGCATCAGCAATGCGTGTGTGAACAGAGCCCCCCAAACGCAGTTACCAAGGGGAAGAGAAGGAGGAGGAGGAGGAGGAGGAGGAGGAGGAGGAGGAGGAGAAAAAGGAAGTGGAGGAGGAGGAGGAGAAGGAGGAGGAGAAGGGGGTGGGGGTTCTGGCCCGGGGAACGACCGTTACGCACAAGAGGATCGAACAAATCAGTCTCAACTGTCGGTCCGCCCAACTCACACTCGGTCCTCGATCCGATACTCGCTCGTCCCTCCCACGTCTCCCTTGGAGCTTCCACGATTACCCAATGTGTAAACTTACCCGCCTCTCTCCACCGAGTGTCCAGCGGTGCTCCTCCCGCGTATCTCCCACACACAGGATTACACTATCTGATGATTGACATTGAGTTTCAGTCAGAAAGTCTTTGGTCCGTCAGAGATGGTGTTCCCTCTGCAGCGTCGGCCGCATGTCAGCCGCATGTTGGCCCCAGCGCGGGCGACACTGCTGGATCCGATTCCTTCCTAACGTTGCCGTCCCCCTGCGTTCGCATCCTCCGCCTGCCCCGGGTCTTCCTGCTCCTCCTGCTCCTCCTTCTCCTTCGTCCTCTTCGAGGTCACCCGCCTCGTCCAGTGTACTAGATACCCCCTTTTCCGATTACAGGGCACGCGACGTCAAATCCTGCAAGTGCGATTTAGAGAACAGTGCTCTCTTGGGAAACAGGGTCTGCGGATAGGAATAGGATCAACACAACGAGAAATCATGGGTGGGCGAAATAGGATGTCAGATGTTACGGGAAATCCACGAGCTTGTCCCTCCCCCTTATCCGTCCTCCTCCTCCCTCACTCTCCCCCTGCCCTGCATCCCCAGTCCTTTTACACTGTTACTTCTCGTCGCACCACCCTGCGAATCTGTATGGCGTGCTCAGCGGTTTGCCTGATACTTCCTGGCAACAAAACGACCAAGCAACTTGAACTTGACTTGCTGAACTGATGAAAGGCGGGAGGCTTAAAACATGTGGTTATCACTTGTTCGTGGTGCGGACCTTGATCAAAATGTAGTTCGTTGCTCGCACACTCGTCCTGGACTTGTCGGGATCGATGGCGCCCCCTGTCCAATATGAACTTGCCGCTGTGGTGTCTCGAGCACCCGTATATGGGCAATTTGCAGCACTCGCGCGGACGGCGGGCGCATTTGCGAAACTGAAGCAGCGCTCGAATGGAGGAGGAAGAGGGAGGAAGAGGAGAAGGAGGAGAAGAGAGATGGGGATGAGGAGGAGGAGGAGGAGGAGGAGGAGGAGGGGAGGGAGGGAGAAGGAGGGAGAGGTGAAGGAGGAGCAGGAGGGGGAGGGGGAACAGGAATATGCGGGAGGAGGAATTTGCAACACTCGCACGCATGGAAAACCCACCCTCGAATTGCATGACATTGTCTCCTGTTTTTTTTTTCCAACCAGTAAACAATATGAAGGGCACATCTTGAGCAGGGACCGCCCGTCCCGGCTTTCCTGTGGTCCTACCACGAAATGTTCTTAGAACCCCGAAACATGTTCTAAGGAACCGAAGCATGGTTCTAATAACAAAAACCCGATGTGATAAAACAAGACAAACTCCGCCATAAGTATTCGAAGAACATTTCGTGGAAAATCACAAACAGGTTATTAGAACATTCTTTGGCAAGGCTACAAGCCAGGACGTTTCGCCACTGACATCCTCTTTTTCATACGCGCAAAGTGCGCACCTGAAAATTGCAGGCCCATGGGGCGCTCGCCTTCCAATTGAGCACGACCCATCGTGACCAAGGCTGCGCCCACAGGAAGGACTTGCGAGGAGGTGACTCTGGACGGGAGGGCGCATTACAGCATCGTTGATAAATGAGCGCGCTCCACTACTCGCAAAGTAACTACTCGCAAATGGCATGGATCCCCCGCGGGGAATCTAAGATACACTACATCAAAACACGCATTTTTTCTGACGTTTGCGACTAGACTCTTTGCAAATAGTGGAACGAACGCGCTCGATGAATTGATGCATCCCGGGCTTACTCTTGCCCCATCTTCACCCTCCTCCCTCCTCCTCCTGTCCTCCCTCTGTATTTCCGGCTCATGCCCCCGCCCCTCTCTGCTCCTCTCCGCGCTCCACAACTACCCGGTACAAATACACTTCCCCCTCTCCCGACGATGGCTGGGCAGTCGCCTGCCCCCTCCGCGAACGTCTTCGGTGTTTCGGAGTGGTGTTGCCGCTCCAACGTGAGCCTCACGGAACGATCGGCGCCGCGTTCCCGTCGTCCAGACTTGCGCTCTCGCCCTAGCGCGGGCCACGTTTTTCGGATCCGAGTGTTTCCTCCTCGTTGTCGCCACGGTCTTTTCCCCTCCGCCTTCCCCTGGTCCCTCCAGTTTCCCGTTCCTTCCGTTCCAACTCCAACTGCAGCTGTTCGGTCTCGCCCCCCTCCATCCACATCATCCGCCTACCTCCTGCTCGTCTTCCTGCTCACCCGCAACCTCCTCCTGCGCCTCCTCCTCCTCCGCCTTCTCCTCTTCGTCCTCCTGCTCCTATGTCCGAAAGAGCGCGTTCTGTGGTCGTTTGGAGAGGGGGATCAGACCCCTCCCCCTCCCTTCCCTCTCCTCCCCTACTTATCCTCTCTCCTTTTCCTCGGGCCAGCGCCTGCGTCGGCGGCGGCTGGCGGCGGCGGCGGGGACAACGACTTCGTTTCTGGGCCGGCGCCAACGCCTGCGGCGGCGGGTGGCGGCGGCGGGGAGCGTCGACGAGGACGACGTCGACGACGATGACGACGACGCCGCTCCGCCACCGTGCCTTGTTTTCGGGTCAGGGTCCTAATGGATGCCTCTTGGGGTCTCGTCGGAAGGCTCTCTGGGGCCTTTGAAGGGCATTTGCGTAGCCTCCTGGGCGCTTCTTGGGCGTCTCCTGGGGCCCCTCTGAGGTGGTGGTGGTGGTGAGATGTGGTGGTGGTGGTTGTGGTGGTGGTGGTGTGGGTGGTGGTGGTGGTGGTCGTGGTGGTGGTGGTTGTGGTGGCAGGTTGTGGTGGTGGTGTTGGTGATGGTGCCGGTGGTGCGGTGGTTCCTGGTGGTGGTGGTGGCGGTGATGGGTTAAGGTGCTGGTGGTGGTGGCGAAGGTGGTGTGGTGGTGTGTCGTGGTGGTTGTGGTGGTGGTAGTGGTTGTGGTGGTGGGTTGTGGTGGTGGTGGTGGTGGTGGTGGTTGCGGTTGTGGCGGTTGTGGTGGAAGTGGTGGTGGTGATTTATTGCGGTGGTGGTGATTGTGGTGGTGGTTGGTGGTGGCGTGGTGGTTTGTGGTGGTGTTGGTGGTGGTGGTGGTGGGTTGTGGTGGTGGCGGTGGCCGTGGAAGTGGTTGTGGTGGTGGTGGTGCGGTGGTTTGTAGTGGTGGTGGTGGTTGTGGTGGTGGGTGGTGGTGGTGGTGGTTGTGGTGGAGGTGCGGTGGTGGTTTGTGGAAGTGGTAGATTGCGGTGGTGGTGATGGTTTGGTGGTGGTGGTTTCTAGTGGTGGTGGTGGGTTGTGGCGGCAGTGGTTTGTGGAGGTGGTGCTGGTTGTGGTGGTGGTGGCGGTGGTGGTGGTGGTGTGGTTGGTGGTGGTGGTGGTGGTTGTTGTGGTGGTTGTGGTGGCAGGTTGTGGTAGCGTTGGTGATGGTGGCGGCGGTGGTGGTGGTGCGGTGGTTTCTGGCGGTGGTGGTGGTGGTAGTTTTGGCGGTGGTGGGTTTAGGTGGTGGTGGCGGTGGCGTTGGTGGTGTGGTGGTTTGCGTGCTGGTTGTGGTGGTGGTGGCTCGTGGTGGTGGTGGTGGTTGTGGTGGTGGTGGTGGTGGTTTGTTGCGGTGGTGGTGGTTGTGGTGGTTGGTGGTGGTGGTGGTGGTATAGTGGTGTGTGGTGTTGGTGGTGGGTTGTAGTGGTGGTGGTGGCGGTGGTGGTGATGGTGGTGGTGGTGTGGTGGTTTGTTGTGGTGGTGGTGGTTGTGGTGTTGGGTGGTGGTGGTGGTTGTGGTGGATTTGTGGTGGTGTGGTGGTGGGTTGTGGTGCTGGTGGTGGTTGGTTGTGGTGGTGCTGGTGGTGGTTTGATGGTGGCGTGGTGGTGGTTTGTCGTGGTGGTGGTGGGTTGTGGTGGTGGCGGTGGTTTGTGGAGGTGGTGCTGGTGGTGGTGGTGATGTGGTGGTTTGTGGTGTATTGTGCTGCTGGTAGTGGTGGTGGTTGTGGGAGTGGTGGTGGTGTGGTAGATTGTGGTGGTGGTGGTGGTGAGTTGTTGTGGTGGTTGTGTGGTGGGTA
The DNA here is from genome assembly GCA_963575745.1 of Prorocentrum cordatum. Lineage (NCBI taxonomy): Eukaryota > Dinophyceae > Prorocentrales > Prorocentraceae > Prorocentrum > Prorocentrum cordatum. The sequence goes on along the minus strand of CAUYUJ010012592.1, from coordinate 345,938 downwards.
GGTGGTGGTGGTGGTGGTGGTGGGGAGTTTTTGTGGTGGTGGTGGTAGTGGTTGTGGTAGTGGTGGTAATCGTCGCTGCGTTCCCGCCTTCGGCGCTGCTGGCAACCGCCAGCGCCGGCGCCGGCGCGGTGGGGTGGGGGGTTTGGACCCCCCCCTGGGCTGCCTCTGGTCATCGTCGCTGCGTCCCCGCCGTCGGCGCTGTTGGCGGCCGCCAGCGCCGGCGCCGACGCCGGCGACGGCTGGGGGCTTCGGGAGGGGAAGGGGTTAGGGGGGAGGGGAGTCCCCCTGGTTCTGATCGACGGCGCCGAGTGTTGGGGGGGGGGCCCACCCCCCAGCCCACCCCCCGGTTCGAAACGCGCCTCCGAATGTTCCCAAGGCAAGCGCCCGTGAAACGCGCTCTCTCCTATGTGCGCAGCTCCTCTTTTTCAGATTGCGCATATCACGATGGGGTGTGTTGGTGAGTTCCAGGTCCGCCATGACACGCGTCCGCGGATAGAGAGAACATCAAGGCAATGGGGGAGGATGGGTGGGAGGTGGAGGATGCAAAATATGGCGCGACCGCACCTGGCTTCTTCCGGAGCCCCTCTCCGTTTTCCTCCCTCCAGTAGGGAGAGCATGAGGTGGGGGAAGACGAGGAGGGCCCTGCGACTGCCTTGGAGCTGCTGCCGTTTGCTCCCCGCTCTATGGCGCCAGCACGATGTCGCAGCCCCCACACTCGTTCCTGAGGTGAGCCAGCTTCGCCACTGAGGACGATGCCTGCGTGCCGAACAAGGAGGAAGATGAAGGTCCACGGAGGTCTCCGGAGGTCCCCGAGCTGCCTGCAGAGGCCCTGGGAGGACTCGCTCGACGGAGGTCCCGGGCAAGGACCCTCCGCCGTGGGCTGGCCCTGGGGGCCCCTGGGGGTCCCTGGCCCTCACGTCCACGGCGGGACTAGGGGGGGCCCAAGAATTTGGACGCCCGAAATGGGTACGGAAAAAATGGGCACAATGACCAACAACAAATGTTGTCCCAAACCAGCAGCGGCCGCTGGAGGGCAGGCAACCTTCTCTCAAATGTACACAGGCCGCGGCGACACCGACAGCGAGTCCTGTTCAAAATGAGCAAGAACTGCTCTTGGACATCGTACCCATTTTTCCGTACCCATTTCGGGCGTCCAGAATGGAATCCCCGAAGCCCTGGCGCCCTCGGCTGCCCTCGGCGGTGCCTCGCGAGGCCCCCCGAGGCCTCCAGAGGAGGCCCAGAAGAGGGCAGGCGCGGCGCAGCAACCCCCAACCGCCGGGGAACATCGGGAGCAGGCGAAGGGGCTCCCCCTCCTCCTCCTCCTCCTCCCTCCTCCTCCTCCCTCCTCCTCCTCCTCCTCCTCCTCCTCCTCCTCCTGCTCCTCCTCCTCCTGCTCCTCTGCCCTCCTCCTCCTCCTCCTCCCTCCTCCTCCCTCCTCCTCCTCCTCTCCTCCTCCTCCTCCTTCCTCTCCTTCTCCTCCTCCTCCTCCTCGTTCTCCTCCTCCTCCTCCTCCTCCTCCTCCTCCTCCTCCTCCTCCTCCTCCTCGGGGTGAGCGAAGGTACCGATCTGGCGGGGTCCAGGGAGGCATGCGGCCGCCTGCCGCGACTTCCTGGCGACGACCCTCGAGGCTCTGGAGGCTGGGTCGTACAGTGTGGCCGCTGAAAGAAGGAACGCTGAATAAGGAACAAAGCCCCTTCTTGGCCCTGTAAGCGCCTCCGTGCCCCAGGAGGGCAAGAGGAACAGCACTGGAGGAACCCTTGGAAAATCGAGCCCCTTCCGAACCCAAACTGTTCCTTATTTCAGCGTCTTGACTGTAGTGATGAGAGCCCCGGGGCTACTCGACTGAGGATACGTCCGTTCTGGCGTTCTGGCTACCATCTGAGACTCCACAAGCCTCCAGAGACCAGCGAAGGGGGGCGTGAAACCAATCGAGCAGTCCAACTGAAAAGCTTGGGGAACGGCAGCGCGACCGTACAACACTGACGAAATCTCGAACTCGTGCGACGGCAGCGTCCTGCGCCTCGGCAACCTTCGCCTTCTTGGCAACTGGCTCGGCCATGACACAAACCTCGCGCGCAAAGGTCCCGCTGAGTAGCAACATAACGCTACAACACTACGATATGTACTCTCTCACCAGAATGAGATGTGGCACGCAAGCAACAATAATGCCTAGAACAACCGTAGACCAACCGATTAACGAGTACCATGAAACACCAATTGTTGGACAAATTGTACATTAAGTAATAGGGTCAAGGCCGGGTATCCTGAGTGGTGCAACACCCCGAGTGGGAATGCTGAAGTTGCACTAGCCCGTTGACACATACACGAGTCAATTTAGGCATACAGCAAGGTTCCAGGAAAAACATGATTCTGAGGACCTCGGATATGTTCCCCGAAATTTGCGTGATCTTATGTGCCCAGCTGAGCTGCCGCGTGTATCCGCCACCGCGCTGAGGAGCTAATGGCGGGGACGGGGGACAATCAAGAGGGCCGAGGGGGGGGGCGGCGGGGGCACGCATCGCACCACTTCACGCTGTCACGTTCCTGAGGACGGCCGATTACCACGTGGCATGGGGCACAAAACATCGATGCAGAGTTGGCTCGATGCGATGGGGGGAGGGCCCAAATTGCTAGACACGTAATGTGGTCCAATACGAAAGCTATGCAACGGCACAACACAGTCGACGGTGGCGGATGCCTTTGAGACGGGTGGGCTCCCCAATAGCATTTCCCTGGGATGGGTGGACGCCCCGCAAAGCCCTCCCACCGTCTACGTCGCCCCTTTCAACATCTCTGGGCACCCCCCATCATGTCGAACACCCGCCACGCAAGACCCTGACATGCAGAATCGTTGGACCTGGCCGACGGTACGCTCACGACCCCTGACTACGCGCTAATGAGATCCGCAGCCGGGACAGTGCGAGGAAAAGATGAGATGCGCACCATTAGTGGGTCAACAATCACTGAGTAATCCGTGGGTCAGTACGTTAGCCATAGTTACGTGGCCATTCACGAATACCCGAAGCCACTTGAAGCTACCCACGTTGACCTGGATACTGGTTGGCAACGGAACAGCAGTCATGGCACAAGCGGTTCCCCACGCTTTCCACGTTACACACCCACCTTGACCTCGAAGCGGAGCCAGGCAGATCGGGCCTCTCATCCCAGGGAGTGCGTTGAACCTCCCTGAATGACCCCAGCACAGCCTCAGAGACCTGCAAAAAGCCTCCTAACTCCAGCCCGAAATCTGATTCTCATCGTCGTGCCTTGTTTTCCTCCGCTCTCCTCCACCAGATCCTCCCCTTCCACCTCCCCCTCCTCCTCCTCCTCTTCCTCCTCCTCCTCCTCATCCCTCCTCCTCCCTCTTCCCCCGTCATCCTGCCTTAAGGCAGCAGGCAGCTGGAGCCTGGTATCCAGGACGGAGGCACCGCCGCTGCCCGCTGAGCCACTCGAACAAAACGTCCGCTGCAGGCGGAGGCTATGAAGGCGGGCGACAGGCGGGGATCGCATGCGGCAGGTTTGTCAGGTGACGAGGTCGGCCTTGGCTTCTGACACCGCGCGGATCGTTCAACCTTGGGCCATTGCGGCTTTGTGATGGCGCAGGTCGTGAGGTATCGACCACTTCGTGGCCACAGGCGGCGTTCAGCCTTGAACGCCTGCGCTTGGGTCGCCGCCGCGTCGACGCGGCGCGACCCTGCTGTGGCCCCGCGTCGCACGAAGACGCGAATCTCTTCGCGCGATCTCTTGCCATGGGTCATGGACCCGGGGCTTTCTGCGGAACTGGCTTCTCCTAGGCCACCTGAATTTGGCGCCCTCGCGCCCCCGCGTAGCCCCCTTGCAGAAGGGCAGCCGCTCTGGCACAGACTGCGACGCGCGAAGAGCGATGATCTTCGCGCCTGCGCGGGCGACCCAATGATCACAACGAATCGCTTCTTGAAGGTCCCCAGGAACCCCAGGAGGCTGAAGCATCAACACAAACTCGCGAAGGTCCGCGCGGAGGTCTTGGATCGGCCCTGGACACCCCTTCCTGGCGCGCGGAGCGCGCCTGAGGCGCGGTGATCTTCGCGCCGCTGCGGGCCCGTGGCGAGGTCCACTGCGACGACGACGTCCGCGACGTTCGCGACAATGCCGCGCGAGCGCGCGCGCGCGGGGAGTGCCTCCCCGGGAGGACGGAGGGGGCGGGGGAGGATGAAGGGGCCCTGGGACACACACACACACACACACACACACACACACACACACACACACACACACACACACACACACACACACACACACACACACACACACACACACACAAAAAAAAAAAAAATAGACACTAATAACAGGATTACCCATATTTCCATATATTTTCTGGGTTTTCGTCCTCCCCCCCACTTCCCATATTTCTCATATTTTCTGGGGAATCGACGATCAATTGTGTCTGTGATTTTTCCCTCCTGAGAGGAGAGAAGAGGGGGGCGAAGGTGCGGGGAGGGGAGAGCACGCGGGAGGGGGCCAAGGGCGACAAGAGGAGCGGAGAACGAGGAGGGCGAGGGAGCGGAGGGAGAGGAGAACGAGGAAGGCGAGGGAGGTCACAAGACTGAACCTAAAACGGTGTTTTCAGCTTTCGTTTTGTTTTCGTGTTCCCTCGTTCTGTCTTCAATCCACCTCTTCCGCAGAACGAAGTCGAAACGAAAACGGCCCACGAAACATCGCCAAAACATAAAGAAACAAACAAATGCCATAATCCTGCAAAAACTCGTGGGAAATCAATGATTTGGGCCTTTTCGGGCCTTCCTGGAGGCCCTCTCGGAGGCCTGTCGGGCCATCTTGGGCCAACTTCGAGCCATCTTCGGCCGTCTTGGTGAGCTCCTGGCCCGTCTGACGCCGTCGGAAGCCGTTCGGGGGGCCCTGTTTCTCCGCACATCACATGGCGTGGGCAGTGCCAAGTGGTGTGCGGAGAAGGGCAGCGCCAGAGGACGAGGGAGAAGAGGGAGGGAGGGAGAAAGGAAGGGAGAGGGATGAAGGGGGAGAAGCGAGATCGAAGAGGGAACGGGGGAAGGAGGAACCAACGAGAACGAGAATGTCGACCGAAGTCGTTGTGCAGCATCGCCCCCCCGTGGTCGTCTCAAAGATCGATGGATCGCAGAAGGGGGGTCCCCCCACTGTGCCCATGGATCGGGTCGCCCTGACCATAAACCTACACCGATCCTGGCCAAGGGAAGCCCCGGATCCACGACTGGCCTGTACGATAACCGACCCCCTCTGACATCCGCCGACATGCTGTCTCCAGCCCGCGGCCCCAGAAGTCCTTCGCCTCTCCCCCGCGCGGCAGCGTTTCGCCCCCGGCCCATTTAATACGACCCTGGGCCCAGAGGCCCGGCCCCCAGCGGCCGGAAACCTGGAAAAAGGCAGCCGCTTGAAGACAGCCCCTCGTCGCAGATCCCGGCCCTGGACCCAGGCCTTGCCAGGCCATGACCGGGTGCAGAGGTCGTCAGCGCCCTCCGAGTGGACGACAGCCCGCGGTGGCGCTTGTCGCGGGAGCGATGCGGGGCGTGGAGGACGAGGCTCGGCCTCACGCCTGCAACCGCCAGCTGTTCTCGTTCACTGAGACCGTTACAACTACATCTTCCCGCTCATGCCTGCCCCACCAACCGCGTCTACTCACATCATAGCTGGATCCGAGCTGGACATCAACCTCTCCTCGTCCCTATACCATTATGCTCCCCTTAATACTCATTATCACCCTTCCATCCTCCCTGCCTCATGCCTCATGCCTCCTTCTTATTGCCTCTCGTCCTCGTGCGTATCATGAAGATCTCCCTCCTCCGCTTCCATATCGGCATGATCTGCATCCGCCGTGTCTTCCAGCCCCCCGTGTTGCATCCCTTTTTTCATCCGCCTGATGTTCATGTGTCTCATAACTTCGTAGCTCGCCCTGGTTACCTGTGTTTCACTCTCGACATGTCGTGACTTGGTCATCCATCGAACTCGACAGCCACGCACACGTTGTAGCTGCCTAGATTCAGTACCGCGTGACCCCATCCGCTCGGCACGAAGAGGATGTCACCAACTTCTTGCACGACTTCCAGCGCACCTGGCAAGGAGCCGTTGTAGTTTTCTGACGCGGTGTGCACAGACGGTATCAAATATTCTCTCACCTCTACCCGCCACCGTGCAGCCTGGAACGTTTTGCCGAGAACATCTCAACTGTCATGTAGGAGTTGTAGAAGTTGACAACCCCTTCTGTCATCCTCCTCCATCAATTATCGAGCCCTGGACCTGTCCTGGGGAACATTTTGATCAAGATGTCGAGGGGAGTCCTTGGCACGCCCGAAACAAGGACGGAACAAACTGGGACGATGCCCGTCAGTACATGTCGTCCCCGAGCCGCCAGCGGCCGCTGTTGGGCGGGAGATGCTAACCCCGAGTTGCCAACGACCGCTGGGACACCGACAGCGAGCCCTGTTCAGAAAGATCGGGCTGGGCGAAAGGGGGTATAGATAGCAGAGGGGGGGGTGAGAATCAGCTCACGTAGCTGATTTTCCCAGCGCCTCCCGGCGCCGGAGGCGGCCATGTATCGAGGACTGGGCCCCTCGGTGGGGCCGAAACCAGCTGCGTGCAGCAAATTTCGTGACCCCCCTTTCCCTGTCCCCCCCTTCCGTTCGGCCCGGAGAGAACGGGTCTTCGTCCTCGTGAGATTCGTTCCCGCTGGGGCCCTCCCGAAACCAGACCGCTGCGACGAGAAGCCTCCCGGAGCCCAGAGGCCAGCGCTGCCCAAACAATAGGACCACCGATCCTCCCACATCGCCTCGGGAGCGGCAGAGAGGGGGGTGACGAAGAGGGGGGGGAGGTATTATGGCTCGAGGTAAGTGCTGCGCAAAGCTCGCAGGGCTACGCTCTGGTTGTTCAGCTTCGAAGTTCATCATGAACTTAATCACGATACGCACCCCCCCCTAGTCCTCACCCCCCTCTTGGCCGCTCCCGATCCCCCATACCACCTACGGACCTCAAATGTCTCGAGCCCTTCTCGGGGTCAGCGGTCAGCTCTCCGTCCTGGAGCTGTGGGAAAGCGCCCCTGGGTCAGAACACGACCCCCGAACGCCGAACTTGGAGGCAGTTTCGGCAGACTCTGACAAGTGGACGAGGGCGAGTGCGGCGAGGTCCGGAGGAGACCTGGGCTTCACGCAAATCGGGACTCACTTGTCATGCTATTTCGGTCCGGCGCTGTCGGAACAAGCGGAAAAAGGTTGGGAATATGCCATGCGAACGCACGTGCCAGAATTTGAATAAAAGCGCGTTGTTTGGGACAAGCGCCGGGATTGAACGAAAACAGCTCGCTTGAGGTCTGGGCCCTCCTGCAGCGGCACGCCGTCGACGATCGCCCCTTCCCGACTGGCCGAACCGTCCCCCTGGACGTAAGTCGGGCCTGTCCCCCTACAGAGGGATTTCGACGAAAAATACAAAATAGTAAAAAAATACCCCCAAATGGTCAAACAATACTCAAAACATAGTCCCCATACTATTTGTTGACTATTTTTTAATATTCATCCTGTAAAGGGACGTGCCCGACTTACCCCTAGACGGCAGGGCAAGTGTGGCCGCTCGACTCCACCAGGCACTCTGGCGCAATCCAACGAAAACCCAACAGCCGTAAAGGAGCTCCGGAGAAGCCCGCAAGGGTGGGAAAGCGAGGATCCAGCCTTTCGTCTTCCGGATGCCTCGAGGGACCTCCGAACACATCACTGGGCCTCTGGAGACTTCCGTATGGGACGGGAAACAATTCGAGCCCCCAAACAAAAATCATATAGACGTACGCCCTCCCAGAAAGCCTTGGTGCCCGAGGTCGGCCCCCGCCGCTGTCCTCGGTGGCGGTGGTCCCCGTTCCTTCCCTGATCCAGGCCCCGACGCCACTCCAGCAGGCAGCGTTAGGTCGGCCGTGCCCCCCTACAGGCGGACTTGGGACGAAGGTAACAAATGCCCACAACATGCTCAACAAATGCCCAAATGTAAAAAAAAAAACATATTGCCCCCATATTATTGTTTGCCTGTTTTTTACCTTTCCCCCCGTAGAGGGACAGGCCCGACTTCGAGGCAGCGCGCGCCTGCCAGCTCCGCCGCGGGGGCGCCGGGCAGCCGCGCGGGGTGCTGGCGCGACATGGCCGCGCGAGCCGGCGGCCACAGCCACCACCGCTTCCGCCCAGCCAACTGGCGCGGTGCGGCGCACTGTTTTTTACCGGCGTGCAGGAGCCGCACTCTACCTGCAAGGAGGAAAGACTGGTCTACTCTATAAGAACGGTTTTTTGAAGGCAGATCTGCCTTCAAAAAACCGTTCTTACAGAGTAGACCAGTCTTTCCTCCTTGCGGCAAGGCGGAGACAGAGAGAGAAGGGGGTGGGCGGGAGGCAAGGGGGAACCGCAGCGGCCGCGCCGCCGCCCTCGGGGCGGCTCTGGCGCGCGCCCACCAAACCATCGCGGTGGGCCCTGGCGCGCGCCCCGATGCGGCGCACCCCGCTGCGACCGACGTCGGGGCGAGGTCCGACCGTGCGCTGCTTCATCGGGGAGCAGTCACAGGCGGGGGGGACGAAAGGAGAGGTCCATCCTTCTCGTGCACTGCGTCTGTCCGCTGCGTTCTTCCTCTTGCCCCTCGTCGTCCTCCTCCTCCTCCTCCTCCTCCTCCTCCTCCTCCTCTTCCTCCGCGTTTGGCGCGGGCGCGCGAGCCGAACGGCGGGGTCTGGTGGCTCACACCCCGCGGCCGCGTCCTCGCCCCGTGTGCTCTCGCCGCGCGTTGTGCGCAGCAGTGGTTTCCCTCTTCGTCCTCGTCCTCGTCCCCGTCCTCGTCCTCGCCCTCCTCCTCCTCCTCCTTCTCCTCCTCCTCCTCCTCCTCCTCCTCCTCCTCCTCCCCTCCCCTCCTCCTCCTCCTCCTCCTCCTCCTCCTCCTCCTCCTCCTCCTCCTCCTCCTCCTCCTCCTCCTCCTCCTCCTCCTCCTCCTCCTCCTCCTCCTCCTCCTCCTCCTCCTCCTCCTCCCTCCTCCTCCTCCTCCTCCTCCTCCTCCTCCTCCTCCTCCTCCTCCTCCTCTCCTCCTCCTCCTCCTCCTCCTCCTCCTCCTCCTCCTCCTCCGCCTCCTCCTCCTCCTCCTCCTCCTCCTCCTCCTCCTCCTCCTCCTCCTCCTCCTCTTCCTCCTCGCAGCCCAGCGTCTTCGCCCTGCGCGCGCCCGCCCGCAAAACGCGGCCGGGCGCGGCCAGCTGAGGCGGTTGTTCGTTCCCCTTCGGCCGGGGCCGGGGCTGCGGCCCGCAGGGCGGTGCCCACGGCGAATCCTGTCGAGCATGGGGCGGGCCCAGATAGTAGTTACTCCAGATTTCGTAATAAAGGGAGGGGGGTCTCATTTCGGGGGGGGTCTCTTCCAGGCTATCTTGGAGGGCCTGGCGGGGTCTGGGGACGATGTTTTGGAGGGTTCTCCCACGGGGGAGGTCTGAAATGGCTTGTCTTGGAAAGGGGGGGATAGCAAAGGGGGGGTTTGAGAATCAGCTCACGCAGCTGATCTTCCCGGCGCCTCCCGGCGCCGGGAGGCGCCCATGTATCGAGGAATGGGCCCCTCGGTGGGGCCGAAACCAGCTGCATGCAGCAGATTTCGTAACCCCCCCTTTCCCTGTCCCCCCCTTTCGCCCGGCCCGAAGGGCGGTGCCCACGGCGAATCCTGTCGAGAACGGGGCGGGCCCAGATAGTAGTTACATAAACCCTACAAAGCAACACTTGGCACCATATCACGCCGCAGCGCGCCATTCGACGCGACGCTACAGTTCGAAGGTGGCACGTGCTCCGTTCTTGTGGCTGTTGGAACCGTCCAGCTTTAGGACCACAGGTCATGGGGACGCTTCATGCAGACCGCCCCCTCGTGCACCTTCGGGGCCCTCTTCCTGCCACCTTCGATCCCCTCCACACCTGTCGTTCCCTCCCCATGGCGAAACGCCCGATCCGATGCGGAACCACTCGGGCCGGGTCCCTCGGCGTCAGAACACCACCGCAGATGATTCCGGTCAGCAGGCGCGCCGGACCGGAACGGAAACGGAAAACAGAACCTTCGAGCAGAAAACGAAAATCCGTTTTCCGTTTTCCGGTTTCCGTTTTCCGGTTTCCGTTTTCTGGTTTCGGGTCTGGGCAGAAAGCGAAGTTGCGTTTTCCGTTTCCTTTTTTCGGGTTTCCGTTTTCCGTTTTCCGGTTTCCGGTTTTTGTTTTCCGTTTTCCGGTTTCCGGTTTCCGTTTTCCGTTTTCCGGTTTGGGCAGAAAACGAAAATCCGTTTTCCGTTTTCCGGTTTCCGTTTTCCGGTTTCCGTTCCATGGTTTCTGTTTTCCGGTTTCCGTTTTCCGATTTTTGGTTTCCGTTTTCGGGTTTTGGCAGAAAACCAAATTCCGTTGTCCGTTTTCCGTTTTCCGGTTTCCGTTTTCTGGTTTCCGGTTTCCGCTTTCCAATTTCCGTTTTCCGCTTTCCGTTTTCCGGTTCCCGGCTTGGGCCAAAAAGCGAAGTTCCGTTTTCCAGCTTCCGTTTTCCAATTTCCGTTTTTCGCTTTCCGGTTTCCGGGTTCCGTTTTCCGGTTTCCGTTTTCTTTTGTCAGTTTTCTAGTTTGCGTTTTATTGCTTGCCGCCCGCACCCAGCACAGGCTTCCCCCCCCTCTTGTCGTCAAAAGCTGGTGCACCGAGGGGCCGTTCTTGTGGAGTTGGGCTTCAGTTTACTTTCGGTACGCCTCGTCCAGACAAGCTCAACATTTGCCAGGGCACAAGTCAAGAGGTCGACAGTTGCATTCGAATGCCTGGTGACTGTACGGCACCACGGGCACCGGCGGATTGGCGCCAGAAGGTCCAGACTCTCCGGCCAGAGCTTCGCTAACCGCATGCCGATGATAATAAAGGGACCCCCCCCCTTCAGTGTTTAGAGTTCATTATCGTCGCCCTATACAAAATTCAAATTGGGCGGCGAGCGCTGAGGCCGAACTTCATTATCACCTCGAAACGCTATGTTGAGATAGCAACATCAAGCGATGTTGATATAGCAACATCAAGCGAAGCGATCACACTTTCTCAGGATGTGTCAAGCGAAACCAATAATTTTGGGAGGCAGACTCAAACGAAACGAGCAATGTTCTTATTATTATTATTATTATACTTTCCTCTTCTTCTTTTATATTTCTATCTGTCCTCACGCTCGCCTGAACTTTTTTTATCCCTGGGGTTGATTATCCATGGAAAATGAAGCACATGAGCTACCCTACACGAGCACTTAAACAATCAATTTTCATAAAGCGCTTGTAAATTAAAATTGATAGATTTGGAACTTTGGATTTTTCCTTTCTTCGTCCTCTTCTTTTTCTCCTCCTCTTCTTCTTTCTTATTATTCTTCTACTGTATTCTTCTTCTTTCATATTTCTCTCTGTCCCCACGCTCGCCTGAACTTTTTTATCTTTGGGTTGATTATCCATGGAAATTGAGGCACATGAGCTACCCTACACGAGCACTTTCAAAAAACAATTTTCATGAGAGATAAGCCATTGTTGAGGATATTTCTATGAAAACTAAACGCCAAGGATGTCTCAAAACGTGCTCGGCTTGGTCTCCTCTTGATCATCTCTTACTTCGAGATTATGCTGAGGTCTGCTGGGCTACTTTTATTATCTCTCCCTGAAACCCGAACTTTATTATCCCCTAGTGTTTATTCTCACGGGCATGAGGTTACCCCCCCCGTCATCCACGCCGTCATCCTCGTCATCGGCCGCCTTGTCGTCGCCCACTTCTTTTTGTTGGTTTACGTTCGAGCCTAACGGACAAACGCGGCGCTCTGCGTTCTTGTCCGATCAGGTTGGCGCCAGAGGGTCCGGAATCTCCGGCCAGAGCCTCGCGAGCCGATGGCGGTGCTGATCGCCCCCCCGACCCTCTCTCGCTGCGCCGGGCGGCCTGGCCGTTGCCGCTCGGGCGGTGCGGCAGGGCGGCCCTGCCAGGCCAGCTCGTGGGTTCTCCGCGGCATGGCCAATGAGAGCTGGGATTGGGAACCCCGGATCTCTGGGCCCCGCCTCGATGGCAGGGGCCCCGAAACAGCTCGGGGGAGCTGGGCGACCGCACGAGCGGCTCTCAAAAGCGGGCCTCACGCGAGATGGCACAGCGGCCTTACGCCGCAGCTTGCGCGGGACGCGAGCGCGGCACGCTGCGTTTTTTCCACGATCAAGAGCGGGCCCTACGCGAGATTGCATAGCGGCCTAACGCGGCGGCTTGAGCGGGCCGCCAGCGACGATAAGATTTGTTCGATCTGGGCCGCGTCCCTCGATCTCGACCTCTGGGGCCCGTCTTTCGGGCCTCGGGGCCGCCGGCGTGGGATCCACGGGGCGAGGCGCTACCCCCGGGGGCAGGAGTCGGGAGCTGCTGGGGGGTCGCGGATTGAACGGAAAATCAGACAGCCGGACCGAGGTACAAGATCGAGGTCGGCTCGTGGAGGGTAACCTATTGTTCTTCGTGTTTGTGGGATGTTCCACGCGCTCAGGGCGTGACCCTTCCCCCTGAGAGGCCTCGCTCCCTTCCCGCCCCCTCCTTCGGCCGCTTCCTCTGCCCCGTCCCCTTCTCCTGCGTGGCGGCGCACTTCGCTGCGACGGCACCCCCGTTTAGTTAGCTCTCCGCCAGCGCAGTTACTCTGCCTAGCCGCCGACGCAAAAAAAATATAAAAAAAAACAATTTGTGGGATGTTTTGGGGGCATCCTGGGGGATGAGATTCTCGAGTGATCGTATGGTTTGGGTTGTTTTGGCCGGCGGATGGCCTCGTGTTCTTGTGGGATGTTCTTCAGTCCTGGGTCCGATTGTATTGGAGGATGTCTGGAACCGACGCCGAGCTCCCCCGTCCCGTGTTTGCTGCTTACCGCCTGCCCCCCCGCCAACCAACAGTCTTCCCTCCCCGGTCAAAGATTGATGCACCGAGGGGGGCTGTTCCCGCGAAATTGGGGTTCAATTCAACTTCGGCGTGCCCTGTTCACTTGGATTTCGTTCCTCATGTGGCAAAGATCAAGAGGTCCACGGATGCATTACATTGATCCGTGCGTTCGCAGATATGGCCGCGCCCGAGCAGGAGGAGGGGCCAGAGGTCGTTCTCTGGCCTGGGAGATTTGCACTTCTCCTCGGCAAGCGCCAGAAAGTAGCCTGGGGGCGCCGATGGGCACCTAGCACCGCTGGCGAACACAGATGGCGGGAGCGAGGAGAGCCTAACCGCCTCTCCCTTTTGGGCTTAGCTGGTTCTCGCGCTCGGTGACGATGAGCAGGCCATGCAGTGCTCGCAAGCAGGGCCTGACTTCCGCGAGTGGGAGTTCGCCAGCCACGCGTGGGTCACAGCTCGGGGGTCATTCATGGAGAGGTTCGGCCGAAACTTAACCAAGGCTGGGATCGACCCTCTCCGAGTTCTCGTCCCGTGAGGCTACTTCAGAAGATGGTACTGGCCAGGTCAGACAGAGCAAGACGGAGAGATTTGTGCGGAGGGTCTGCAATGATGCCCGCGTGCTTCAGTTTCTTGCCTTCCACTGCCTGTGGTGTCGGCGAGAATTCTTGGACGTATGTTTCACTAGCTTACGCCGCACCGCCGACCCCCTAGGCCCGCAGATGCCAAGATCTTAGTCTAGGCGCTTCGCGTAACTCCACGAGCTCATGCAGAAACGGTGCCCAGGCGAGTTGCCCTGATCCCGGATACGGAGGGGCACGCAGTGGAATAAGGTATTGGGGAAACCGTCATACAACGAGAGGGGGAGGACAGAGGAGGAGGATGAGGAGGAGGAGGAGGAGGAGGAGAAGGACGAGGGAGAGGGAGAGGGGGGGGCGGAGGGAGGAGGGAGGAGGAATAGGCGGATGAGGAATAGGAGAAGGAGGAGGAGGAAGAGGAGGAGGAGGTGAGCTGAAGGGCCAGAGGCCTCCTGCATGCCTCTCGGAATCTCTTCGTATGTCTCTTGAGAGCTTCTTGGAGTCCTGCTTGGACGTCTTGGGGGCGTCCTGGCGGTCCCAGGACCCTCTTGCAGCGTCTTGGTACCTCAGGCCTCTTGGGGGGTTCTTGGGAGCTTCCTGGGGACCTCTTTGTGGCCTCTTGGGGCCGCTTGGGCGCCTCTTGGGGCCCTCCTGGGGCACTCTTGGAAGCCTTGGAGACCATCTTTGGGCCATCTTGGAAGAGCTCGATCAAAAAAGGGGGGCCCTTCTTAGCCTCTCCCCCCCACCCCCCAACACCTCAGGAGAATCAGTGATTTGTAGAATCTCGCCGAGGCCTTCTTGGACGCTCAAATCGGTCGCGGCACCTCCATTCCAGGTCCAGGGGAGGGGGTGGGGGGAGGGGTTAAGTTACCCCCTCCCCGCCCGCAGGCCGCCTCGCTCAATCCCACCCGCCCTCCCAACACATACGTAGCACCCGAGTCTGGCCCGAGCCTCAGCATATTCAGCAGTCGTCTTGGGATGGGGAGCTACTGGGGGCCAATCCGCCTCCGCCTCCTCCTCCTCCTCCTCCTCCTCGTCCTCCTCCTCCTCCTTTAGTGTGTGTTCCCCCCCCTGGATGCCAGGCCAGGCCAGATCCCCGAGAACCTGATCTCCCAGAACACCGAGATGGTGATGATTATCGATGCTGCATTAGAGGCGGCGGTAAAAGCTTCGGTACTAGAAGACAGCTTACTAGCCATCTACATCAACATCATGGGTTACTAAATATTCTGGGATTGCTCACTATTGATAATCAGTGTTTTATGTGTGGGCAGATTTTCGAGTCCAGAAACTCAGCGTATAAACACGCCAAGGACTCGTTCAGGACGGGGATTTGCATCCAGGGCAGGTCGAACACGTTCAGGACCGCAGGCCAAGATGACCATGTCAATTACATGTGCCCGCTCTGTCCCACATATCGGCTCGATCGAGTTTGTCTTCATCAACATTTTCGTGAGCACTTCACTGTTCTTCCTATCGTACGCGACGTGCGTGATGCCAGAAGGGGCAGCAGCAGCGGCGGCGGCCAGCGGCGAGGAGTGGAAGCCCAAGGCTCCCAGTTGGGGGCTTCCAGCAGTCAGCAAACCCAAAGCACGACCAGCAGAAGGGGAAGCAGCTGGAGAGCGAGGACCCAAGAGCCCTCGACGCCTCAAGCAGCTCAAGCAAGCCACGGAAGACACGATGCAGCGCCATTCCCTCGGACCACTCAAAGCACTGGTAAAAGTTCTCACCAAGTTGTGCCTCAACGACAGCAGGGACATGGCCGACCTCATTGGCGCTTGCTACAGCTGTTTCATCCTCGCCGCTGCTCATCCACTGGTAGTGGCAGTCCTCGCAGCAGGGAAGCAGTACTACGAGAGCTGCAAGGAGGCTGGACGCGACCACTCATACGGCCCACCATGGACGCACATGTGGCTGGCGCTGTTGACGGCGCTGCTCGAGCATCCAGAGACCCCCGAGACGTCCAAGAAGGCCTTGAAGGTCTACTGGGATGCCAACATCGCAGGAGACAGGAGCTCGCTTCACCAGCTGCAGGACCAGATGCGGTATTGCAGAATGCGGCCCACATACTACAACAAGCGCAAGCAGGAGAAGCCGACACACTACAAGCTCCAGTTCATGCTGAGCGCGCAGCTGCAGAGCAGCCAGATCTACTTCGACACGACGCCCGTGGGCACGGTGCACCAGGCGGTGTGCGAGGCTCTCTTCAAGATCGGCGGCAAGTACAAACCAGGGGGTCCTCCCAAGGGCGGCCTCGAGAGGGAGGCGCTCAAGCTCCTCGGCAGGATGGGCATGAACAAAGCGGACGACGAGGACATGAGCGACGACGACGAGCTGGCGGGCTAGATGCCAGGCTCACGCGCATCGCGGGATCAGAGCGCATGCTCAGCATGGCACAGCACGGGCAGCTTCAGGATGCCGGACTGAGGGCGCTGCAGGCTCGTTCGAGCCACCCCATCCTTCAGTATACCTCTCCCTCTGGCAGCATCTTCATGGCCTTTTATGCCCCTCCTCTCAAATTCCAGATTTCTTTAGAAGATATCACGACTCGTGCTGCCAGTCTTCGAGCCATGCCTCTACGCGGCTCGACGGCTACTGTTGTTTCTGCAGGTGATCGTGCCCAGGATAGACTCATCAGTACAGCGTTGCAGCATGGTGGCGATGATAATAGGATCTCCAACTCCCAGTCATGAGGTGGACTGTGGGGGACTTTCGGGCGTGGAGTTCATTTTCCTATCTGAGCCCCTCGGTGCCGCCTCATTTCATATACATACATGTTGATTGCGTTGCTTCACTTACTCTTTGAGGGGTTCACTCGTCGCCTCTCAGTGCTTTGCAGGACAGATGGTGCCTCGGCGGGGCCCCAAGGTTCCCCCATCAGGGGTCCCCGCATGTGGCCAGTGGAATCCCCCTGCAGAGCGACCGACTACCGATGTCGACAGACAGCGGACGCAGATCCTCTTGCAGCACAAGGCCGCTCTTCTTTTTTTGCACTGTGTAGAGAGGTCACAAGAACATGGGTCGCAAGCGTGTCTTATCTTATCTTATCCTCCTCCTTCTCCTCCTCCTCCTCCTCCTCCTCCTCCTGCCATCTCTTGCCTCTGCACTCCGCATGTCCTCATCATCGTGATATGCGTGCAGGCAGTTCCACCTACATGTCGGCGAACCCCTCACACGCTCCGTGGCCACATTGGGTGCTCCACCAAAGGCCCCAGGGCAGGGTCCGCATGCAGTTCCACCTCCATTTCGGCGCACCCCTCGCGCGCTTCGTGGCCACATTGGGTGCTCCACCGAAGGCCCCAGTGACAGGATCCGCATGCAGTTCCACCTCCATGTCGGCGCACCCCTCACACGTTTCGTGGCCCCACTGCGATCGCCCGGTGGCGCCGCGCCCATTTCGGCACACCCCTCAGAAGCGTCGTGGCCCTAGGCGGGCCTCTACTGAAGGCTCCAGTGGCTGCTTTCTCCAGGCGGCACCGCGCCCGCGTCGGCACGACCCTCGCACGCTTCGCGGCCCAAAAGGGGGCTCCACCGGAGGCCCCAGGAGCTGCGTTCGCATGGCGGCCCCGCACCCAAGGCGATGCACTCTTCACGCGTTTCATGGCCCCGTAGGAAGCTCCACAAAAGGCTCCAATGGTCGCGGCGGTGGTCGTGCGACTGCTCGTCGGGCCCGGGAGCGGCAATGGTCGCGTCGGGCACCGCGGCCGCACTGGTCGTGGTGAGGCCGTCATGGGAATCGCGGCGTGTCGTGGTTGTGGCCGTACTAATGGTCGTCGGGCCCGTGGTGGTGGTCGTGTCGGAGCTGGTAGTGGTCGCGGCGGTGGGAGTGGTGGCCGCGCTGGTGGTAGCAGTGGTAGTGCTCGTGCCGGTGGCGTTCGCGCTTGGCTGTTCACGCCGCGCCAGGCAGCACATCGGCGTTGCCGAACGCGAGACGGCGCTGGATCTCCCGCCAAACGGTGGGAAGCACAGAGACGACCACTCGACCTCTGGCAGATCCCGGCCGCAGGAGCACACACGCAGGCGACCAGCTCTGAAGGGGCCCCAGGACACACACAATTAATACACACAAATAAACAGATTCCCTATATTCTCATATATTTTCTAGGTTTTTGTCTTCCCCCACACTTCCCATATTTTCCCATATTTTCTGGGGGATCGACAATTCATTGTGACTGTGTTTTTTCCCTCCTGAAGCTGGTCAACCGGCTTGCCCCTGGACTCCAAGACAGCCGGGAGCAGCCGCGCCGCTGCCCGCCGCCGCCGCCGCCGCCGCCGCGCCGCCGCCGCCGCCGCCGCCGCCGCCGCCGCCGCTGCCAAACCGCCGCCGCAGCCGCGCTGCCGCCGCCGCCGCCGCAGCGCCCGCCGCCGCCGCGCCCGCCGCCGCCGCCGCCGCTGCGCCGCCGCCGCCGCCGCCGCAGCCGCCGCAGCCGCCGCCGCCGCCGCCGCAGCCGCCGCAGCCGCCGCCGCCGCCAAGTGTACTCTGTATCGTTTTTTTGACGGGGATGGTGGGGGGGGGCCGCATCGGGTTGGCTGCGCATGTTCCGAATTTGGAGGCAGAGTTTTTTTTTTTTTTTTTTTTTTTTTTTTTTTTTTTTTTTTTTTTTTTTTTTTTTAAAAATAA
This sequence comes from Prorocentrum cordatum, assembly GCA_963575745.1. Taxonomy (NCBI): domain Eukaryota; class Dinophyceae; order Prorocentrales; family Prorocentraceae; genus Prorocentrum; species Prorocentrum cordatum. Next base: position 327,854 of record CAUYUJ010012592.1, on the reverse strand, counting down.
AAAAAAAAAAAAAAAAAAAAAAAAAAAAAAAAAAAAAAAATGGTGGGGGGGTGTCGGCGTGGACTCGGGTTGGCCCCCAGTCGCCTGGGGGAGGGGGTGTTTATTAATAGGGAACAGTGATTAAGTTACCCACAAGCAACAAGCCGTCTCGCTTGTTCCCACCCGCCCTCCCAACACATAAGAAGCACCCGAGCTTCAGCGTGGACAGGGGCCGCCGTCGACAGCTATCGGGAACCAATGCAAACGCCAGCCAGGTGCGCGAAGCCCGCGAGATGGGCCGCGCATGTCAGCTGCGCCACGCGGACCAGGTGCGCCACATTGGGTAATATGTCGACCCTCCCACCGTCCCTGTCGAAAACCATACGCAGTGACGGCGGGTGTGTTGTGTGCGGGTGTGCGCGCGGCGAACAATGTGCCGGCACCGCCGCCGTCCTTGTCAAGACCCCATGCTAAGTGGTCGTGGGATGCCCGCGCATGCTCCAGGCTCCAGAGGCACAGTTTATGTTGTATGGTTTTTGACAGGGATGTTGTGGGGGGTGTTGCCATGGGTGTCGTTATGGATCCAGATTGGCTGCCAGTCGGGCCAGGGAGGGGGTGTTTATTCCTCAATCAGAGCTTGCTTCTGTAGGGGTCATAGCGGATTCATATGGTTAGGTTAGGTTTGTCGCCGATTTTCGCTGCACGCCCGGGTGCCTGGGGGTGCCCGGGGGGCCAGGGGGCCCGGGGGCCCGGGGGCCCGGGCGTGCCCGGGGGTGCCCTATAGCCCTATAGCCCTAAGCACTATAGCCCAATAGCCCAACAGCCCTACAATTCTATAGCCCTATAGCTCTATAGACCTATAGCTCAATAGTCCTATAGCCCCCTAGCCCTATAGCCCTGATTGGGTCTTTTCTCCGGTATCATTCCAATGAGAAAAAATGATAGGCCCCTCCCCGAAGGCGAAGCAGGGGAGTTGGAAGAGGCAATTTGCTAGACCACTCACGCCCAGCGGGCTCGGGGATTAGAAAGCGTGCGGAGGAACCGCTCCTGACCTCCTCCACCCAGAGGGCGCGCGGTCGTTTTGCAGGGTATTTCAGGGTGGTTTGCAGGGTATTGCATGGTACTGCAGGGGTTTGGTTTGCAGGGTCGTTTTCCAAGGTATTGCAGGGTGTTGCAGGGTCAGCACGGAATCTTTGCACCCCTCTTTTGCAGAATATTGCAGGGGGTGCGGCGAGGTCCAGGGGAGAGGGTAGGGAGAGGGGTTTCTGGAAAGCTACCAGAGGAAACGCCGTAGACCACCTCCGCCCAGAGGACTGGTGGGATTTGTCATCGGTAATCGATGAACGCGCTGCTATTGTTGACGCTTCACATATCCCCACCAGCCCATCCAGAAACGATGCCCAGGAGAGTTGAGATGATACGAGAAGTGGGGGAGCATGCAGAAGGACAAAGGGCGGGGGACGCCGTCATATACCGCAGGAGGGGGAGGATGGAGGAGGAATCGTCGTCGTCGAAGGAGGAGGAGGAGGAGGAGGAGGAGGAGGAGGCGGAGTAGGGCGAGGACGAGGAGGACGAGAAGGAGGAGAAGGAGGGAGAGTTGGGTACCTCGGAGATCCTCTTGGGGCCTCGTATAGGGTCTCTCGGGAGCCTCTTGGAGGCATCTTCGGGCTGCCTGAGCGCCTCTTGGGGCCCTCCTGGGCCGCTCTTGGGAGCTTTAGGGGCGCTGTTGGGGCCATCTTGGAGGACATCGATCACAAAAAGGTGAGCTTCAATTTGCCTCCCCCCTTGGGAGCACCGACGATCGCCTCCTGGACCTCTCTTGGATCGCTCTTGGGGCGCTCTTGGGGCCGTCCTGGGGCTCTCTTGGGCCTCTCCTGGGGCTCTCCTGGGCCATTTTGGATGCACCTTGAGGCTTCGGATGGCCATCACAAGCGAAAAGGCGAGAAAGCAAAAATCATGCATTTTCTTTTGGTGTTTGAAGGAGTTTGGCTTCTTGGGGGCCTCTTTGGAGGTCTCGGAAGCCTCTTGGAGCAGTCTTGGAACGTTTTGGGGGCTTCTTGAAATCAGATCGTCGTTGTCCTTCGGTCTGGCCAGCCCGCGCGCCGGCTCCGCTCGGGAAGAGGGACGAGGAGGAGGAGGAGGGAACGAGGAGGGAGACAGGGAGGTGAGGGCAGGATCAACGAGGGGGGAGGCAGGAGGGAGGGAGGGAGGAAGCCTGGCAAAGGGAACGGGGAGGGAGGAGGGGCGGGGGGGGGGCAAGAGGGAGAGAGGAGGAAGGGAGGCTCCTCCTCCTCTTCCTCTTTCTCCTCCTCCTCCTCCTTTTCCTCCTCCTCCTCCTCCTCCGATTTTCGTTTTCCGGTTTCCGTTTTCCGGTTTCCGCTTTCCGTTTTCCGTTTTCCGTTTTCCGTTTTCCGCTTTCCGTTTTCCGGTTTCCGTTTTACGGTTTCCGGTTTCCGTTTTCCGTTTTCCATTTTCCGCTTTGCGTTTTCCGGTTTCCGTTTTCCGGTTCTGGTTTCCGGTTTCCGTTTTCCGTTTTCCGGTTCGGTGCTCTCCCGTGGGCACCCGCGTCCTTCTACGCCATTTTCCGTTTTCCGTTTTCCGTTTTCCGATTCCGGTGGTCTGCCGTCGGCTCCCGGCTCCCTCTTCGCTGTTTTCCGGTTTCTGCTTTCCGTTTTCCGGTTTCCGGTTCCGGTCTCCGTTTTCCGTTTCCCGTTTTCCCGTTCCGGTGCTTTCCCGTGGTCCTTCGCGTCTTTCTGCGCCGTTTTCCTTTTTCCGTTTTCCGTTTTCCGATTCCGGTGGTCTCCCGTCGGCCTCCGCTTCCCTCTTCGCTGTTTTCCGTTTTCCCCTTTTCGGTTTCCCGTTTCCGTTTTTTGGTTCCGGTTTCCGCTTTCCGTTTTCCGTTTTCCGGTTCCGGTGCTCTCCCGTCACCCCCCGCGTCTTTCTTCTCCGTTTTCCGTTTTCCCTTTTCCGTGTTCCGATTTTTGTCGTCTGCCGTCGGCCTCCGCTTCTTTCTTCGCTGTTTTCCGTTTTCCGGTTTCCGTTTTCCGGTTTCCGGTTTCCGGTTCCGGTTTCCGTTCCCCCTCCGGCCCAGCGGAACCATCTCCGGTGATGACCTCCTCGGCGTTCACACTCCCACCGCGCGGGGCGCGAAACCTGACCACCTCCGCGCGAGCCGCGCCCCTCCGTCAAAAGACACTCGGGCCCAGACCGCCTACGCGCGAAGCACGACCATGCTCGCACCGTCGCACGGGTGATGTACGGCAAGTTCGTGTCGCGCCGACACTGGCGCTGGTTCCTGACACCGCGACGATCGTTCAGCCTTGACTGATCGGCCGTCTCCGAAACGTCCGACCGTTCAACATCGACCGATTCTGGGCCACCAACGGCGTTCAACGTTGAACGCCGCCGTCGGGGTCGCCGCCGGTCGGCGCGACGTGAC
>CAUYUJ010012592.1:306936-319436 GCA_963575745.1 Prorocentrum cordatum | reverse complement strand
CAAACGGCAATTTTAGCTGAGACGTCCCACCAAAATCGGCGCGAACGGGCTCGTGAGATCAGCCAGGGTGGCTCCCCCTTGGGGCTCCCAAATGATGCCCCTGGCAGCGTTTTGTGATCATGAGAGAGTGTGAGTGTGAGTGAATGTGACTGTGAGTGAGTCTGAGTGAGAGCGAGTCTCATCTTATCTTATCGAGTCCTATCTGATCTTACCTCTATTACCCTCTATCTTATCTTATCTTGAAATCTCTTGTCTTAGCTTATCTTATATCAACTCATCTTATCGCATCATATATTGTCTTATCTTATTACTCCATAGGCTGTCTTATCTTGTCTATTATCCTACCTTGTCATATATATTATCTTACATTATCATATCTTGTGATATCTTATCTTATCTTGTAGTATCTTATCTTGTCTTGTCTTATCTGGTGATTATCATTGGGAGGAGGGAGGCGCGAGCGGGAGGAAGGAGGAAGGAGTCCGCGCGTGGGAGGCGTCAGAGTAATAACAAGAACCCCAATCCTTAGGATATGGGGAAAAAGTTCAATACGGGGCCCACCCTGTCAACACCCTCCACAATCCTTGTCGAAAAACAATACGAAGTGCACATTGCAGCAGAATCTGGACAATGCGCTGGCGCCCTGTGAACACGTTGTACTGTTTATTGAAAAGACTGGTGGGGCACCCTTAGTGAAGCCGCTTTGTTGAAGACCACCATCCGTGTCAAAAACAATGGAAAACGCACGTTGCGACAACGTCGTGGGCATTGTGCTGGCCACCCGCGTTCACATTGCACTGTTTTTTACAGGGACGGCGGTGGTGCCCGCATGATGATGATTGCTGTGCGCATGGCCAGAACAATGGTGACCCCCCCGCACATCAGCATCTGGACCATGCGGACGGAGGGGCAACACGTTTTTGTACAAGGATGCCACGCCAACCGCATGTGGAGCCCGCGGCGAGCGTCGCGCACCTGGCGTTCGCGATGGTCCCCAGTGGCTCTCCATCCAGTGGAGGCCCCTGGCGATGCCGAGACTCGGATGCCACTTCTGCGGTGGGAGGGCGGGCGGGAGTGAGCAAAGCGGCTTGCGTGCGGAGAGGGTGTCTTGACCCCTCCCCCATTACCCCTCCCCTGGACCTGGACGGGGGGAACCGGCGAGGTGCAAGGGCGTCGAAAACTGCCTCGGCGAGGAAGCCAAAATCATTGGTTTTACGATGGTGTTGGCCCCAGTTTGGTCGTTGGGGGACAGGGCGAATTGCGACCCGCCCTTTTTTGGGGTCTCCTCCGATCTCCTCCAGCATGGCCCCAAGAGGCGCCCAGGAGCCCTAAGAGGCCCCAGGATGACTTCAAGATGGCCCCCCCCCCCAAAAAAAAAACAGGAAACCCCCAAGAGGACCTCGAGCGGCCCCAATGCGCCCCCCCGGAGCACCCAAGACGCCCAAGACCCCCCCAGGATCGCCGAAAGACCCCCAAAACGTCCCGAAAGGCCTCCAAGAAACGCCCAAGAGATCTCCCCAGAGGCTCCGGGAGGCATCCCAGAGACCTTTAGCCTCACGCTTGCCCTCCTACTCCTGCTCCCCCTTTCTTCCTCCTACTCCGTCTCTTCCTCCTCCTCCTCCTCCTCCTCCTCCTCCTCCCCCCCCCTCCTCCTCCTCCTCCTCCTCCTCCTCCTCATCATCATCATCCTATGTATCTTCCTTCTCCAGACACCCTCATCCATCCATCCATCCATCCATCCCGCACATTCCTCATCTTCCTACCTCCTTCGCACGGTTCGACCGTCCACCTCTTTGCTCTTGCAGTTCCCTGATCACCTCAACTCTCCTGGACATCGCGTCTGGATGGGCTGGCGGGGATACTTCTTGATCGCGACCGCGGCGCGAAGGTCGGGCGGCGTCAAGGGGCGAAGCACTGAGGCGAAGGCCTAAATTAGCGCACGGGAAGAGAGGGGCGAAAGAAACAAAACCAAGCAAGGGGGGATGCAACAGGAGGCATGCCTCGCTGCCGCACACAGGGGGGCACACATCAGGAAATCATTCCGGGCGACGTGCAGCACAATTTGGCATGCCACGTCCATGACGAGGAAGACCGCCACCATGACGAGCAGCAAACCCAGGGCAGGCCGAGGGGCGCGGAACGTAGAACAGCAGGCCAACGTCACGGAGGAACCGACCAGGCATGCGGGCGCTCATCGGCATAGAACCGGATCGCCAGACACCGGGGGGTGTCGGGGTTACTGCCAGGGCGGGTGCGAAAGGCCACGCCGCCAACGGCGGGAGGGCGCAGCCAGAGGACTGTAATTAAGACGACGCGCGGTGGGGGAGGACCAGGCGTCCGTCGACCCCGTGCGGGGAGAAAAGAGACGGCCCACGCCGGCCGCCTGGCTGGAGTCGGAAGGCACACGCGCGAGGCGGGGGCCCCCGAGCGCGGCGCAGGGGAGGGCCAGCCGAGGCAGGGAACCCGGAGCCCGCGGGCCCCAGGCCGCCACGGGGAGGCAGGTGGGGATACGCTTTCTGGTCGGCGGCCACTCGACTACGGTCTGGCGGCAACAGTACATGTCCGGGACAGCGGCACAAAACGAATTGCACAATCAGCGTTGATGCGCTGGTGGGGATACGCGAAGCGTCTAAAATTGCCGACACTATCCCCCCTGCGTCCCCGATGATCACTACGCCAAACCATGTCGCGGACACTAGTCACGGTGAGCACTTGTGTTCAATGCCAAGCTAGGGCGAGGAGGTCCAGGGGGACAGCTAATTCGACATGGGATTTGTTCCGCAGCGACGCCGCATCGGCAGGTTGCATGCGGCGCCGTCGTTGCCCGCTGGCAAAGGCCTTGCTACTCCTCCGTTGCGTCTCCGTCCTCGTCCTCGCTTTCCGCCTCCTCTTCCTACCCATTCCGAATCGCCTCATCGCCCCTCGCCCCTCGATGGGGGGAGGGGGGGGCACATGGCGCGCGGCGAGTTGCGTATGGCGCGTGGCGCGTGGCGCATTGGCGCGTGGGGAGGAGCAGGAATAGGAGGACCAGGAGGAGGAATAGGAATAGGAATAGGAATAGGAATAGGAATAGGAATAGGAATAGGAATAGGAATTGGAATAGGAATAGGAGTAGGAGTAGGAGTCAAGCTAGCCAGCTCGAGCGAATCAAGCATGGCATGCCCAGTCCCACCCGCCCTCCCACGACATAAGAAGCAAAGCTGGCACAACTGGGGGCCGAAGTCACACCGGCCAGCCGGTTTGGTACAGCTGATGCGGCCGCGATGGCGGTTGCCGACGGGAACTGGCGAGCGCGTGTTGAATGCCGCGCACGCATTGCCAGACGAGTCGAGAATGGCCCGGTACACCGCAGGAAGCCAGAGGTGGCCGTGTCGAGAACGGCCCGGTAAGCCGGGTCCCATTCCTGCCATGCATTTTGCGACGTGGACGACAGGACGTCCATGCGACGGTGCCAATGACGGCGACGACTCTAGAAGGATTTGAGCATGCGCTCGCGGCGACGCGCGCGCATGTCGCCCGCGTGGTATTTTTTGCACAGGATTCGCGGCCTGGGTGCATGACAGAGCATCGCGAGTGCACCGCGCGATGACGTGAAATCGCTGGATTTGACCGAATTCTTAAGATTCCTATGGTTTTCCTATGATTTCAGCAAGAGAGCCCGGGCAGGAAATTTGTACAATTTTTGTGAAAAAGCATTGGGTTTTTGATGTTTTTATGTTGAAATGCTTGCAAACACACGGTGTTCGGTAGGATTCTGACATGAACGCGCGCGTGTGCTCTTTGTGGTATTTTTTGCAATGGATTATCGCCGTGGACGACAGGACGTCCATGTCGAGAGGAAAAAATAAGAAACATGTTGATTTTGTATTGTTTTTTACAGGTTAGGATGGGACCACCCGGATGCGGCCCCTATCTGCCGGCCTGAGGGGGGAGTAGGAGTATATTCTAATAAGGAATAAGGATAGGAGTAGGAGTAGGAGTAGGAGTAGGAGTCAAGCTAGCCAGCTCGAGCGAGTCAAGCATGGCATGCCCAGTCCCACCCGCCCTCCCACAACATAAGAAGCAAAGCTGGCACAACTGGGGGCCGAAGTCACACCGGCCAGCCGGTTTGGTACAGCTGATGCGGCCGCGATGGCGGTTGCCGACGGGAACTGGCGAGCGCGTGTTGAATGCCGCGCACGCATTGCCAGACGAGTCGAGAATGGCCCGGTACACCGCAGGAAGCCAGAGGTGGCCGGAGGAAGCCCGACGGTCTGACAGGACACCCCAAAGCATTTTTGTGAAAAAGCATTGGGTTTTTGATGTTTTTATGTTGAAATGCTTGCAAACACACGGTGTTCGGTAGGATTCTGACATGAACGCGCGAGTGTGCTCTTTGTGGTATTTTTTGCACAGGATTCGCGGCCTGGGTGCATGACAGAGCATCGCGAGTGCACCGCGCGATGACGTGAAATCGCTGGATTTGACCGAATTCTTAAGATTCCTATGGTTTTCCTATGATTTCAGCAAGAGAGCCCGGGCGGGAAATTTGTACAATTTTTGTGAAAAAGCATTTGGTTTTTGATGTTTTTATGTTGAAATGCTTGCAAACACACGGTGTTCGGTAGGATTCTGACATGAACGCGCGCGTGTGCTCTTTGTGGTATTTTTTGCAATGGATTATCGCCGTGGACGACAGGACGTCCATGTCGAGAGGAAAAAATAAGAAAAATGTTGATTTTGTATTGTTTTTTACAGGTTAGGATGGGACCACCCGGATGCGGCCCCTAATGGCCGGCCTGAGGGGGGAGTAGGAGTATATTCTAATAAGGAATAAGGATAGGAGTAGGAGTAGGAGTCAAGCTAGCCAGCTCGAGCGAGTCAAGCATGGCATGCCCAGTCCCACCCGCCCTCCCACAACATAAGAAGCAAAGCTGGCACAACTGGGGGCCGAAGTCACACCGGCCAGCCGGTTTGGTACAGCTGATGCGGCCGCGATGGCGGTTGCCGACGGGAACTGGCGAGCGCGTGTTGAATGCCGCGCACGCATTGCCAGACGAGTCGAGAATGGCCCGGTACACCGCAGGAAGCCAGAGGTGGCCGGAGGAAGCCCGACGGTCTGACAGGACACCCCAAGGGGGCCCAGGAGGCCCCAAGAGGCAGGAGTAGTAGTACCAGTGGTAGTGGTGTTGGTAGTGGTAGTGGTAGTGGTAGTAGTAGTGGTAGTAGTAGTAGTAGTAGTAGTAGTAGTAGTAGTAGTAGTAGTAGTAGTAGTAGTAGTAGTAGTAGTAGTAGTAGTAGTAGTAGTAGTAGTAGTAGTAGTAGTAGTAGTAGTAGTAGTAGTAGTAGTACCATGTCACCCCTTCGCGCGGGGTGTGCGCCGCGTCCCATTCCTGCCACGCATTTTGCGACGTGGCGACAGCACGACCATGTTGACAAGAAAAACAAAACTGTGTATTGTCTTTTGCAGATTAGAATGGGACGGATTGGATGGGCGGGCGCGGGGTGTGCGCCGCGTCCCATTCCTGCCATGCATTTTGCGACGTGGACGACAGGACGTCCATGCGACGGTGCCAATGACGGCGACGACTCTAGAAAGATTTGAGCATGCGCTCGCGGCGACGCGCGCGCATGTCGCCCGCGTGGTATTTTTTGCACAGGATTCGCGGCCTGGGTGCATGACAGAGCATCGCGAGTGCACCGCGCGATGACGTGAAATCGCTGGATTTGACAGAATTCTTAAGATTCCTATGGTTTTCCTATGATTTCAGCAAGAGAGCCCGGGCAGGAAATTTGTAGATTTTTTGTGAAAAAGCATTGGGTTTTGATGTTTTTATGTTGAAATGCTTGCAAACACACGGTGTTCGGTAGGATTCTGACATGAACGCGCGCGTGTGCTCTTTGTGGTATTTTTTGCAATGGATTATCGCCGTGGACGACAGGACGTCCATGTCGAGAGGAAAAAATAAGAAAAATGTTGATTTTGTATTGTTTTTTTACAGGTTAGGATGGGACCACCCGGATGCGGCCCCTAATGGCCGGCCTGAGGGGGGAGTAGGAGTATATTCTATAATAAGGAATAAGGAGGAGGAGGAGGAGAGGAGGAGGAGGAGGAGGAGGAAGGAGGAGGAGGAGGATGGAGGAGGAGGAGGAGGAGGAGGCAGGATGAGGATGAGGCTGAGGATGAGGATGAGGAGGATGAGGATGAGAGGAGGAGGAGGAGAGGAGAGGAGGAGGAGGAGGAGGAGGGAGGAGAGGAGGAGGGAGGAGGAGGAGGAGGAGGAGAGGAGGAAGGAGGAGAGGAGGAGGAGGAGGAGGAGGAGGAGGAGGGGGGGAGGAGGAGGACTGAGGTTGGAGGGCCCCCCCTGGCGCGGCCTTTTCCTGGAGACTTGAACCCGAGGCCCAAGCAGGGTGGCAGCATGGGGCCTGTCCCCGCACGCCGCCCTGGCGCCCTGCGCGGGCCTTGCTGCGCAGGCGCAGTTCCAGATCTCTCCAATACGTACTAAACCAACTATTTGACAACACGCGTGCTCTGGACCAGGGAGGGCGGGGAAAAGAGGGATGGGAAGGTCCAGACTACGCGTCCTACCAAGAATCGTTACTACAAGAACGACTAACAATCCAACGGGACATGCGTCACGATCATTTTTCAAATTCGCTTGAAACCACGAATACAACTGCGCGAGAAAGCAGTCACTTTCGCATCACTCACACCTATGCCCAACTTGGTAATGAACCTCAGAGCCACGATGTCGTAGGGAGATGGCTGTCGATGGCGGCAAAGGGCGCCCCTGCAGCCTTCGACGTAATTCCCATGCTGCTCCTCTTGGGGGTGGCCTTGAGGATTGGAGGTGGTTTCGTGGTCGCACCGAGCTTTTGATCTTCTTGTTCAACGTTCTGTTGGCCTTCTTCCTGAAACGTCGGTTGCTGTTTGGCGGTTTCCGGGCGACGACTCGCGCAGGACGAACGCGAAACTGTTGCGCAGGCTCCGCGGCAACTTGTCCAAGAAACTCGGCCGTCAGATCAGGGATACCTTGAATCAAAAAATCGTCTCGAACCGGTCTCGCTTATCAACGAGAACTTGTCTGCGCCGATCCTGCGGGATATGATTGTCTTCAGAGCGCCGTAACAGTCAACCCTGTCGACTTCGATTACGAACGAACTACCTCTCAGAGGGTTCGTGCATGTCACGCCGAAACACTCGTCGTCCGAACTATCGACCACGATCGTGAAGACCTTGACTGGGATATCGGATCCGCCCGCTGGTGCAGCAGCGGCCTTCTGGAGCTTTGGACACGAGTCGCCCCTAGCCCTGAAACGTTCCCGGTCCTTCCGGCGAGCGATCCTGATAGGCATGTGACCGCGGATGTCGGCATGCAGACGGTTAGATCCAGCCGGGCGAAGCTCCTCGCCACGCCTGTCACTGCGTGGCTGCACGTGCGCCTTCAGAGCGGACGCCTTGTCGAGGACCTGCTTGTGGAGGTCGGTCAGCGTGTTCAGACGCGCCGCCTGCAGAGGGCGGTTCGGGTCGAGGCAGGCGGTGCTCTTAGCGATGCCCACAGCATTATCCAGCATCGCCGCCCTGCATGCGAACTCAACCATGCGCGAGCCAGGAGGCATCTGGCTCATTCCTGAAGAAGAAGAAGAAGAATAAGAAGAAGAAGAAGAAGAAGAAGAAGAAGAGAGGCGTGACGAGGACTCCACTGCGACCTGCACGCAGATATCGCAATCAGCGTCGTAATCGGTGTGGCCCCGTCGGATGTGATCCCAAATCGGTCCCTCCAGGATTGAAGTTTTTTCGGGATGGGGGCCGGACTGTGGGAAGAATGATACAGGAGTGTCTGGGCCAGAGTTGCGCAAGAAATCCATGCAAGAATCGAGCTTACTGAAAACTGGAGCGCTGTCTTCTCGAAAGGCCAATCCAGCATTCGTGTCGAAGCAACTACTGGCCACTGGACCGACAGATGGTGTCGCGGTTTCAGCCGGGCGAAGCTCCTCGCCACGACTGTCGGCAAGATCACCGGGCCACGGACGAACTGGACGAGTCGACAGGTCGGTGCCAGTCGGGCGAGGCCCCTCGCCACGATTGCCCCCTGGCCTGCCGGAGGGCGTTCTTCCTTTTCCTTCTCGTGTTTCCTTCCTGTTCCTTCCCCCCCTCGTTACAGATACGCACTGGTACTTGCCGAAGGGTGGCGGGGGAACACGTCGGGGAAACCGAATTCGAGTGGCTGGCATAAGGATGTCCACCCAGGTAGCACAAGCTTCCCTCCCTGACCAACTCGTGCTGCTCTCCCGCGGGGCCCGCCAACGTCGCTCCAACCTTCCCCTGCCTGTACTCCCACCCGTGGTCCGTAAGTAGGGCTGTGGATAAGAGGGAAAAGCTAGCTACTGCGCGCAGGAAACAATCATGTAGATGAACGCCGCAACAAACAACGTCTGCTTCCTCGGTGACGAGCGTTTCTCCGTTAGCGGGGTCTCGAGCACGATTGGTTGCGCCAAAGGCAGCCTGTTCTGTGCGTGCGGGAAGCCGGTACCGCATAAAATATGCCTCTCGGCACCCGAATCGGCGATCAGACGGAGGACGTCACACGCGACCCCGTGCTCGCCGATGCTGATGGACTTAAACGTGAGACGGACCATTTTGCCACTCAATCTTTGCAGTTTCCCACTCTTCCTTTAAGTGTTACATGTGCTGTTCTGTTTGTGACGTGAACGAATCCAGTGTGACTGCCTTTTGTTGGTGGGGCGGGCGGTACCGATCCGCCGTCCGAACATTGACCGGCTTAGTTGGCTCCGATCCAACTCTGTTCTGTGACAAGTGCAAACTTGCCGGCTCCGACCGGGCTGCTTTTCCTTTCTTTCAAACTCGGCTGCGGCACGGGCGTCCCCGGAACCCCGCCCGAGCTGCTGGTTCCGATCCATATGGGATTCGCGTTGCCGAACCCTTTGTCTTTGTCTTTGTGTTTGCCCTTGCCTTTGTTCGGACATTCGTCTCCCCAGTGCCCCGGTTGGAAGCACCAGTCTGCAGGTGTCTTGCGGCAGCCGCTGTGTTGGTTGGCCCCAGGAGCCGCTTGACGTGCCAGGGGTGCGCGCGGGATCTTCGTTGTCGTGGGAGAAGCGGCACCTGTCGCCCATGGAGCACAAGCCGCTCATGTATCAGGGGGACGTAAGACCTGGGTACAGGGGACTCGGAAATCCCCGACGAGGTCGTCAAAAAAATGACGAGGCCGAGCCTGCATTTTGACAAGGCCTCCCGCTGCAGACATCCCACGAAACTCCTCCTCATCAAAATCCGAGGCGCGGTCGTCAAAAAACGATGGCGAACCCGAGTCCTGGCAAACCCGGGTCTTGCGCTCCCCCGAATGTAGACCGAACAGGGGATCCACGTGTCTTTTCCTCTGCCGTTCTTTCCGTCCTTTCCTTTGCCCTTCTTGTCTGCTGCAGCAGCGCCAGCCAAGACGCCAGTCGGCGGTGGCGGGGTGGCGGTGGCCGGCGCGTCGTGCAGGAGTGCCCTTTCTCCCGCGCTTCGCTGGGCGATCTCATAGATGGCGTGGACATCTTTCGGCTGTATGAAAGAAGCCCCAGGACACACAAATAAATACACACAAATAAAAAGATTCCCCATATGTTTCCATATTTTCTAGGTTTTTGTCTTCCCCCCCATTTCCCATATTTTCCCAAATTTTCCTGGGAATCGACGATTAATTGTGTCTGTGTGTTTGTCCCCTCCTGATGTGTGTACGACACCATCTCCAATGTCACTTGGAGTGACTTGAGCTTGCCGGTCAGCCTCCGCAGTGAACGGAGGAGCTGCTTGCTGTGACGGTGCAGAACCCACGGCCCGCAGTTCGTCGTAGTCACTCTTCCACACCCGAAGCGCGTGCTGCGGTTTGGTGTTGTCGGTGATTGACTCTGGGTCAGCGAACTTGTCGTTCAAGGCGGACACGTACGTTGCACTGGACTTCAGGACGGCTCCGGCAAGAGCCGCCAGCATTGATATGCCATCGGTGCGGTCTTCTTCGAAGTAAAAGAACAGCTCCTCGCCCGCGAACCCGCAGATTGTTGTGCACCAGTGACGTGTCCAGGTCTGGGTCGCTGAGGACCAGTTGTACCGCATCATCAAAGCCTGCGCTCTGCAGGCCGCACCAGCTGGCGAGCTTGGTGTTTGCCCACGTGCGCCACGATTTGACCGACGGAAGGGTCCGGGGACCTTTAGGCAGGGCGTGAAACGGTTGCCTGGAACTGCTGCCGCACCCGCCGCCGCCGGACCGCATGGCCGCCAGCTCCCGCGCGACCTCTGACAGGCTCTCCCCAAGCTTGCACATGAGGAAAGCGTTCGCGTCAGGTGGGGCGTTTGGTGCTGCTGTTGTTGATGGTTGTGGTGGTATAGGGTATAGGGGTAAACCTGGGGGCCCCTCCTGGCGTCCAGTCGGGCGAGGCGCCTCGCCACGACTGTCAGCCCAGAGAGGCACAGGTACTGCTGGCCTTCCTGCCTGTGCTGGCGTCTGTGGTGATGACCCACGTGTGAAGGGTGTTTTTGGGACTGCAGTGGACGGAACATCAACCACCGGTCGCTCTGGAGTTTCTTCTGCCAGATCGTCCTCATCGTCATCGGGGATCCGAAGAAATGCAAAATCCGCCATCCGATCGATCGCGCGCGCGGGCGAAGGCTCTGAGGTTGGAGGGCCTCCCCCCTGGCGCGGCCTTTTCCTGGGGACTTGAGCCCGAGGCCCAAGCAGGGTGGCAGCATGGGGCCTGTCCCCGCAGGGAGGAGGAGGAGGAGGAGGAGGAGGAGGAGGAGGAGGAGGAGGAGGAGGAGGAGGAGGAGGAGGAGGAGGAGGAGGAGGAGGAGGAAGGTGGAGGAGGAGTAGGAGGAGGAGGAGGAGAGGAGGAGGAGGAGGGTGGCAGGTGGAAGCGGACGAGCGCGATCGGGAGCGGGACTCGGAGGAGGGCGCTGGGCGATGGGGAGGTGAGGCTGGGGGGGAACCGGGGGAGGGGGAGGAGGGGGAGGAGGAGCAGGAGCAGGAGTCGGAGGAGGGCGATTTGCGATCTGGTCGCTTCTGCAGTTCGGGCGGGGCCTGGCAGCTCCGTCTTCGGTGCGTCGGCGCCGCCCGCCCGCCGTCCCCGCGCCTGTAGACTCGTCCGTGGAGTCGTTGCTCGGGCATCGACACAGGCTGGCGCATCGACATCGATTTGGGCTCCGCGGAGCGCGTCGTTCAGACCGACCACGCCGAGACGCCGCGGCTCCCCCCCGAGGTATCCAAAAGCGAAATAATTCACGGGGGGGTCGTGTCTTAGGGTTCTCGGGGGCCTTGTCCGGGAGGTTTTCGGGAGGTCGGGCCCGGGAGGCGGATCGTCGGACTCTAGTTCAAACCTGGGTCCTAGCGATTACTCTTCAAATCCTTGGACCTTCTCGACACCTCCCAGTCCGAACTCCCGGATTGCGATCCCGAGAATGATCACTTGTAAGGGTTTGCCATACGCGATGCGCCCCCCTTGTCCCACAGGGGTGCCGAAGGGCAGGGGTAGGGAGCAGGGGGAGGGCGAGGACGACGAGGAGGACGCACCGGAGGACTACCAACGCCTCCACCAATGGGCAACGAAGACGCTGCATGCAACCTGCCTTGCCGATGCGACATCGCTGTTGAATAAATCCCAGGTCGCATTAGCCCCCCCACACACCTCCGCGCACTGCTCGCACCCCTCCTCGACACCGGCGTCTACGCCTAATGTCGCATTTCCTCACGTCCGCGACAAGTGTCCCCGTACCTAGAGTCCGCGACACCACTCTTGGCGCATGAATGTCCTTACTGACATATGAATGTTTTGACTTAACCATTCATGTCTCAATGTTATGTCCCTATTGTCGGCGCGAAATCCTGAGAACATGCTTTTTCAAACATGAACAAAAAAACATTAAACCCCAGCCCTACTCAACATGCGCAATCGCCAGCGGAAAGATTCAACCTGGGGACGATGGATTCTTCACATGTCGGACTATATGCGCGCAGGGGAGACATCGAACATGCGGCACCCGTGAATTTGGCAAGGAGGGGAGGAAGGGGAGCGGGAGGAGGAAGGGGGAGGGAGTTCAGTATGTGGGGAAGCTAACCCTGAGCTCCTGAGATTGACAGGGTGGGGAACATAACGATCGGGGCCCAAGAAGGATAATACACTGTTTCCGGGCAGGATGGGGAGGAAGGGGGAGGAGGAGGGGGGCAGGGATCTCGGAACAGAAGCACAGCTGCAAACCTATCACATTCCCTTGGGAAAACCTATCAAGTCAGAAAGGTGTTCAGGCCCTCGTGTGAGGGGGGTCATCTCGGGCATTCCCTGGCGACAGAAAACCCCAGAGATAAACAAGTGCCCCCATGGGAGGGAGCGAAGGCAGTAGTCGTAGTCGTAGTAGTGGGTGAATATGAGACGAATGCTGATTTAGTAATAAAAGTCGTATTCGTAGTCGTAGCAAGAGTTGTAGTAGAGGTAATAAGCGTAGTAGTAGTAGTAGTCGTCGTAGTAGT
>CAUYUJ010012592.1:266936-304436 GCA_963575745.1 Prorocentrum cordatum | reverse complement strand
GGGTGTCCAAGCACAGGGCCACAGAATGGCTTGGGCCCCGCCCCCTCGGGGCCCCAGAGTGGCCTCAAGCATGCTGGGCCTGGACCATCAGTTCGGCACCATGTCCCTTGGCACGTTGAGGCACGGTCGAATGTCAAGTGTTGTCGGGCATGGCTCCTGTATTTTTGTTTCTTGCCTGGGCTTGGGCACCGGTAGTGTCTCAACAAAAAAAAAGATCTTAAGACAAAATAGCAACGTAGAGAAGATCGGAACTTACAAAAAAATAACGGATTGTAAAAAAAGGAGATAGTAAAAACAAATAGCGGGGGGCCTCGGGCGACCTCCGGGTTGTTTAAACAAAAAATGTAAAAACAAATAACGGATTGTAAGAAACAGTAGCGTCGTGGAAGGTGGGGGCAGAGCGGGGGATCACCGGCGACTTCCGGATTGTAAAAAAAAACGGATTGTAACAAAAATAGCTGGGGTGTGAAAAAAAAATAGCGCAACGACCTCCGGGCTGCGAACACAATAAGCCATCGCCGTCGTGGTTGTGGTCGTCGTCGTCGGTCGCCCTTGCCGTCGTCGTCGTAGCCGTAGTCGTCGCCGCCGTCGTCGTCGTCGCAGTCGTCTTCGTCGTCGCCGTCGTCGTTGTCGTCGACGACCTCCGGGCTGTAAACAGAATAAGCCATCGTTGTCGTGGTTGTGGCTGTCGTCGTCGGCCTCGTCGTCGTCGTCGTCGCCGTCGCCGTCGCCGTCGTCGTCGTCGGCCTCGTCGTCGTCGTCGCCGTCGTCGTCGACGCCGTTGTGGCCGTCGTCGTCGGCCTCGTCGTCGGCCTCGTCGTCGTCGTCGTCGCCGCCGCCGTCGCCGTCGTCGTCGTCGGCCTCGTCGTCGTCGTCGCCGTCGTCGTCGACGCCGTTGTGGCCGTCGTCGTCGGCCTCGTCGTCGTCGTCGTCGCCGCCGTCGCCGTCGCCGTCGCCGTCGTCGTCGTCGGCGTCGTCGTCGTCGTCGCTAGGGTTTACACTACGTATTAGCGTTCGCGGGGTTTGCAGCGGGCTGAATCGACTCCCGCACGTCAGGCTCGCTTCGGGCCCGCTTCCTTCGTAAAACACATAGGATTCGCATCGCGACGGCAAGATTTCGGGCCTGCCGATGCCGTATTCCTTCGTAAAACACGTAGGATTCGCGTCGCGACGGATTGCGCGGAGCGCTTGTCGGGCCACCTCGGAACCGCTCCCGCTCGCGCAAGGTCGCACGGCATGCTTGGCGCGCTGCTCCGGAGCCGTTCCTGCTCGTGCCGGCTCGCGCGGAATGCTTGGGGCCGCTCTGGAGCCGCTCCCGCTCGTGCCAGCTCGCACGGAATGATTGTCGGGCCGCTCCGGAGCCGCTCCTGCTCGCGCCGGCTCGCACGGAGCGCCTTTCGGGCCGCTGCGGAGGCGCGCCCGCTCGCGCTCGCACTTCAGAATGCTTGTCAGGCCGCCCCGGGGCCGCTCCTGCTCGCGCCAGCTCGCACGGAATGCTGGTCAGGCCCCTCCGGAGGCGTCCCGCTCGCGCCGGCTCGCACGGAGCGCTCGCGCAGACTTGCGCCCGGCTCGCTGCATCATTCGTCGTGGTATCGCTCGGGCTGGCCAATGCGTTGTGCTTTTCGTCTTGAGGGTTTAGGGTTTAGGGTCCACTAGCCCAAACTTGCAGCCCACTTGACCGTGTCCCACCCACCCATGACCCAAGACATATTGATCTCGATGCGGTATCAACACGCGACTCGCAAAACGACAGCGAGGACGACACCGATGACGACGACGTTGATATTGTTTTCAAAACGACGACGACGCGGCTCTCCCAGAACGCCACTCCCGGCACTCCGGGAGTTTGCAGATCCTCCCAGAACGCCATTCCTGGCGCTCCGAGGGCAAGGATCTGCGTGAGGGGTGCGTCCTGGGATTTGCGGATCGGGCCAGAACGCCATTCCTGGCGCTCCGGGGCCAAGGATCTGCGTGAGGGGCGCACCCTGGGATTTGCAGATCCTCCCAGAACGCCATTCCTGGCGCTCCGAGGGCAAGGATCTGCGCGAGGGGTGCGCCAAAATGAAGGGGGGCGGCCGAAGGGGGGACTTTAGGGGCGCGGAAGGCATTTCAGGATTTTAATCTCTATAAGCTCTTAGCTTTTATGGTTTAGGGGTTAGGGGTTTAGGGTCCACTAGCCCAAACTTGCAGCCCACTTGACCGTGCCCCACCCACCCATGACCCAAGACATATTGATCTCGATGCGGTATCAACACGCGACTCGCAAAACGACGACGAGGACGACACCGATGAGACGACGTTGATATTGTTTTCAAAACGACAACGACGCGGCCGCGCAAAGACACCTGGGACGCGGCTGCAACGGCGATGCGGCCCGCGCGCGTGACGACGCGATTTGAAGAACCACGTTTTTTGACGCGAGTCCCTGTGCGACGCAGGGGCGCCGCCCAGCGGCGGAGAGGTCGCACGCAATATCCACGCTTATTGACGCGAGTCCCTGTGCGACGCAGGGACGCCGCCCAGCGGCGGCGAAGTTGCACGGAGTGGTTGGCCGAGGCGCGCGGGATGACTCGTCGCCCCGAAGAGAGGGGCCCCCCTGTGCATCCTCGGGACTGCGCCGCGGCGCGCAAAGGCCGATGCAAGGGCGATGCGACGCGCGCGCGCGAAGCGACATCACATGCTCCCCGCAGCAACTTGGCGACGCCTTGGCGATGCATTGCACAGCTTGACACGAGGCGCTCGGGGCGAGTCGTTGCTTGGTGAGAGTCACCCCACGTTTGTTTCCTTGGCCCCGCGACGCGACGCGCGAAGGCCGATGCATTGGCGATGCGACGCGCGCGCGCGAAGCGACACAACGGGAAGGCCTCCCCCACGCTGAACCGCACCTGGCCGCTGCTTGGGCGATGCGTAGCACAGCCTGGCGCGAGGCGCGCGGGATAGTTCGTTGCTCGGCGAGCGCGCTCCCCGCGACGCGGCGCGCGAAGGCCGCGTCGACGAGGCGCAGCTGCGCCTTCCTCCGGGATGACCACGATGGAAACCACCGCCTCCGCAAGTTCACATAAAAAATCCAGGACGGGCGGAATTCCGCATTTGTGGGGCAGCGTTTCCCACTTGCGCTCATGGCCCATTCGGCACCGCGCGCAGCTCAAGCAATTACGTGCGCCAGTACTTCAAAACTTACCCTGGCAATGCACCTTGAAAGCAGCAAAAAGTGTCATGAGAGACCTGTGGAACCTGCAGGAGATGTGGGACTATCGAGGCCTGCAAGATCAGATGGAGCTGTGAAACCTGTGGGACCTATGGGACATGCGGGAGCTGCGGGACCTGTGGGACCTGCGGGACTTACGGAACTTCCGAGACCCGCGAACCCTCTGGGGCCTGTAGGACCTCTGGGACTTGTCGGACCTCTGGGACAAACGAGCCCTGCTGGAGCTGTGGGACCTGTGGGACCTCGACTTGTGGGACCTGCGGGACCAAAGAGACCTGCGAGACCTGTGGGATTTGTGCGGTCAATGGGAAATGCGGAACCTGTGGGGCCTGTGGGACATGAGAAACCTGTGAGACCTGTGGGACCTGTGGGGCCTGTGGGGCATGTGGGGCCTGTGGGACATGTGCGGCCTGTAACACTTGCGAGACCCGTGGGACTTGTGGCACTGGTGGGACCCCTAGGACCTGTGAGACCCGTGGGACCTGTGTGGTCCGTGAGAACCTGTGGGACCTGTGAGACCTGCTGGACCTGTGGGTCCAGAGGGACCTGTGGGACCCGCTGTGCCTGTGGGAAATGTAAGACCTTGGGGGCGTGTAGGACATGTGTGTTCTGTGGGATCAGTGGGGCCTGTGGGACTTGCGCGGCCTGCGAAACTTCTTGGAACTGTGGGACCTGTCGGGCATGTGGGCCCTGTGAGACCTGATGGGCCTGCAGGATCAACGAGACCTGCGTGACCTGCGGGGCCTGTGGGACCTGTGGGCGTTGTGGGAGCGGTGGGACATGTGGAACCTGTGGGACCTCTAGGATTCATGGGACATGTGAGAACGATGGGATTTGTTGGACCAATGGGACGTGTGGGGCCTGCGAGACCTTTCAGACTTGCGAGGCCTGCGGCGCCTGCAAGATTTGTTGGACCTGCGGGACCTGTGGGATATGTGGGATACGCGGGACATGCGGGGCTTGTGAGACTTGCGACAGCTGTGGGCCTTGGAGGAGTTGTGGGACCCGTGGGACCCGTGGGACCTATGGGAACTGTGGGACCAGTGGGACCTGCAAGGCCTGACAGACGTGCGAGACCTGTGGGACATGTGGGACCTGCGGGGACTGCAAGACCTGCGCGACCTGCGAGATCTGCGAGACCTGTGGGCCATGTGGGAACTGTGGGACCTGTGGGGCCTGTCAGATATTTGAATCCTGTGGGACCTGCGACCGCCGAGAACCAAACTAAGGCCCTGAATTGTGGGACCGCCGGGCACCCAAATAAGGACCTTATTTGGTACCCGGGGAACTCCTTATTAAATTTCGTGGATCGACAGATGTCTCGTGCCTTGGCACCATCGAGGCCCCCAGAGGGGGATTTATTAAAGAACCCGAAGGTTCCTTACGTCCACCATGTTTTCTTGGAGCGGGGGGACCCAAAATTCAAACTCCCCAGAGTGACCGTCGGGGGCCCTCAACTAGCCACCCCACTTGGAAACGCGACGCAACTGTTCAGCCGAGACCTGAACGCGACTCTGATGCCGTCACCGCCGCACCTGCACTGCATCTGCTAATCCGCAAGCAAGCCCAAGAAACAGGCCATGGAGGCGAGCAGAACCCCAGACGGCACCAGCTGACACCCAGGGGAGCTCACGACGACCCACGATGGCCCCGAAGTGTTCCACTGAGCCAGAGAACGGCCCAAGAGTGCCCCAAAAGGCCCCCAAGACAACCCAACAGGACCTCGTGACAAGCCCAATGCGGCCTGAGAGTAACCCGTGAGAGACCAAAGAGAGGCGAGAACAACGGACGCAGAATGGGGACTCACGACGGGGGGGCGGAAGAGTGGGGGGGGCGACGACGAAAACGAAGGAGTGCGCCCCGAAACGACGTGGATCAGCGTGTCACATGTTGCGGCCATTGCACGGGCATGGGCGACGATCTGTCGCGTAGTACGGTTTTCTTGGCGATGCTCTAGAGCTCACCGCGCCGAAACATGCGCAATCGCAAAGCGCGGGACGTGCTGCGAACAAATCGGCATAACGCGAGCGCCTGGTTCTTCACACGCAACCGCAGTGCGTATGACTTGTCCACGAAGTCGCGCTCTCCACGAGACGACCGGGCTCTCCATTTTGAGATGCGCGCAGTGAGAAAACTCAAAGCAAACAATGCGATGAGAGGGCAGGGCAAAGGGAAGAGGCCGGGCGAAAGGCGAACCACAAATGATCACCGCCCAAACGAACGTGGCAAGCGCAAGCGCTGAACAAAACAGAAAGAACGACATTCCTATGTTTTGGCGCGTCGCCTAGAAGGGAAGCGGGGCGGGGAGGGCGATAGCCCAGGAGGAACAAACTTGGCGGCATGCTAGACACTACATGAGGCCTCGCCACGCGGAGGCGCTCTGCCCGCATGAACGAGCGCATCGTCGCCCAAAATCGGCGCAATCACGCCGCGCGAAGCATCGCTGCGCGGGGGCAATCCGCCCATGCAAGACATGCGCAGCTAACATGCGAAACTGGCGTTACGCGCCGCCTTAACCATAGTGCTGCAATGCCGCAGCGACCACATTTCTACTACCACGACCTCCCCTGATCAGCGCGCGCATGGGTTGTGGCAAAGGGGCCCCGCCGCGCGCGATCCACACTCAGCCTCGCAAAAGCACATTGAAGGGAATCTCCACGGGAAAACCGCCGCAAGTGGCCAGGCTGCAACCTTTCGAAAGAGCGTTGCGTCAAACCCGCAACACTCGTCAACGACAGCCGCAACGCAGAAACGACCGACAAAAAACATAATTTAAATGACGTCCAAAACTTCGGGTTGCGGTGGTTTCTTGCGCGGTCACGGGAGCTTCTCGGCGAGAGGCTCCAGGGGGAGGGAGGCTTCTGGGAGGCCGTGGTCGCCCCGCCGCGCTGGCTCCGCGGCGCTTGAGCGCGCCGCGGAGTGACCGCGCGACGGGGCGGCCATATCCGCTCGGAAACCCAGGGGGCCATGTCCAGCCTCCACGGGGCGGCCCCTGGGGAAGGGCACGGGGGCGGCTCTCAACCCGAAAGGGTCGAGGTCGCGCCCGTGCCTTTCGCGAAGGACAGTACTGACGCCATGCCTGGCATACCGAGGCCATGAACGTCTGCCACGAGTCTGGGCGAGGGGGGTACCCTGCACTTTCGCAGGCTCTCCCAGAACGCCACTCCCGGTACTCCGGGAGTTTGCAGATCCTCCCAGAACGCCATTCCTGGCGCTCCAAGGGCAAGGATCTGCGTGAGGGGTGCGTCCTGTGATTTTATCGGGCCAGAACGCCATTCCTGGCGCTCCGAGGCCTAGGATCTGCGCGAGGGGCGCACCCTGGGATTTGCAGATCCTCCCAGAACGCCATTCCTGGCGCTCCCAGGGCAAGGATCTGCGTGAGGGGTGCGCCAAAATGGGGGGGGGCGGCCGAAGGAGGGACTTTAGGGACGCGGAAGGCATTTCAGGATTTTAATCTTTATAAGCTTTTAGTTTTTATGTTTAGGGTTTAGGGTTTAGGGTCCACTAGCCCAAACTTGCAGCCCACTTGACCGTGTCCCACCCACCCATGACCCAAGACATATTGATCTCGATGCGGTACCAACACGCGACTCGCAAAACGACGACGAGGACGACACCGATGACGACGACGTTGATATTGTTTCCAAAACGACGACGACGCGGCCGCGCAAAGACACCTGGGACGCGGCTGCAACGGCGATGCGGCCCGCGCGCGTGACGACGCGATTTGAAGAACCACGTTTTTTGACGCGAGTCCCTGTGCGACGCAGGGACGCCGCCCAGCGGCGGAGAGGTTGCACGCAAGATCCACGCTTATTGACGCGAGTCCCTGTGCGACGCAGGGCCCCCCGCGGTCGCCGTGGGCGCACCGCCCAGCTGGCCCGCGGCCGCCTGCGCCGCCGAAGGGTCGGCGCGCCACCCCGCGTCCGCCGGGCCGCCCTCCCGCGAGCTCGCAGAGGGGGGGCCGCAGCGCCCGCGGCCGCCTCGCCCGCCGCGGGGGCGCCCGGCGCCATTCCTGGCGCTCCGAGGCCAAGGATCTGCGTGAGGAACGCACCCTGGGATTTGCAGATCCTCCCAGAACGCCATTCCTGGCGCTCCGAGGGCAAGGATCTGCGTGAGGGGTGCGCCAAAATGGGGGGGGCGGCCGAAGGGGGGACTTAAGGGATTTTAGGATTTAAATTTTTATTGGCGCTTAGTTTTTAGGGTTTAGGGTCTAACAGGCTTGGCCATGATTACAACTTGCCCACGCACCCACCTGCGGTGGCCGTCAATCCCACCCGCAAGCCACCCCACCATAAAGATCATCTCTCCTCTCCGTGTAACAACATCGGCCGCAGCGAGTGCAACGTCGACGACGACGACGACGGCGACGACGGATGTGCGATCCAGTGGGCACACGAGTGCTCTAACGGGCGGAGATGGAGCCGTTGTACATGGGGGGGGGTCGCAGTTTCTAGTGTAAAATACCAGCGGTTCTGCACGCAGGCTCAGGATGGAAGAAAAAAAAAAGGGAACGAAAACGAGAAAAGAAGAAAAAAAAAAAAAAAAGGAAGTAGAAGAAAGAAGAAAACAGAAAGAAAAAATGCAAAACAGGAAAAGGAAGCAGAAGAGAAGGAAGCAAAAAAAAAAGAAAGAAAAGGAAAAGCAAAAGGACCAATAGGAAAAGGAAAAAAAAAGAAAAAAAAAAACTAGACAAAAAATAAAGATATTAAAAACAAAAATCAAAAAAAAAAAAAAAAATTGTTCAAAAAAAGAAGAGGAAATAAATGAAGAAGTAAAGTTAAGCAAAACAAAGAAAAAAAAATAAAAAAAGGAAGAAAAAAAAGAATGAAAAGGAAAAGGATAAGAAGCAGCGGGAGCAGGATCAGGACATGCTATTTTTTGCAATATATGGAGCGGGTTTACATAAGGGGCGCGCAACGGGGACCGCCCTCTTTGCGCTTTTAAAAAATAAGGAATTCTGCACGCATGCGCAGGAAATGTTATTTTTTGCAATATATGGAGCGGGGTCGCAACGGGGACTGGGCACTTTGTGCTGTTAAAATATAAGATTCTGCACGCATGCTCAGAAAATAATATTTTTTGCCATAGATGGAGCCGGTTTGCATAACGACCGCTTTTATGGTATTCAGGATTTAATAATTATAAGATTAAGAATTTAGGGTTTAGGGTCCACTAGCCCAAACTTGCAGCCCACTTGACCGTGTCCCACCCACCCATGACCCAAGACATATTGATCTCGATGCGGCATCAACACGCGACTCGCAAAACGACGACGAGCACGACACCGATGACGACGACGTTGATATTGTTTTCAAAACGACGACGACGCGGCCGCGCAAAGACGGCGGGGCGGCCCCTGGGGAAGGGCACGGGGGCGGCTCTCAACCCGAGAGGGTCGAGGTCGCGCCCGTGCCTTTCGCGAAGGACAGTCCTGGCGCCATGCCTGGCATACCGAGGCCATGAACGTATGCCACGAGTCTGGGCGAGAACGCCACTCCCGGCACTCCGGGAGTTTGCAGACCCTCCCAGAACGCCATTCCTGGCGCTCCGAAGGCAAGGATCTGCATGAGGGGTGCGTCCTGGGATTTGCGGATCGGGCCAGAACGCCATTCCTGGCGCTCCGAGGCCAAGGATCTGCGTGAGGGGCGCGCCCTGGGATTTGCAGATCCTCCCAGAACGCCATTCCTGGCGCTGCGAGGGCAAGGATCTGCGTGAGGGGCGCGCCAAAATGGGGAGGAGGGGCGGCCGAAGGAGGAACTGTAGGGCGACGGAAAGGCTTTTAGGATTAAAATATTTATAGGCTCTTAGTTTCTAACAGGCTTGGCCATGATTACAACTTGCCCACGAACCCACCTGCGGTGGCCGTCAATCCCACCCGCAAGCCACCCCACCATAAAGATCATCTCCCCTCTCCTTGTAACAACATCGGCCGCAGCGAGTGCAACGTCGACGACGACGACGACGACGACGACGGCGACGACGGATGTGCTATCCAGTGGGCACGCGAGTGCTCTAACGGGCGGAGATGGAGCCGTTGTACGTGAGGGGGTCGCAGCTTGCATTGTAAAATACAAGCGATTCTGCACGCATGCTCAGGATGGAGCATGCTCAGGATCAGGAAATGCTATTTTCTGCATTAGATGGAGCGGGTTTACATAAGGGGCTCGCAACGGGGACCGCCCACTGTGTGTGTTGTTTTTTGTTTTATATATAAAAAAAGGAGTTCTGCACGCATGCGCAGAACATGCTATTTTTTGCAGTAGATGGAGCGGGCTCGCAACGGGGGCTGGGCACTTTGTGCTGTTTTTAAAAAAGATTCTGCACGCATGCTCAGAACATGCTATTTTTTGCAATATGGAGCCGGTCTGCATCACGGCCGCTTTTAGGTTGTTCAGGGTTTAATAATTACAGGATTAAGAAATTAGGGTTTGAGGTTTAGGGTTTTTGGGGTTGGGGTTTAGGTTTAAGGTTAGGGTTAGGGTTAGGGTTAAGGGTTAAGGGTTCAGGGTTCAGGGTTAGGGTTAGGGCAAGGGCAAGGGCTAGGGCTAGGGCTAGGGCTAGGGTTCGGGTTCGGGTTCGGGTTCGGGTTCGGGTTCGGGTTCGGGTTCGGGTTCGGGTTCGGGTTCGGGTTCGGTGTCGGGTTAGGGTTAGGGTTTAGGGTGTAGGGTTTCGGGTTTAGGGCCTAACAGGGCAAGGCCAGGAATACCTACCTGCATAGGCACCCACCTGCGGTGGCTATCAATCCCCCCCGCATCTCCACCCCCACATAAAGATCATCTCTCCTCTCATGCTACACCGTGGCTGTAGAAAATGTAAAGAAAGAAATACAAAAAACCATAACATGCATAGCATAGCACATCGCATAGCAACACTGGGGCAAAAAAAAAAAACAACAAAAACCAATAAAAAAAAACAAAAAACCAAAGAAAATTAAAAAGAAAAAAAAAAAAAAAACAAAAAAACAAAAAAAATAAAAAAAGAAAAAGAAAAAAAAAATGGGAGCAAGCGCTTAGCAAAGAGGCGGCGGCCGCGCGCGCGCGCGGGAGACCCTAACGGGCGGGTCGGGTCGGGTCGGGCGGGCGGGCCCTAACGGGCGGGTCGGGTCAGGTCGGGCGGACCCTAACGGGCGGGTCGGGTCGGGGGGGCGTGACATTAAAGTATGGTGCGTGTGCGCTTGACACGCGTGAACCCTAACGGGCGGGTCGGGTCGGGCGGGCGGACCCTAGCGGGCGGGTCGGGTCGGGTCGGGCGGACCCTAGCGGGCGGGTGGGGTCGGGCGGGCGGGACATTCAAGTATGGTGCGTGTACATTTGACACGCGTGAACCCTACGAAGCGGGTCGGGTCGGGTCGGGCGCACCCTAGTGGGTGGTTTACACAGCGGGTCGTAAAGATCCCCATAGCAGGCTCGATCCAGGGGCGCGCCTGGGAGCCACATGATCAGGAAATGATATTTGTTGCATAGGATTCTGGGTGATTTACATAGCGGGTCGTAAAGATCCACATAGCAGGCTCGATCCAGGAGTGCGCCTGGGAGCACGCATGATCAGGCAATAGTATGTTTTGCATAGGAGTGTGGGTGGTTTGCATAGCGGGTCGTAAAGATCCACCTAGCAGGCTCGATCCAGGGGTGCGCCTGGGAGCACGCATGATCAGGCAATAGTATGGTTTGCATAGGATTGTGGGTGGTTTGCATAGCGGGTCGTAAAGATCCCCATCGCAGGCTCGATCCAGGGTTGCGCCTGGGAGCACGCATGATCAGTTTATAATATGTTTTGCATAGGATTGTGGGTGGTTTGCATAGCGGGTCGTAAAGATCCTCATAGCAGGCTCGACCTCAGAAGTTTACGAAGACTAGGGGTGAAGGCACGGGGAGTTCAGGGTTTGAGGTTTAATAATCATACGGTTAGAAATCTAACAGACAAGGCCAGGAATACCTACTGCATGTCACTACCTGCGGTGGCTATCAATCACCCCCGCCCCCCCCCCCCCCCGCATCTCCACCCCCACATAAAGATCATCTCTCCTCTCATGTTATACCGTGGCTGTAGCATAGCATAGCATACCATAGCAAACGTGGCTCGATCCAGGAGTGCGCCTGGGAGCAAGCGCTTAGCAAAGAGGCGGCGGCCGCGCGCGTGTGCACTTTGTCGTATTTTTTGCAATGGAATATGAGCATGGGCGCATTCGCCGTGCGCTCAGAAGTTGTTTGTGACGCCCCGATTTACAAGAATGTTGCAAAACCCATTGGTTTTTCAATGATTCAGGATGCACGCGGAGGGCGATCCTGCACAATTGTGGTATGAGAAAATCATATGTTTTCATATGTTTTGCTGATATCGCTTCTGAAAAAAAACATTGAAAACACATTGTGTTTCAAACTATTTCGCCATGATCGTGCGGCCGCCGCGCGCGTGTGCTATTGAAGGTCTCTGTCGTATTTTTTTGCAATGATATGAGCGATGACAACATTGGCAGAAAGCAAAATGTTGAGTGTATATTGTTGTTTTAAGCAATGGAAATGCACATCATAAGCGAGAAATGATTCCGTATATAACATTTGTTTGCCCTCGGATGGAGCATGTTTAAAGCAGAATGTTTCAGGTTTATATAATTTTTTACAAACAAACCCTGGTTTACATACCGGGTCCAACCACGGCCCGGGGCATCTTGTAATTGTAAAACTATTGCTTCTGTTCGCATGATCAGGTTTTTTTTTTGTTTTTTTTTTTTGCAATGGAAAAGCCCGGGCTGCGACCATGGCGGGCACAATGTATTGTTTAAAAAATTCTATCGCATGAGCAGAATTGTAATTTTTTTGGACGGACGGAGCCCGACCTCAATAGCGGCCGTTCAAAATGGTTTAAGATTTATATTATAAGGTAGAAATTTACACTACGTATTAGCGTTCGCGGGGTTTGCCGCGGTGTCAATCGGGGTGCGCTTAGCAGGCTCGCTTCGGACCCGCTTCCTTCGTAAAACACGTAGGATTCGCGTCGCGACGGCAAGATTTCGGGCCTGCCGATGCCGTATTCCTCCGTAAAACACGTAGGATTCGCGTCGCGACGGATTGCGCGGAGCGCTTGTCGGGCCAGCTCGGAGCCGCTCCCGCTCGCGCAGGGTCGCACGGGATGCTCGGCGCGCCGCTCCGGAGCCGCTCCTGCTCGTGCCGGCTCGCACGGACTGCTTGGGGCCGCTCTGGAGCCGCTCCCGCTCGTGCCAGCTCGCACGGAATGATTGTCGGGCCGCTCCGGAGCCGCTCCCGCTCGCTCCGGCTCGCAAGGAGCGCCTTTCGGGCCGCTGCGGAGGCGCGCCCGCTCGCGCTCGCTCTTCAGAATGCTTGTCAGGCCGCCCCAGAGCCGCTCCTGCTCGCGCCAGCTCGCACGGACTGCTCGTCGGGCCCTTCCGGAGGCCCCGCTCGCGCCGCCGGCTCGCACGGGGCGCTCGCGCAGGCTTGCGCCGGGCTCGCGGCATCGTTCGTCATGGTGTCGGTCGGGCTGGCCAATTCGTTGTGCTTTTCGTCTTTAGAGTTTAGGGTTTAGGGTTAGGGTCCACTAGCCCAAACTTGCAGCCCACTTGACCGTGCCCCACCCACCCATGACCCAGGACATATTGATCTCGATGCGGTATCAACACGCGACTCGCAAAACGACGACGAGGACGACACCGATGACGACGACGTTGATATTGTTTTCAAAACGACGACGACGCGGCCGCGCAAAGACACCTGGGACGCGGCAGCAACGGCGATGCGGCCCGCGCGCGTGACGACGCGATTTGAAGAACCACGTTTTTTGACGCGAGTCCCTGTGCGACGCAGGGACGCCGCCCAGCGGCGGAAAGGTTGCACGCAAGATCCACGTTTATTGACGCAAGTCCCTGTGCGACGCAGGGACGCCGCCCAGCGGCGGCGAAGTTGCACGCAGTGGTTGCCCAAGGCGCGCGGGATGACTCGTCGCCCCGAAGAGAGGGATCCCCCTGTGCATCCTCGGGACTGCGCCGCGGCGCGCAAAGGCCGATGCAAGGGCGATGCGACGCGCGCGCGCGAAGCGACATCACATGCTCCCCGCAGCAACTTGGCGACGCCTTGGCGATGCATTGCGCAGCTTGACACGAGGCGCTCGGGGCGAGTCGTTGCTTGGCGAGAGTCACCCCATGTTTGTTTCCTTGGCCCCGCGACGCGACGCGCGAAGGCCGATGCATTGGCGATGCGACGCGCGCGCGCGAAGCGACACAACGGGAAGGCCTCCCCCACACTGAACCGCACCTGGCCGCTGCTTTGGCGATGCATAGCACAGCCTCGCGCGAGGCGCGCGGGATAGTTCGTTGCTTCCACGCGAGGGCCTCTTTGCGACTGACAAGCGCGCGACAGCCGATGCAACGGCGATGCGACGCGCGAGCACGCGGAGAGCCAAACGGGGTAGGTCCCCGCGGCAGGCTGCCGACGCTTGGCGATGCGTCGCCCACTTCGGCGCGCTCGCCATGGGATCGCGCTTCGCGGCGTCCGTCGAGCGCGGCTCGAGCTCTCCATCGCGCCCCCTGCTGCCCTCTTGGCCTCTTCGACGTCCGCCATGGACGCCATGGGTCTGCTCGGCTCTCCGGCCCGCGCTGCCTCCGCCGACACCGGCAAGAAGCGCGCGTTCGAGCCCGTCGCGGGAGGAGCGGCGCTAGAAGCTTCACCGGCCAGACCATGTCTGCTTTCGCGCTCCTTACTCACGGGAGGTGGAATCGGCGGTGGAACCAAAGGTCGAGGCGGCGAGGAAGCAAGGAGGGGTCGCGTGCGCGAGCCATTGTGCGTTCCCCTGCGTGCCGGGCTCCCCTGGGATTTGCCGATCTCCCCAAAACGCCATTCCTGGCGCTCAAGGGGAGGGCAAGGCTCGCGCGAGGGTGCGCGAAATGAGGGGGGGCGCTGCAGTGGGGACTTTAGTAGGTCCATCGGAAAGGCATTTCAGATTTCACTTTATAGTCTCGTAGCTTTTTAGTGGTTGGGGTTTAGGGTTTAGGGTTTAGGGTTTAGGGTCTAACAGGGCAAGGCCAGGAATACCTACCTGCATAGGCACTCACCTGCGGCGGCTATCAATCCCCCCCGCATCTCCACCCCCACATAAAGATCATCTCTCCTTTCATGTTATACCCTAGCGGGCGGGTCGGGCGGGCGGGGCCCTAACGGGCGGGTCGGGCGGGCGGGGCCCTAACGGGCGGGTCGGGTCGGGTCGGGCGGGCGGACCCTAACGGGCGGGTCGGGTCGGGTCAGGCGGACCCTAGCGGGCGGGTCGGGTCGGGCGGGCGGGACATTAAAGCATGGTGCGTGTGCATTTGACACGCGCGAACCCTGACGGGCGGGTCGGGTCGGGTCGGGCGGGCGGACCCTAACGGGCGGGTCGGGTCGGGTCGGGCGGACCCTAACGGGCGGGTCGGGTCGGGCGGGCGGGACATTAAAGTATGGTTCGTGTACACTTGACACGCGTGAACCCTAACAAGCGGGTCGGTTCGGGTCGGGCGGACTCTAGGGTTCGCCCGACCTCAACGTGCTTTGCTATGCAACGCCTCTCGTATGCTATGCCAGCATGACATAGATTAGCACAAAGGCGAGTTCCACAACATCTGGATAACCGCAGCCTCTAGCGTGGCTGTCGCATAACACCAGTGCTGAAAAACATTGAAATTTCCAAAGGAGTTGGCCATGATCACGCGGCCGCCGCGCGCTTGTGCACTTTGTCGTATGTGTTTGCAATGCAATATTACCATGCACACATATTGCAAGAGCAGAATCTTCAGTTTATAATTTTTTCCAATATCAAACTCCGGTACGCATACGGGGCCGCCGCGCGCGCGTGCACTTTGTCGTACTTTTTGCAATGGGATATGAGCATGGACAAATTCTGCAAGAGCGTGATGTTGAGTTTATAATATTTTTTTCCAATACCAATATAAAACTCCGGTTTACATACCCGGCCGCAACCCAGGTCGGGCACTTTTGTTTATTATTATTTAAAAAAGGGTTTTCTGATCGCATGATCAGGATACAATATTTTTTGCAATGGATGAGCCCGGGTCGCGACCGGGGCCGGGCAGAATGTATTGTAAAAAATTGCGTTTTTTGATCGCATGATCAGGAAATAATATTTGTTGCAAGGGATGGAGGCCGGGTTGCATAGCGGCCGGTTTGAAAGGATTTAGGGTTTAATAATTATAAGGATTAGAAATTTAGGGTTTAGGGCCTGCATTGGCGCAAGCGCGCGCTGGCTGCGACCCCCACCCCACATCAAGGTTGTCGGGGGGGATCGCTGCCCAAGCCGCGCGCGCCACGGTTAGTCGCACTCCCGCCCCAGACCACCCAGAGTGAAGCCTTTTAGGGTTTAGGGTTTCTCCCCCCAACCCCCCTATCACGGGGGGCTGTCGAAGTGGCGCGCGCAGGCGATCGCCAACGCGGCCGTGGCACTGCGCATCCACGTGAGCACGCGCGCAGGGCGCGTGGCGTAGGCGGCGCTTCGGCTCGTCGCCCCGTCGAAGAGGCAGCCGTTGGCGATGGCGGTGATTAGCTTCGCCGTTGGGCTGCCGCTGGCGCAGCATGTCCATGCGTTGCCGCCTTTGCCTTCGGCACTGGGTTGTGACGCTGGGCTGCGAATGCTGGGAAGCGCGCGCGGCCGCGGCCGTAGCAATGCGCGCCGATGCGAGCACGCGCGCAGGGTGCATGGCGCTGGCGCGCCAGCTCGCCTCGTCGATGAGGCAGCCGTTTGCGCCTTCGGCGTGGAGCTTCGCCGTTGGGCTGCCGCTGGCGCAGCAGATCCACAGGGGTCTGGCATTTGCCGTCGGCATTGAAAAGCAGCACTGCAAGGGCGCTGGCGTGACAATACTATGGGTTCCCCTGCGCCTCAAGCGAGTGGCTGCGCCGTCGGGCTCCTCGCTGACGGCGACGCGCACGGCAGTTGCATGCGCCCGCGGCTTTGGGTTTCGCCTTTGGGGTCGCCCCCCCGCTGATGCGATTGCAATCATCGACGCAGCCGCCTTCGGCGCGAGCTTCGGACGGCTGGAGGGGGAGCGCGAGGGGGTGGGTCTGGCACCCCCTCGCTACGATGCGCGCGCATGGCTGCGGCAGCACCTCCATGGCAGAGCCCGTGGAATGCCTTGGTGGGGCCCTCTGGCAGCGCTGGGAGAAGAGCGCCTGGAGCATCCCCCAGGAGCCCTGGGACCGCCTGGAACCGCCTGGGCACGCTTGGGAGCGCATGGGAGCACCGCGTGGCGGCTTGGAGCGCTTGTGGGTGCTGAAGAGCGCGTGGGAATGCTTGGGCGCCTGGTAGCACCTGGGAGCTCCGGGGAGCGCTTAGGAGCGCTTCGGAGTTGTGGCAGCGCTGGGAACGCTGGGGAGCGCCTGCGAGCGCCTAGGAGCGCGCCAGGAGCGTGCCGGGAGCGCTTGGGAGCGCCTGGGAGCGCTTGGGGGCGTGCCGGGAGCGCTTGGGAGCGCGTGGGAGCGCCTGGGAGCGCAGCCAGCGCGCGCCTGGGAACGCGCCTGGGCGCGTGCCGGGAGCGCCCAGGAGCGCTTGGGAGCGCTTGGAAGCGCTTGGGAGCGCCTGGGGGCGCCTGGGAGCGCGTGAGAGCGTGCCGAGAGCGCCTGGGAGCGTGCCGGGAGCGCCTGAAGCGCCGTGGAGCGCTTGGGAGCGTGCCGGGAGCGCCTGGGAAAGCTTGGAAGCGCTTGGGAGCGCCTGGGAGCGCTTGGGAGCGCCTGGGAGCGCCTGGGAGCGCCTGGGAGCGCCTGGGAACGCCTGGGATCGCCTGGGAGCGTGCCGGGAGCGCTTGGAGAGTCCTTGGGAGCGCCTGGAGCGTTTGGAAGCGCTTGGAGCGCCGCATGCGGTAATTTCATAAGTTTGGAGCACCCAGAGAGCGCCGCATGCTGTATTTTCATAGGTTTGGAGCCCCAGGGGATGGCACCGATCGCGGCGAACCCAACGGCTGGGGTTTGAGGTTAAGGGTTCTTTTCATTAGCCGAACCAGCGGAGCTGCATACGCGCGGCGTGCGAATTCCTCCTCAGCGGCTCTCGCCGCTTCGTCGGTGCCACGTACGTGGAATGAGCAGGCTCGCTGAGCGCTCGGCCAGACGCCACGGGCTTCTGACGATGCACCGCCCGCGGCTTGCAGTTTAGGGTTCACTAGCCCAAACTTGCAGCCCACTTGACCGCGCCCCACCCACCCATGACCCAAGACATATTGATCTCGATGCGGTATCAACACGCGACTCGCAAAACGACGACGAGGGCGACACCGATGACGACGACGTTGATATTGTTTTCAAAACGACGACGACGCGGCCGCGCAAAGACACCTGGGACGCGGCTGCAACGGCGATGCGGCCCGCGCGCGTGACGACGCGATGCGAAGAACCACGTTTTTTGAAGCGAGTCCCTGTGCGATGCAGGGACGCCGCCCAGCGGCGGAGAGGTTGCACGCAAAATCCACGCTCATTGACGCGAGTCCCTGTGCGACGCCAAGGAGCGCCTGGGAGCGCCTGGAAGCGCTTGGGACCGCGCCGGGAGCGCCAGCACTGTCCTTCGCGAAAGGCACGGGCGCGACCTCGACCCTTTCGGGTTGAGAGCCACCCCCGTGCCCTTCCCCAGGGGCCGCCCCGTGGAGGCTGGACATGGCCCCCTGGGTTTCCGAGCGGATATGGCCGCCCCGTCGCGCGGTCACTCCGCGGCGCGCTCAAGCGCCACGGAGCCGAGGATCTGCGCGAGGGGCGCGCCCTGGGATTTGCAGATCCTCCCAGAACGCCATTCCTGGCGCTCCGAGGGCAAGGATCTGCGTGAGGGGTGCGCCAAAATGGGGGGGGGGGGGCGGCCGAAGGGGGGGCTTTAGGGGCGCGGAAGGCCTTTCAGGATTTAAATCTTTATAGGCTCTTAGTTTTTAAGGCTTAGGGCCTGCATTGGCGCAAGTGCACGCTGGCTGCGACCCCCCCCCATATCAAGGTTGTTGGGGGGGATCGCTGCCTAAGCCGCGCGCTACGGTTAGTCGCACTCCCGCCCCAGACCACCCAGAGTGAAGCCTTTTAGGGTTTAGGGTTTCTCCCCCAACCCCCCTATCACGGGGGGCTGTCGAAGTGGCGCGCGCAGGCGATCGCCGACGCAGCCGTGGCACTGCGCATCCACGTGAGCACGCGCGTTGGGCTGCCCCTGGCGCAGCATGTCCATGCGTTGCCGCCTTTGCCTTCGGCGCTGGGTTGTGACGCTGGGGTGCGAATGCT
Organism: Prorocentrum cordatum; assembly: GCA_963575745.1. NCBI lineage: Eukaryota > Dinophyceae > Prorocentrales > Prorocentraceae > Prorocentrum > Prorocentrum cordatum. Next base: position 285,992 of record CAUYUJ010012592.1, on the reverse strand, counting down.
GGGAAGCGCGCGCGCGGTCGCGGCCGTGGCAATGCGCGCCCATGCGAGCACGCGCGCAGGGTGCATGGCGCTGGCGCGTCAGCTCGCCTCGTCGATGAGGCAGCTGTTGCGCCTTCGGCAGGGGGCTTCGCCGTTGGGCTGCCGCTGGCGCAGCAGATCCACAGGGGTCCGCATTTGCCTTCGGCGTTGGAAAGCAGCACTGCGAGGGCGCTGGCGCGGCAATCCCATGGGCCCCCGTGGGCCTCGAGCGAGTGCCGCGCCGTCGGGCTCCTCGCTGACGGCGACGCGCACGGCAGTTGCATTCGCCCGCGGCTTTGGGTTTTGCTTTGAGGTCGCCCCCGCTGAAGCGATTGCAATCATCGACGCAGACGCTGTCGACGCGAGCTTCGGAAGGCGGGAGGGGGAGCGCGAGGGGGTGGGTCTGGCACCCCCTCGCTACGATGCGCGCGCATGGCTGCGGCAGCACGTCCATGGCAGACCCCCTGGAATGCCTTGGGGGAGCTCTCTGGGAGCGCTGGGGGAGCGCCTCGAACTTTCCCCAGGATGGAAGCACGTGGGAGCGTCTGGGGGCGTGACAGGACACGCAGAGTGCACCGCGAGTGCGCGCCGTGGGTTGTCCGTTGGGCTTGACCGTTGGCGTCGCCCCCGCTGAAGCGATTGCATTGTCGACGCAGCCGCCTTCGGCGCGAATTTCGCATGGCTGGAGGGGGAGCGCGAGGGGGCGGGTCTGGCACCCCCTCGCGACGATGCGCGCGCACGGCTGCGGCAGCACCTGCATGGCGGGGGAGCGCCGGGAAGCGCCGCCAGGGAGCGCTGCCGAGTGCTTGCGAATGCATGGAAACGCTCGGGAGCGCCATGGGACCGCTTGGACTGCTTAAGCGCGCTTGGGAGCGCCGGGGAGCGCTTGGAAGCACCTGTGGGAGCTTGGGAGCGCCTGGGAGCGCATGGGAACGCCTGGGAGCGCTTGGGAGCGTGCTGGGAGCGTGCCGGGAGCGCCTGGGAGCGTGCCGGAGCGCCTGGTGCTTGGGAGCGCCCCGGAGCGCTCGGAGGCGCCAGGCAGCGCTTGGGAGCGCGCAGGGAGCGCCTGAGCATGCTGCGAGCGCTTGGGAGCATGCCGGGAGCGCTTGGGAGTACCTGGGAGCGCCTGGGAGCGCTTGGGAGCGCTTGGGAGCGCCTGAGAACATGCTGGGAGCGCCAGAGAGCGCCTGGGAGCGTGCCGGGAGCGCCTGGGAGCGCCATGCGCCTGGGAGCGCTTGGGAGCGCTTGGGAACGTGCCGAAAGCGCCGGGGAGCGCCTACGAGCTCCTGGGAGCGCCTGGGAGCGTTTGGGAACGTTTGGGAACGCTTGGGAGCGCCTGGGAGCGCCTGGGAGCGCTTGGGAGCGCTTGGGAGCGCCTGGAAAGCTTGGGAGCGCCTGGGGGCGCCTGGGAGCGCCTGGGAGCGCTTGGGAGCGCTTGGGACGTGCGCCAGCCGAAAGGGCGCCGCAGGCTGTATTTTCATATGGTTTGCGGCCCCACGGACGGCCGAACGGGCGCCGCATACTGTATTTCCATAAGTTTGGAGCCCCAGGGGATGGCACCGACCGTGGCGAACCCACTGGCTGGGGTGTGAGGTTAAGGGTTCTTTTCGTTAGTCGAACCAGCGGAGCTGAATACGCGCGGCATGCGAATTCCTCCTCAGCGGCTCTCGCCGCTTCGTCGGTGCCACGCACATGGAATGGGCAGGCTCGCTGAGCGCTCGGCCAGGCGCCATGGGCTACGAACGTTGCACCGCCCGTGGCTTGCAGTTTAGGGTTAGGGTTAGGGTTAGGGTTTAGGGTTTAGGGTTTGGGGTTAGGGTTAAGGTTGGTTTAGGGTTTAGGGTTTAGGGTTTAGGGTTTGGGGGTTAGGGTTAGGGTTAGGGTTCAGGGTCAGGGTTAGGGTTAGGGTTAAGGTTTAGGGTTCAGGGTCCACTAGCCCAAACTTGCAACCCACTTGACCTTGTCCCACCCACCCATGACCCAAGACATATTGATCTCGATGCGGTATCAACACGCGACTCGCAAAACGACGACGAGGACGACACCGATGACGACGACGTTGATATTGTTTTCAAAACGACGACGACGCGGCCGCGCAAAGACACCTGGGACGCGGCTGCAACGGCGATGCGGCCCGGCGCTTGAGCGCGCCGCGGAGTGACCGCGCGACGGGGCGGCCATATCCGCTCGGAAACCCAGGGGGCCATGTCCAGCCTCCACGGGGCGGCCCCTGGGGAAGGGCACGGGGGCGGCTCTCAACCCGAAAGGGTCGAGGTCGCGCCCGTACCTTTCGCGAAGGACAGTACTGACGCCATGCCTGGCATACCGAGGCCATGAACGTCTGCCACGAGTCTGGGCGAGGGAGTACCCTGCACTTTCGCAGGCTCTCCCAGAACGCCACTCCCGGTACTCCGGGAGTTTGCAGATCCTCCCAGAACGCCACTCCTGGCGCTCCGAGGGCAAGGATCTGCGTGAGGGGTGCGCCCTGGGATATGCGGATCGACCAGGACGCCATTTCTGGCGCTCCGAGGCCAAGGATCTGCGCGAGGGGCGCACCCTGCGATTTGCAGATCCTCCCAGAACACCATTCCTGGCGCTCCGAGGGCAAGGATCTGCGCGAGGGGTGCGCCAAAATGGGGGGGGGCGGCCGAAGGGGGGACTTTAGGGCGGCGGAAGGGATTTTAGGATTTAAATCTTTATAGGGTCTTAGCTTTTAGAATTTGGGGTGTTGCCCGCAAAGCGGTGTGGGCGCGCGCACGCATCCCACCCCCGCATCAAGATTGTTGGGGGTGGGCTGCTGTGTGCGCGCTCGCGCTGCCTGTCCTCCCGCCCCAATCCACCCCGGCTCTTCTCTTTTAGGGTTTAGGGGCACAGAGAGTGCTTCCCCCCAGCCCCCACTCATGGGTGTGTCGAACACCGCGTCGTCCTACCTGACAACGCGCAGGCGCTGTAGCGCATTGGGGAACAGCCTCCAGGTTTAGTTCGCGCGTTGGGGAACGCCCGACCGGGCGATCTCTTCCGACTCTCGCAGGAGCGGTTCTGCGCGGTGGCGCACGCGCAGCGGTTTGCCGGCCAACGAGGTGTCGTACCTTGTGGCCCATGGTACGCTGGCGACACCAGAACCGCTCCTGCGCGCTCTTTTTCGATGCCCAGGCACGCTGGCGAGCGCATATGGCGATTGAAGTAAACTTACGCAGATGCCTCAATCTCAAAAGCGATCATGGTGGGCCACGACGAAGGGGACCAGCTCGCCGGACGCTCCGCGGCTCGCGCGCGCGCGAGGTTCCCGCGCTGACACCACGTCGTCCTAGAGTCGCCAGGGTTCGTTCGCGCGTTGGGGGGCGCCCGACCGGGCGACCTTTTCCGATTCTCGCAGGAGCGATTCTGCGCGGTGGCGCACGCGCAGCGCTTTGTCTCGGATGGTGGGAGGGGGAGCTCGAGGGGGCGGGCCTGGCGCCCCCTCGATGCGACGCACCGGGCAGCGCGTCGCGCGCGTCAGCCGGCCGGCCGGCCGGCAAGGTTGACGCAACGCTAGCCCCAGGCAAGTGGAAGAGCACGAACCCAGGCGATCGCGGTTGACTCATTTAGGCGCGCCGGACTAAGTTAAGCGCTGCGGTTTAAAGTTAAGCGCGCCGGACTAACTTAAGCGTTCGAATGGTTATTCTTGCGCGTATCACATATATGACATGGCCTCGTAACACTCATAAGCAAAACAAAAGCAAAGGTAGACAACATGAATGAGAGTCAAGTGAAGGCGATGGATGACTTACGCGCACATGACAAATAATGAAACGTATCGGGCGTCCGAATGCGGCGGCACGTCGCACAGAACATTGCCGCGTGGTCGACCTCCTGGGCCCTTCAGAGGCGGGAGCACAGCAACTCAGATGTTGCCGTGGTGATACACGGTTTCGAAACATAAATATGGGGCGGCCTGGTGCGAGCGGGGATGGGAGGCGGCGGCCCTCCCCGCCCTCGCGGGGCGGCTTTGCCGCGTAGGGGGGTCGAGGAGCTCGGAGGCGGCGGCCCCGCCCTCGGTGGCCGACTCACCCGCCTTTACGGATGGATGGATGGATGGATATGTGGATGGTTGGATGGATGCATGGATGGACGGGTGGATGGAGGATGGATGGGTGCCGCTTTTCGGGGACCAATGAGCTAGAACAAGAGGTCCCCACTTCGGGGACCTCTTAATCATACGCACGGGTCGGCTATGAAGCCTTGCAATCGAATGCAGAATAGATATCGGCCTCCACATTGCATGGGTGTCCCAGGCGATTCGTTTGCGCAATTTGCAAGGATGTCCCAAGCGATTCGCTTACTGCACAGGGCGGCACCCCCCGGACGTCCGCGTGGCTTCGATCGGTTTGGACGCGACCGCGGCGACGCAACGATTTCGAATACGTCGCCGCCGCCGTCGCCGCGCCCGAGCTCCCCAGGCCTGTTGTTATCAGTCTTTACCCCGCGCGAACGGTTCTGCGGCATTGACGCGCGATGAGTTGAGGTGCGTTTAGGGCGCGTCGGCGGGGGGGCGAGGAGCACGAGGAGGATAAGAGGAGACCACCCGACCATCAGCAACTGGCAACTTAGCGCGCGGTCCGCGCAGTTCCGTTCAGAATGAAGGAGAGGGGGGAGGAGGAGGAGGAGGAGCAGCAGGAAGAGGAAGAGGAGGTGGAGGAGGAAGAGGACAAGAAAGACACGATCGGCGGCGTACAGTGCAGCCTTGTAAAATTAAAAACTGTGCCAGAGCGAGGTTGGGCTGCCCTCGTCGCAACTGAAATCGCGGGGCACAGGCAGCTGGCCCCCGCAGAGAGATGTGGCTCAAGCCACGGGCATCCTATTCAGATTCCTCCCCCTCCTCCCCCTCCTCCTCCTCCTGCTCCTCCTCATCCTCTTTCGCCTGTTCCTTCTCCTCCTCCTCCTTCTCCGCCTCCTCCTCCTCCTCCGCCTCCTCCTCCACCTCCTCCTCATCCTTATCCTCATCCTCCTCCTCCTCCTCATCATCCCCCCAGTGGGCCCCAGATGTCGTGAGTGTCGACTGGTTGCCGCTGTCCCGTCGGTCGTTGCGTATCCTTGGCTGGCGTTGCTGCCCCCGCTGCTGTTGCTGCTGGTGCTTCTATTCCTCCTCCTCATCAGCGTCACCACCACCATCACCGCCATCATCGTCATCAGCATCAGCATCGCCACCACCATCATCATCATCATCAGCATCATCATATTCGTCGCCGTCGTCGCCGTCCTCATCCTCATCTGTATCATCATTATCCCCCTCCTCATCCTCCTCCTCCTCCTCATCATCATCATCATGTCATACGTATCCTCCTCCTCCTCCTCATCATCATCATCGTCGTCATTATCATGATCATCATCGTCCGCATCATCACCATCAGCATACTCATCAGCAGCAGCATCAGCATCATCATCATCAACATCATCATCAACATCGTCATCATCATCATCATCATCATCATCGTCATCATCGTCACCGTCATCATCATCATCAACATCATCAGCATCCTCATCATCATTCATCCGCATCCAGTGCACTGGCAGCTCACACCTGGCTCTCAGGCAGGGCGTGGCTCTCGGGCACGGCGTCGACCTGCTGGCTCTCGGGCTAGTTGACCTGGCTCTCGGGCGCGCCGTCGACCTGGCTCTCGCTCAGGGGCAAATTGGTCTGGCTCTCGGGCGCGCCGTCGACCTGGCTCTCGGGCTGGCTCTCGGGCGGGGCGCCGACCTGGCTCTCGGGCTGGGCGTCGACCTGGCTGTCGGGCTGGCTCTCGGGCTGGGCGCCGACCTGGCTCTCGGGCTGGGCGTCGACCTTGCTCTCGGGCTGGGCATCGACCTGGCTCTCGGGCGTGTTGTAGACCTGGCTCTCGGGTGTGGCGTCGACCTGGCTCTCGGGCTTGGCGTCGACATGGCTCTCGGGGTGGGCGCCGACCTGGCTCTCGGGAGGGCCGTCGACCTGGCTGTCGGGCTTGGCGCCGACCTGGCTCTCGAGCTGACCGCTGCTCTTGCTGTCGGGGGGGGCGCTGACCTGGCTCTCGGGCTGGCCGCTGCTCTTGCTCGCGCCGACCTGGCTCTCGGGCTCGCCGACCTGGTTCTCGGGCTCGGGGCAAGTGCCGACGCTCATCATGGCCGCGACCACCCTGTTCTCGTCGAATGGTTCGGTCGGCGCCGCATGGCTCGCATGCGTGCCCATCACGCGCGCCATCAGCCTGTTCCAGTCGAATGGTTCGTTCGGCTCACTCTCCTTGGGACGAGCGGCGAAGGGGCATGACGATGAGGAGGAGGAGGAAGAGGAAGAGGACGGAGGGGGAGGAGGAGGAGGAGGAAGAGGAGGAGGGGGGGAGGGAGGAGGAGAAGGATGAGGAGGAGAGGAAGGGGGGGGGGGGAAGAGGAGGAGAGAAGAGGAGGGGAGAGGAGAGATGAGGAGAGGCGAGGTGGAGGAGGAGAGGAGGAGGAACTGGATAGGCGGCAGAGGGTGGTTGGGAGAGGGGATGGGAGAGAGAGAGAGAGAGAGAGCGAGAGAGCGAGAGAGCGAGAGAGCGAGAAGAGAGAGAGAGAGAGAGAGAGAGAGAGAGAGAGAGAGAGAGAGAGAGAGAAGAGAGAGAGAGAGAGAGAGAGAGAGAGAGAGAGAGAGAGAGAGAGAGAGAGAGAGGAGAGAGAGAGAGAGAGAGAGAGAGAGAGAGAAGGAGAAGAGAGAAGAGAGGAGAGAGAGATATAGAGAGAGAAGAGATAGAGAGAGAGAGGAGAGAGAGAGAGAGAGAGAGAGAGAGAGAGAGAGAGAGAGAGAGAGAGAGGGAGAAGAGACATCATGGGACGTTGCAGACCACCCTGTCTCCATCAGCTGCGCCAAGAGGGCGGCCATCGTGAAAGTGCGCGCCATGAGGGCAGAAACTGCAGGACATGCACGTCGGCGCTTCGACACTTGGGATGGGTTCGGGTCGTTCGGGAACAGTTGCCCGTAGAGCATCGAGACAGCCGGAGTCTGCCGCAGGCGAGCGAGGACCTCCGCATTGGTCTCAGTCATAGTAAATGTACCCGCGGGGATCTCTGTCATGAACGACTCGAGCCCAATCGGCCGCGTCACAGGTCACCCCGGATGCATCGGCGATGCGTCGGAGACGATCGCCCATGCACGCCAGGTCCTCTCAAGTGCATCTGCGATGCGTCGGCGCTTACGATGCAGCGACGATCAGCGATGCGTCAGCGATGCGTCAGCGATGCTTCAGCGATGCGCCAGCGATGCACCAGCGATGTATCAGCGGTGGCCCACCAGATCCCCACCCGAAGCCTCAACGAGTACGTGCCCGAGATGCGTTAGGTTTGGCTCATTCGCGTCCAGTTGGCCCCAGACGTACCACAAGATCCCAAATTAGATTTCAACGCGGCATCCCGAAAACGGCCCCGTTGGGGCGCCGACGCAGCAGAACGCGGGGCCAGACGATGGGGCGGCACGACATAGGGGATGAGGAGGGGAAGAGGGGGTGGGGAAGGGGGCGATGATGATGACAAGGAGGAGGAAGAGCAGGAGGAGATACATAAATGATGAGGATATAACCGTGCACGGCAGGTCAGGGGAATGGTAGAGGGGTGCTGAGGAAGCGTCCTGCCTCGGTTCCAGTGTGCCCACTGTGCGCCTATGGGATGCCCACCAGCAGCGGGGGCCTGCGGTACAAGCAACATACTATACACGCCTGACGGTGCATGGGGAGGGGAGGGGAGCAGCATTGTTATTGTGTGTAGTAATGTTGCATGCCATATGTGCTCTCTGTTGTGCGTCTGTCTGCTCTCTCTGTCGCTCGCCCTCGACCCGATAAATTCGGCACTCAATTGATGTCGCATTGAAACACAGCTTGAAACATGTCGGCGAAGGCGATGCCGAACAAAGGGGGGTATTCGCCCGTTGATTTCAATCCAGGCTTCCCCTCATAATATCCCTTACGGGGGTGCAGCGTCCACACTTTGTCGCGGGAAGATGCAGTCGCCATGGCAGGGCGCGAGCGTTTGAGATACTTCTTTGCCGCGGCTTCAGGTACCGTGGTAGAGAGGTGCACGCATTTAGGACGAGCATTGCGACTGCGCGAAAAAGCGCCGAGCCAAGTGCAGAATCTAGCGTGGCGGCATACCCGCCTCCGCGATTGCATCATCGGGTGCGCGTCGAGACACGACGTCGCAGGATGACAGGCGATCCGTAACACGGGTGTGAATACAGATGCACCAGATGGGGTGCAATTTGAATGGGCCCAGGGACCATTTGGACCCTGGAGGGCCCGCCGCGACGGCACTATGACGATGGCGCCTGTTACCGATCGCCAGAGATTTTCATACATGTAATACACGCCCCTGGAGCTCAAAAGGACCCCGATCCAGCTCATGAAGAATGCCATCCAGTTGCCCGCCACAACGCATGACCTCCTGTCGTCGCCCATTTTGCCGGGTGATCTTCCCGAAGTGTTTCGTGAGGGCCAACAGAACGATGTACATTCGATCCCAAGGTGAACGATCCCAGTACGCACCGCCCTCATACACAAAAGTGTGGCCCAGACAAACCCTTCCACCGTCATCAAATTCTCAGTCTGGCAGTGCGCCACGTCGAACGAGGCGCAAGCGAATCCCCGACGGGCGATCTCCTTGCCAGGCTCGTCCCGACCAGCGAATATGTGAGTGAATTGGAGGTCCCGCGTGTACGTGCCTGGGGGGGGCAGTGTAGTCGTCTTGTCATCGTTCCCCCATGCCCCCATCCTCGTCCTCGTCCTCGGTCTCCTCCTCCTCATCCTCGTCATCTTCTCATCCTCCCCCTCCTGGCGCTGCTCGCGCGTGCGGACGCGCTGCTCCTCCTCCCCGTATGCCCTCGTCCTCCCCCTCTTCCTCATCCTTCTTCCTTGTCCGCCAACCAATCCTCCTCCTCCACCACCACCACCTCCTGCGTACCTAGCATTACACGCAGCGTCGCCGATGCACCGACGACTGCCCCGGACGCGACGCCGTCGCGACGTCGACCGCTGGCAGATTGCCGATGCATCGCCGATGTGCCGACGCGTCTGAAGGCCCATTCGGGCCCGCTCTTTCTTTAGAGGGGTGGGGCGGGTCATTGGATCCGAGCCTTGTTCTAACAGCGAATTCGCCGTTCGGAGAGCGAACGAAGCCAAGTCGTGAATCGGCAAGTCGGGGGGGTGCCACTGGAATTGCAGAGCCAAGTCGGCGACGAGTGGGTCGACCGTCGCCTCGACGATCGTCGGCGAGAGCAGGCCCACAAGCAAGAGCGTGCCGGCCAACGTCGCTCTCGCCATCACGGGCGGAGAACAACTAGTGCTTGGGCCGCGAAGCGCCCTGTCCCAGATATCGTTGGAGATCAATCCTGCCCCAAAGACCCTCGTCAAAATCGCCGTAAGATGACTGCTCCGCAATTCGAGCCAACATGCAATTCAGAGATTCATCCCTCCAGGTTGCGCATGTGCGTGGGTGACCCATGTCAAACATCCTTGTGGACAGGGGGGGGGTACCAAATGGGGGCGAGGCGTCGCATCATATTGGGCAGTATTGGACACGCATGCGCCCACGAGCTAACATCCCACAGGAGGAAACGCGCGATACCAGGAGGGTACAGTCGGAGGGTGGCGGGAATGGAGGAGAGGAGGAGGAGGTGGGTGGTTGGGGGAGGGGAGGAGAGGGGAAGGGAGGGGAGATGAGAGAAGACGAGAGGAAAGGAGACCCCCCTTACCGCAATCAGATCTGCGCCTAATACGGGCGCGTCGCTTGCCCGAGGGGCGGTGAAAGTCCCGACGCCCCCGACAACGGGATCGACCTATACGTCGAGGCCAGGGCACCGCTCTTCTGATTGCGTTTCGTGTTGCTCGCTTCCCGCCATCCGTCACGTTCGTCGTCGCACGCTCGATCCCCCGCACCACTAATCCCCGTCGCGATCCTCATATCCTCAATCCCTCACCATCTCCATGGCACAACGGGCATCCAACCTGGAGGATGCGCCGGGCCGGGCCCTGGGCTGGGCGTCGGGCGGTGCGTCGGGAACGCCGCCGGGTAAGACGTCGGGTAGGGCGTCGGGTAGGGCGTCGGGTACGGCGTCGGTTGCGGCGTCGGGTATGGAGTCGGGTATGGCGTCGGGCTCGGCGTCGGGCTCGGCGTCGGGTTCGGCGTCGGGTTCGGCGTCGGGTTCGGCGTCGGGTTCGGCGTCGGGTTCGGCGTCGGGCTGGGCGTCGCCGCGCTGACCCCCCAGACGTAAAACACTACATCTTCCAATTTCTTATAGCTGGAGCAGTCAGAGCCACCGTTCACGCAGCGGTAACCTGAGGGGCCACCCCAACAATCCAGTTGTCCATGCCCAAAGAAATAACGGCAACATGACTCACCACCGAGGCCAGGGCTCGTATACAGCAGGTCAATGCCGTGTGATGTGCAAGGTAATGTAGCCCAAGTCGAACAGGATTCGTATGATGGAGCCAAACAGACTCGGGTACTACTTCGTGTAAGGCCGAACGATCGCGATGTATCGACGTACGTGTCGTTCGACCTGACGTACAAGTACGAAGAACAATCTAAGCTCTTGATTTGGTACACGTGCGAATAACCGTCCCGCGCGACGGCCATTGAGTTGATATCCGAGTCTGAATACTTTGCATGGCTTGAGCCAATCGACGAAGCGATGCTTCCATAAGCTCCTGTTGTCAAAGGAAAGGAATACGAACCTCTGCTACCATCCTGGATCTGACATATTTTAATCCATCCCGTCGCGTTTGAAAGCTCCTCCATGTCAAGTTGCGCGGCTCTGGCGCAGCCCAGCAACATCATGATCGCCAGGACTCCGGAGAACGTCATGCTGACGACAAAGTTCGCCGGGAGCGCGTCAAGTGTATATGTTGCGATGTGTTGCGTTGGATATCAGAACCAACAACTCGAGCCAGAGAAGACGTAGTGAACCCCTCGCACCTTACAATGGGAAACTTGAAAGGAATGCCCTGTGCAGCCCCATCAGTGCCCATATAAATGCCCGTCCTCTGCCCCCAAGGATGCCCATCAGATGCCCATCTGGATACCCATCATCTTGGAGAAAAATCACAACAATCGCCCAAGAGATTCCCGTCTGGAGTGCCCATCAAATGCCCATCTAGATGCCTATCACCTATCACCACGCTGGAACGATGCCCAAGAGAAATGCCCATTTTGATGCCTAGGCGCTCTCCGCAAAGGTGCTCATCAGACGCCCATCGAGATGCCCATCCCCGTGGAGGAATATGCCCCTCAGATGTCCATCTAAATCCCCATCCTCTACCCCCAAGAATGTCCATCATCTACCCATCGCCTGTGTCGTCAAGATGCCCATCTGGATGACCATCTAGGGGACTTTGCGCGGAGAGATCCCCATCGGGTGCACGCCCGTGCCCCCCGGGAACCCCACCCATATGCCTATCTGGATGCCAAATTTATGGTCACCCATTGCCACCCTCCTTCCTTTACTCGCTGCGTCACAGCAGGAAAGCAAGTCCTGGGACCCAGGTCCTGGCCTCCTCCTCCACCACTTCCTCCTCCTCCTCCTCCGCCTCCTGCTCCCCCCTCCTGGTCATCCTCCTCCTCCTCCTCCTCTTTCTCCTCCTCCTCCTCCTCCTCCTCCTCCTCCTCCAATAATCATCATCATCATCATCATCATCATCATCATCATCATCATCATCATCATCATCATCATCATCATCATCATCACCATCACCATCACCATCACCATCACCACATCATCATCATCATCATCATCATCATCATCATCATCATCATCATCATCATCATCATCATCATCATCATCATAATCGTCCTCGTCATCATCATCATTATCATCATCATCAGCAGCAGCATCAGCATCAGCATCAGCATCAGCATCAGCATCATCATCATCAGCAGCAGCATCAGCATAATCATCGTCAGCAGCAGCAGCATCAAAATCATCGTCATCATCATCAGCATCATCATGATGAGCATCATCATGATCATCAGCATCAGCATTATCAGCATCAGCAGCATCATCATCGTCATCAACATCATCAGCATCATCAACACCACCACCACCATAATCCTCATCATCAGCATCATCATCATCATGATCAGCAGCAGCATCATCCTCAGCATCATCAGCAGCATCATCACCACCACCTCCAACCTGATCAGCATCATCATTATCATCATCAAGATCACCGTCATCATCGTCATCGTCGTCGTCTTCACCTTCACCATCACCATCATCATAATCATCAACATCATCATCAGCATCATCATCTTCACTAAGACTATCATCATCATCAGCATCATCATGATCATCATCATCATCATCATCATCATCATCATCATCATCATCATCATCATCATCATCATCAGTATCATCATCATCATCATCATCATCATCATCATCAGCAGCAGCATCATCATCAGCAGGCCTCGTCCTCCTCCCCTCAGGGAGGAGGGGAAGGGAACGAGCAAGGAGGACGAAAACACCAGCTCGATCAAAAAAGCAGAGAAGGGAGTCGGAGCAGGAGTAGAGCGGGCGTACCATATTGGGCGAACCTGGCGGGCGGCCCCTAATAGGTGGTTCTGCGCGCGAACCCTCACTGGCGGGAGGGGCGGCGGAACATCCAAAACGGACGGGAAAAGCTCGCAAACAACCGATCGGGGTGGACTCCGCCAGGCGGGTGCAAGGGCTGACCCTAGCGGTCGGACCAGAGAAGCCCACAGCGACTGGATTGTGCGTGCTCCGGACGTGCACGCCGCGAAGCGAGAGGACTATGTAAATATATACAGATATCTCAGTATACACATATGTAGATAGATGCGTGTTTATGTAAAGATACACCTGGACAACGCCTGTCAAGAGAAGTTGCATTCGTTTCTCTCCCGCTCCTACTTCTCCTACTCATGCTGCACATGCTAGTTTCTCATTGTGCGTCTCCTCTCCTGTTGCCTCATTCTCCCTCGCTGCTTATCTCCTTTATCTACTGCAACTTGCAATCCCTGATCCTCTTTCTTGCCGCCATTCTCCTGCATCGCATCTTCGTCCCCTAAAGGGCTGGTGGGATTGTCAGCCCCACTGCTCGCGCAATCATCCCACCTAACCACCCGCAATTCCACCAGCCTATTAGGGCGTAGGTGGTCGAGGGTGTTTTGTCTTCCATCTGCCCCTCTTCCCCTTCGGGGAGGGGTTTACCCCTCCTCCTACCCCCTCCAATGGACCTGGACGGGGCTGGTCGCGAGGTGTCAGAGCGTTCAAAACGGCCTCGGCGAGGAAGCCAAAATCACTGGTTTAACTAGGGTTTGGACCCAATGTTGGGCCTCTTGGGAGGCCCCGCTAATTAAAGCTCCTCTCTTGTTTGATCGATGTCCTCCAAGACGGCCCAAACATGGTCCCGAAGGCTCCCAAGGAAACTCCAAAAGAGCCCCATGAGGTGCCCAGGAGGCCCCCAAGAGGCCCCCAAGAGGCCCCCAGGATACCCCCAAGAGGCCCCCAAGAGACCCCCAAGAGGCCCCAAGAGGCCCACCAGAGGCACCCAAGACGCCCCAAGCGGCCTCGGCGAGAGTGTCAAAATCATGTATTGTACCACGGTTTTGGCCACATGTTAGGGGGGGCATTGATTCAGATGTCTCCAAGAGCGCATGGGAAAGCCCAGGATGACCTCCAAAAGGGCTCAAAATACCCCAAGATACCTCAAGATGGCTCCCAAGATGCTCCAAGAGGTCCCAAGACCGCTCAAAGACGGCTCCAAATGGCCAAAGGGCTCCCCCAGGAGGCCCCGAAGAGGACAAAATCCTTCCAAAACCTTGAGCAATCCATGTTTTTTGCTTTCTTGCCTTTTCGCTTCCGACGGCCATCCGTCAAGATGGCGCCAAGATGGGCCAAGGGGGCCCAAGAAAGGCTCAAGAGAGCCCCAAGACGGCCCCAAGAGGGCCCAAGAGCGCTCCAAAGCGCCCCAAGAGCGCCCCAAGAGGCGACCTTTCAACGCCAATTAATTAATGCTCCCCTCTTGTTTGATCGATGTCCCCCAAGATGGCCCCAAGAGCGCCCCCAGGGCTCCCAAAGCGCCTCAAGAGGGCCCCAAGAGGCGCCCAGGAGACCCCAAGAGGCGCCCAAGAGGCCTCCAAGAGGTTCCCAAGAGACCCCCAAGAGGCCCCAAAAGGCCCCCCGAGACGCTCCAAGAGACCCCCGGGACCGCCAAGAGGCTCTCAAGACGCAAGAAAGGCCCAAGAGAGCCCCAAGACGGCCCCAAGGGCGCCCAAGAGTGTCCCAAGAGCGCTCCAAGAGGGACCCTTCATCTGCGTGCTGCCCACTTACCTGATCGAAGCAAATCCTCTGGGCATCGTCTCTGGATGGGCTGGTGGGGCTACTTCTGGTTAGCGGGCGCGCGAAACGGGTCGAACGCCGAGCGTGCTACGGCGGGCCGGGCCGGTGGCTGGTGGGGTTTTTTGTCGCAGCCGCAGGCGAAGGCGCCAGCGGCGAGTCGAGTCGGCTCGGGCCACAAGACCTCATTGCCGGCGCGCGCGCAAAAGAAAGCAGGACCTACCGCAGGGGGAGGCAGCTGCGCCGGGGGCCGTGCTGCAGCCGCCGAGGCTGAGAAACAGCGCCGAGGGTGGTGGCTGCAAGCTGCTTGGGCTGTCAAGAAGCTGCAAACGTGCGCTGGTGGGGTTACGCGAAGCGTCTAGAATTTGGCGTGCGAAACCACTGCGGCGGCGACTGCGATGACTGTTCGGCTCTGGCTGGCGCATCGGTTCGGCCGCGCTAGCGCGCGAAAGCTCGCGCATAAAGCGGCCTGCTAGCTTGGCGCGACCGACGCGGCCGCGGTGGCACGGACCGCTGGGGACTTCCCAGCGCGTCTCGCAAGCCGCGCTGACGCGCAGGCACTTCAGTGCGAGTCGGTGACTCGGTGGCGCGATATCCTGGCGACGTCGACAACGGCAGACACGCTGATGATAGTAGCGTTAGGTCGGGCATGTCCCCCTACAGACGGATTCTGGACGAAATTAAGAAATACTCAAACGATACTCGAAAAATATTCAAAAATAGTCAAACAATTATCCCCTGGCTATTTTTTGAGTATTGTTGAACATTCCTCCTGTAGAGGGACAGGCCCGACTTAATAGTAGCGATGACGGTGACGATGATGACGGTGACGACGGCGAGGCCAATGACGGCGCCGATGCTGATCATGCCGATGAAGATGATGATGTCAACGCGTCGGTGATGGAGGTGTTGGAAGGATTTCGGCATGCGCGCGCGGCCGATGCGTGCGAGTGGCCCGTATGGTGATATTTGACGGGGATCGTCTCCCCCCTCCCACCAGTAGGCGAGCAAGGGCGATCGAATGATTTCGACATGCGCGCGAAAGGGGGCCGCTTGGTTGCATGACGAAAACCTTGAGAAAAATATCTTACCTGGATAATTCGCAAGAGCGCGCGCCGTGTTTCGACAGTCCGGTTGAAACACCATTGTTAAAAATGGTTTCGGAAACTCCAGTCTCGGAATCCTCACGAGGCCCAAAGTCTTGGAACGGCTTCGGCATATGCGCGCGCGACGCCGCCCGCGCGTGGATTCTGCCCCATGTGTTGCGAGGAGCCCTTGGAAGCCAATGGGTTGCGATAAGCAAGTGCGCGCGCATGGCCTGCTTTGACCGTGCTGATGGGGGGCGAGAAGGGTCCCCACCACGAGGATGGCACGAATGCCTGGTTGCAAGGTGCACGGTGGGGCAGAATCGGATGCGACCTGCAGAACCCTGGCAACCTATGCGGGGAGGCCACGGGGCAGCGACGGCGGCAACGGAGCCGCCAGGCCAACATTCCGGCCCAAACGACGGGCGGCGACGGGGCGGAGACGGCGGCAACATAGCCGCCAGACCGACATTTAGGGCCAGCTTCTCTGCCAAAAAGTTCACCGGCGCAACGGGTCACAGGCGTGCAAGATCTCCCGGCTTCCCGACACCCCAAGACGGCCCAAGAAGCCCCCAAGACCGCCACAAGAGGGCCCAAGAGGCCCCCAAGAGGGCCCCAAGACGGCCCAAGAAGGCTCCAAGACAGCCCAACAGGCCTCCAAGACGGCCCAAGAAGGCCCAAGACCGCCCCAAGAGAGGTCCCAGGAGGGGAACAACATTTCGAGCCCTCGGCCCTAAGAAGCCCCCAGGGGTCCCCAACAGAGGCCCCAAGAGGCCCCAGGAGGCCCCCAACAGGCCCTCAGGAGGCCCCCAAGAGGCCCCCAAGCGGCCCCAGGAGGCCCCCCAAATGCCACCCCGAGCACGCAAGCAAGTGCCAACGACCCGACGCGTTTAAGAGTGCCCAAGCGGCCACCAAGAGGCCTCCCGAAAGAGTCCCCATAGGCAAAACGCTTCCAGACGGCCCGCGACGCGTTCAAGACTCCCCCAGCGGCCACCAAGAAGCCTCACATGCCGAACGCAAAGCCTGATAAAAACAGCCACCGCCCCTGCAGCTCCGCACCGCGAAAGACCACTCGGTCAGTCGACAACGGCGCGCAATATGGGCTGGCGGAATGAGCGAAGCGATTCAATAAGAACCCCTGAGAACAAGCACCTTCTGAGGAATACATATGAAGAGAGAGAGGGAGAGAGGGAGAGAAAAAGAGAGGGAGAGAGAGAGAGAGACAGACAGACAGACAGACAGACAGACAGACAGACAGACAGACAGACAGACAGAGAGTGAGAGAGAGAGGAGGGAGGGAGAGCAAGAGCGAGAAAATACAAAGCGAGAGACAGAGAGAGCGAATATGGGAGAAAGAGCGGCAGGGCACCCTGTCCTCCTCCTCCTCCTCCTCCTCCTCCTCCTCCTCACCGTCATCCTCCATCGACGTAGACAAATGCCAGCTGCACCACGGAAGCAGGATCAAATCCGCCGACCTCCACTTGCCGGGGGGCGACATGGCGTGTGGGACAATTGGCTGTCCCCCTCACCCCTTCCCCCTCCCCCAGGGTCCAAAATCGCATTTGGGGGCCCCACCCACCCCGGTGGGGTCCTCGAGTTCGTCAAAGCACCCGAAGGGCCTCTGGAGACTCCAAATCCTGATTGCGCGACCTCCAAGATGCCTCCGATTCTAAGCTCGCTCCATCTGGGCACCAACACGCCAAGGGAGCCTCCAAGACACCCACGACGTCCAAAAAACAGCACAAAGGCTTCGAAGACGCCGTAGAGGTCTCGAACAGGATCTCCAAGAGGGTCACACAATGCAAACTTGCCCCAATGCCTCAGGAAAACATACATGGTCAACGGATTCGCAATCTTCATGTTCACAGTGTCCAAAACGGCGCAAGAGGCCCGCCACATCGCTCCAAGGCGACCCAATAATCCCTTCGAGGACCGCAAAACCGCCCAAGCGAGTCCTGTGACGACCCAAGCATAAAAGCGACCCAACAAGCCCGCTGAAGACCCCAAAACCGCCCAAGAGAGCTCCAATACGGCTCAAGGAACGCTTGCGACGGCCCCAAGGGACCCGAACAGGGCCCCAAGGGGTACATCGAACTCCCCTCTCGGGCCAACCGCCCACACACGACCCCCGAAGGCGGAGGCAGGCGCCCAACGAAGAAACCAAGAGGCCCCAAGAAAACCTCAATGGGAAGAAAGAAGCATCCAAACGCCCTTAAGATGTCCTCGTGGAGCTCCAGAAGGCCTCGCCTCTGGATATTCCGCACCTCCTGGTGGACTGCCTGCACAAGCGCCCAGGAGACAGCGCGCCAGTCATTGCGATTTAAAGTATCATCATCCAGCCTCTTAATCATCCACCTTTTCCTGCTCCATTCGTCCTTCGCATTCTTCTCCTCCTCCCCCTCCCCCTCCCCCTCCCCCTCCCCCTCCTCCTCCTCCTCTTCCTCCTCCTCCACCTCCACCTCCACCTCCTCCTCCTCCTCCTCCTCCTCCTCCTCCTCCTCCTCCTCCGCCTGTTCCTCTTCCTACCTCCGCCCTTCTCCCCCTCCCCCATCCCCGCCTAATTCCTCCTCCTCCTCCTCCTGCTCCCTCCTCCTCCTCCACCTCCTCACTCCCTCTGTCCTTCCTGCTCTTCCTCCTCCCTGCCTCTTTTCCCTCCTCCTCCTCCTCCTCCTCCTCGCTCTCCTCCTCCTCCTCCCCCTCCCCTCCTACCCTCCTCCTCCCTTCCCTCCCTCCCTCCCTCCCTCCTTCCTCCTCCTCCTCCTCCTCCTCCTCCTCCGTCCGCCTCCTCCTCCTCCTCCTCCTCCTCCTCCTCCTCCTCTTCCTCCTCCTCCTCCTCCTGTTTCCTCCTCCTCCTCCTCCTCTCCTCCTCCTCCTCCGTCCTCCTCCTCCTCCTCTCCTCCTCCTCCTCCTCCTCCTCCTCCTCCTCCTCCTCCTCCTCCTCCTCCTCCTCCTCCTCCTCCTCCTCCTCCTCCTCCTCCTCCCCCTCCATCCCTATCGCACCCCAGACGTGTCGGCAGGGCAGGCCGGGAGTTTCGCCTCGGGCTCCCTCGCCGCTCACGACCCCGAAGCTTGCAGTTGACAGCATGCGCAAATATGAAGAGCGGGTCACTTCCGGAGTGAGGCTCTCGCTCTGGTCCCGCACGCAGTCGCCGCTAATCAGTTTGCAACAGCTTTACGGATGGAGGGTGAGCCGTTTTCAAAATGCGGTTCTCGCCTTCACGCCGAACACATTCGTCTTAAGCGTTCATGGCACTTGAAAGGTTCGTAAGGTTGAAGTTCCAGAAACGTCCTTCTAACACGATATCCGCCGACACCAGGAGGCGTGTGCGGGAAAGGGTCCACCCTACCACAAGTGCTCGTCCAAAACTTACCAACGTTCTAGCCCCGGCATCTTTACCCTCGCAAGACACTGGGCGACACCCCCCGCCTGGCTCCGGCTACCCACACCCCATGGAGCCTCAGTTCTTGGACCCCCCCACACCACGATTTCTCGTCCAAAAAACGACAGACACCCCCCACCGCGCCCCCACCGCGCCCCAACACCCACACCCCATGGAGCCTCAGTTTTTGGACCCCACCCACACCACGATTTCTCGTCCACAAGCGACCGACACCCCCCAC